>SMMW01000621.1:0-438905 GCA_004794655.1 Marisa cornuarietis | reverse complement strand
TATATGTACATGTATATGAATAGTATGATGTATATGTACAAGTATATGAATAGTATGATGTATATGTACATGTATATGAATAGTATGATGTATATGTACAAGTATATGAATAGTATGATGTATATGTACATGTATATATATGTACAAGTATATGAATAGTATGATGTATATGTACAAGTATATGAATAGTATGATGTATATGTACAAGTATATGAATAGTATGATGTATATGTACATGTCTATATATGTACAAGTATATGAATAGTATGATGTATATGTACATGTCTATATATGTACAAGTATATGAATAGTATGATGTATATGTACATGTCTATATATGTACAAGTATATGAATAGTATGATGTATATGTACATGTCTATATATGTACAAGTATATGAATAGTATGATGTATATGTACATGTCTATATATGTACAAGTATATGAATAGTATGATGTATATGTACATGTCTATATATGTACAAGTATATGAATAGTATGATGTATATGTACATGTCTATATATGTACAAGTATATGAATAGTATGATGTATATGTACATGTCTATATATGTACAAGTATATGAATAGTATGATGTATATGTACATGTCTATATATGTACAAGTATATGAATAGTATGATGTATATGTACATGTCTATATATGTACAAGTATATGAATAGTATGATGTATATGTACATGTCTATATATGTACAAGTATATGAATAGTATGATGTATATGTACATGTCTATATATGTACAAGTATATGAATAGTATGATGTATATGTACATGTCTATATATGTACAAGTATATGAATAGTATGATGTATATGTACATGTCTATATATGTACAAGTATATGAATAGTATGATGTATATGTACATGTCTATATATGTACAAGTATATGAATAGTATGATGTATATGTACATGTCTATATATGTACAAGTATATGAATAGTATGATGTATATGTACAAGTCTATATATGTACAAGTCTATGAATAGTATGATGTATATGTACAAGTCTATGAATAGTATGATGTATATGTACAAGTCTATGAATAGTATGATGTATGTGTACAAGTATATGAATAGTATGATGTATATGTACAAGTATATGAATAGTATGATGTATATGTACAAGTCTATGAATAGTATGATGTATATGTACAAGTATATGAATAGTATGATGTATATGTACATGTCTATATATGTACAAGTCTATGAATAGTATGATGTATATGTACATGTATATATATGTACAAGTATATGAATAGTATGATGTATATGTACATGTCTATATATGTACAAGTATATGAATAGTATGATGTATATGTACAAGTATATGAATAGTATGATGTATATGTACATGTCTATATATGTACAAGTATATGAATAGTATGATGTATATGTACATGTCTATATATGTACAAGTCTATGAATAGTATGATGTATATGTACAAGTCTATGAATAGTATGATGTATATGTACATGTCTATATATGTACAAGTATATGAATAGTATGATGTATATGTACATGTCTATATATGTACAAGTATATGAATAGTATGATGTATATGTACATGTCTATATATGTACAAGTATATGAATAGTATGATGTATATGTACATGTCTATATATGTACAAGTATATGAATAGTATGATGTATATGTACATGTCTATATATGTACAAGTCTATGAATAGTATGATGTATATGTACATGTCTATATATGTACAAGTCTATGAATAGTATGATGTATATGTACAAGTCTATGAATAGTATGATGTATGTGTACAAGTATATGAATAGTATGATGTATATGTACAAGTATATGAATAGTATGATGTATATGTACAAGTCTATGAATAGTATGATGTATATGTACAAGTATATGAATAGTATGATGTATATGTACATGTCTATATATGTACAAGTATATGAATAGTATGATGTATATGTACATGTCTATGAATAGTATGATGTATGTGTACAAGTATATGAATAGTATGATGTATATGTACAAGTATATGAATAGTATGATGTATGTGTACAAGTATATGAATAGTATGATGTATATGTACATGTCTATGAATAGTATGATGTATATGTACAAGTATATGAATAGTATGATGTATGTGTACAAGTATATGAATAGTATGATGTATATGTACAAGTATATGAATAGTATGATGTATATGTACAAGTATATGAATAGTATGATGTATATGTACAAGTATATGAATAGTATGATGTATATGTACATGTCTATGAATAGTATGATGTATGTGTACAAGTATATGAATAGTATGATGTATATGTACATGTATATGAATAGTATGATGTATATGTACAAGTATATGAATAGTATGATGTATATGTACATGTATATGAATAGTATGATGTATATGTACATGTATATGAATAGTATGATGTATATGTACAAGTATATGAATAGTATGATGTATATGTACAAGTATATGAATAGTATGATGTATATGTACAAGTATATGAATAGTATGATGTATATGTACATGTCTATGAATAGTATGATGTATATGTACAAGTATATGAATAGTATGATGTATATGTACAAGTATATGAATAGTATGATGTATATGTACAAGTATATGAATAGTATGATGTATATGTACAAGTATATGAATAGTATGATGTATATGTACAAGTATATGAATAGTATGATGTATATGTACAGTATATGAATAGTATGATGTATATGTACAAGTATATGAATAGTATGATGTATATGTACATGTATATGAATAGTATGATGTATATGTACAAGTATATGAATAGTATGATGTATATGTACAAGTATATGAATAGTATGATGTATATGTACATGTATATGAATAGTATGATGTATATGTACAAGTATATGAATAGTATGATGTATATGTACATGTATATGAATAGTATGATGTATATGTACAAGTATATGAATAGTATGATGTATATGTACAAGTATATGAATAGTATGATGTATGTGTACATGTATATGAATAGTATGATGTATATGTACATGTCTATATATGTACAAGTATATGAATAGTATGATGTATATGTACAAGTATATGAATAGTATGATGTATATGTACAAGTATATGAATAGTATGATGTATGTGTACATGTATATGAATAGTATGATGTATATGTACATGTCTATATATGTACAAGTATATGAATAGTATGATGTATATGTACAAGTATATGAATAGTATGATGTATATGTACAAGTATATGAATAGTATGATGTATGTGTACATGTATATGAATAGTATGATGTATGTGTACAAGTATATGAATAGTATGATGTATGTGTACAAGTATATGAATAGTATGATGTATATGTACATGTCTATATATGTACAAGTATATGAATAGTATGATGTATATGTACATGTCTATATATGTACAAGTATATGAATAGTATGATGTATATGTACATGTCTATATATGTACAAGTCTATGAATAGTATGATGTATATGTACAAGTATATGAATAGTATGATGTATATGTACATGTCTATATATGTACAAGTATATGAATAGTATGATGTATATGTACAAGTCTATATATGTACAAGTATATGAATAGTATGATGTATATGTACATGTCTATGAATAGTATGATGTATGTGTACAAGTATATGAATAGTATGATGTATATGTACAAGTATATGAATAGTATGATGTATGTGTACAAGTATATGAATAGTATGATGTATATGTACATGTCTATGAATAGTATGATGTATATGTACAAGTATATGAATAGTATGATGTATGTGTACAAGTATATGAATAGTATGATGTATATGTACAAGTATATGAATAGTATGATGTATATGTACAAGTATATGAATAGTATGATGTATATGTACAAGTATATGAATAGTATGATGTATATGTACAAGTATATGAATAGTATGATGTATATGTACATGTCTATGAATAGTATGATGTATGTGTACAAGTATATGAATAGTATGATGTATATGTACATGTATATGAATAGTATGATGTATATGTACAAGTATATGAATAGTATGATGTATATGTACATGTATATGAATAGTATGATGTATATGTACATGTATATGAATAGTATGATGTATATGTACATGTATATGAATAGTATGATGTATATGTACAAGTATATGAATAGTATGATGTATATGTACAAGTATATGAATAGTATGATGTATGTGTACAAGTATATGAATAGTATGATGTATATGTACATGTCTATGAATAGTATGATGTATATGTACAAGTATATGAATAGTATGATGTATGTGTACAAGTATATGAATAGTATGATGTATATGTACAAGTATATGAATAGTATGATGTATATGTACATGTCTATGAATAGTATGATGTATGTGTACAAGTATATGAATAGTATGATGTATATGTACATGTATATGAATAGTATGATGTATATGTACAAATATATATGAATAATTATGATGTATATGTACATGTATATGAATAGTTATGATGTATATGTACAGTATATGAATAGTATGATGTATATGTACATGAATAGTATGATGTATATGTACAAGTATATATATGAATAATTATGATGTATATGTACAAGTATATGAATAGTATGATGTATGTGTACATGTATATGAATAGTATGATGTATATGTACATGTCTATATATGTACAAGTATATATGAATTATGATGTATATGTACAAGTATATGAATAGTATGATGTATATGTACAAGTATATGAATAGTATGATGTATGTGTACATGTATATGAATAGTATGATGTATATGTACATGTCTATATATGTACAAGTATATGAATAGTATGATGTATATGTACATGTATATGAATAGTATGATGTATATGTACAAGTATATGAATAGTATGATGTATATGTACATGTATATGAATAGTATGATGTATGTGTACAAGTATATGAATAGTATGATGTATGTGTACAAGTATATGAATAGTATGATGTATATGTACAAGTATATGAATAGTATGATGTATATGTACAAGTCTATAAATAGTATGATGTATATGTACAAGTATATGAATAGTATGATGTATATGTACAAGTATATGAATAGTATGATGTATATGTACATGTCTATATATGTACAAGTATATGAATAGTATATGTACATGTCTATATATGTACAAGTCTATGAATAGTATGATGTATATGTACAAGTATATGAATAGTATGATGTATGTGTACAAGTATATGAATAGTATGATGTATATGTACAAGTATATGAATAGTATGATGTATGTGTACAAGTATATGAATAATAGTATGATGTATATGTACAAGTATATGAATAGTATGATGTATGTGTACAAGTATATGAATAGTATGATGTATATGTACAAGTATATGAATAGTATGATGTATATGTACATGTATATGAATAGTATGATGTATATGTACAAGTATATGAATAGTATGATGTATATGTACATGTATATGAATAGTATGATGTATGTGTACAAGTATATGATATAGTATGATGTATATGTACAAGTATATGAATAGTATGATGTATATGTACAAGTATATGAATAGTATGATGTATATGTACAAGTATATGAATAGTATGATGTATATGTACATGTCTATATATGTACAAGTATATGAATAGTATGATGTATATGTACATGTCTATATATGTACAAGTATATGAATAGTATGATGTATATGTACAAGTATATGAATAGTATGATGTATATGTACATGTCTATATATGTACAAGTATATGAATAGTATGATGTATATGTACAAGTATATGAATAGTATGATGTATATGTACAAGTATATGAATAGTATGATGTATGTGTACATGTATATGAATAGTATGATGTATGTGTACAAGTATATGAATAGTATGATGTATGTGTACAAGTATATGAATAGTATGATGTATATGTACAAGTATATGAATAGTATGATGTATGTGTACATGTATATGAATAGTATGATGTATATGTACAAGTCTATGAATAGTATGATGTATATGTACAAGTATATGAATAGTATGATGTATGTGTACATGTATATGAATAGTATGATGTATATGTACATGTCTATATATGTACAAGTATATGAATAGTATGATGTATATGTACAAGTATATGAATAGTATGATGTATGTGTACATGTATATGAATAGTATGATGTATGTGTACAAGTATATGAATAGTATGATGTATGTGTACAAGTATATGAATAGTATGATGTATGTGTACATGTATATGAATAGTATGATGTATGTGTACATGTATATGAATAGTATGATGTATATGTACAAGTATATGAATAGTATGATGTATATGTACATGTCTATGAATAGTATGATGTATGTGTACAAGTATATGAATAGTATGATGTATGTGTACATGTATATGAATAGTATGATGTATATGTACATGTATATGAATAGTATGATGTATATGTACAAGTATACATTTACATTGTCAAGGCCTCAGCCAATGGGAAACCTACCATATGCTAATGAGGCAAATGTGTTAACGAATATCATCATCGCCATCACCTGTCACCAGCCGGACCTGGAGCATGCGGCCTGCCACTACCTGTCTGCAGGGGGATTACATGGGACCGGTCATGTGACCTGTTAGGAAGTCTCTCATTGGACGGTCTTGTGACTTGTTAGTAAGTCTCTCATTGGACAGTCATGTGACCTGTTAGTCTCCCATTGGACAGTCATGTGACCTGTTAGTAAGTCTCTCATTGGATGGTCTGCCCATGCCTTCACGTTTGCCATCCAGTTCTTCTTCTGTTTAACTAAACGTCGTCCTCCTTCCATGTAATGGAGTGGACCATAATCAGTATCTAGTGATAAAGCTGAACCACACACTGTCTTTGTTAGCGTATCTAGTGATAAAGCTGAACTACACACTGTCTTTGTTAGCGTATCTAGTGATAAAGGTGAACCACACACTGTCTTTGTTAGCGTATCTAGTGATAAAGGTGAACCACACACTGTCTGTGTATCAGGTTTAGTGATAAAGCACAATCACACCTGTTTTCGTTGACTGATGTTGTTTCTGAGCAATGATTTGTTGGTATGGCGACTGATGTAAATGATGTTTGTAGGTGTGTATCTCGAGAACAGAAGGGGTCATTAAGCCAGCTTTGGGAAAATAGTCCCTCACTCCGAGCTGTATCCACGCAGTCATAAAATAAACGCACCCTACTAGGTCTTTAAGGCCGTTTTTAATGTGGTGTGTATTTTACGCAGATTTTATATGACAGTCAAAACTTTGCCTAAAATAGTTATAACAGGTGTATGAGACCTTTCACAAAGAATGCCAACATAAATACGTGAAGGAAGTAAATAAATCATCCATTTAATGCTAGCTCAACTGACAAAAAAAGAGAGAAAAAGAGAGAAAAATTTGTAATCTCATTATTTGTCACCAAAATGGAGCTATAAAAACATGGTTGCTGTTCCTGAATTATTGACTACAAATAATTTTTGCAGGTCTCTAGAGCCGTGACCTGATCTGGGAAAGTAGTTCTCATCCCCGTGATGCTAACATGCAGCGGGTCATCAAGGGCTCACTTGGTGTTCAACATGGCTGCTTCTTACTTTCGGTTTATGTTGTCACTTTGCGAGTTCAGGTGAGCGAGTTCTGGTCATTGGTGAAAGCTGTAGCCTTAAAGCCCACAATTCTGTCTTGTCTCCCCAATGCAGCGTCAATCTCACTGACATTAACTGTGCTCGCTAGTCTATTTTTAGCAAATGAACAGAATGGGAACCACACATCTTAGAAACGGGTCTTATGACGTCACCGCAACGACAGGTGCAACCTGTGCAACTTATGACATCACTAACACCACAGTGCAGTCCGTGTGACTTATGATGTCACTAACACTACAGTGCAGTCTGTGTGACTTATGACGTCACTAACACCACAGTGCAGTTTGTGTGACGTATGACGTGCAGTCCGTGTGACTTATGATGTCACTAACACCACAGTGCAGTCCGTGTGACTTATGATGTCACTAACACTACAGTGCAGTCTGTGTGACGTATGATGTCACTAACACCACAGTGCAGTCTGTGTGACGTATGATGTCACTAACATCACAGTGCAGCCCGTGTGACTTATGACGTCACTAACACCACAGTGCAGTCTGTGTGACGTATGACGTGCAGTCTGTGTGAGTGACTCAAACAAAACTGTCCCCAAACCCGTCACGTCACTGACAAGCTGATAGTGTGGGTAGCGAAGCAGGAACACACACACACACACACATGTATATCGAAACGAGTTTCCATGGAAGCATCATCAAAACAGCGAGAGATCCACAGAAAAAGAAGGACACGGACTCTATTCTCCTTATTCCTTCTCCCAACAAGTGAAAGGCCACGAAACACCATCAGCCTCTCTATCAGGTGAGTTCTGGCTGTGAAGCCACCCAAAGCAACATTAGGCAACAATAGGGAAATTTTAGGTAACATTAGGCAACATTAGACAACAACAGGCAATATTAGGCAACATTAGGCAAGATTAGGCAACATTAGACAATATTAAGCAAATATTAGACATTAGGCAACATTAGGTAATATTAGGCAACATTAGAGAACATTAGACAATATTAGGCAAATATTAGACATTAGGCAACATTAGGTAATATTAGGCAACATTAGAGAACATTAGACAATATTAGGCAAATATTAGACATTAGGCAACATTAGGTAATATTAGGCAACATTAGGTAATATTAGGCAACATTAGACAACATTAGACAATATTAGGCAAGATTAGGCAACATCAGGCAATATTAGGCAACATTAGAGATGACTAGAGAAGTGTGTAAGTGCTGTATAACAAAATGTCGATGGTGTTTGTAAACTCGTGTTGTGTACAAAGTGCGGAGAACAATTAAGGTGTGGTTAAAGTGAGTGGTTCATTGCACTGAATCCCGCAACAGTCCACATGCCGCACGTGGATGAAGGTAGTCAGCTATTTGATTGTAAACAGTCAGTAATCAAGTCAGTAATCAAGTCAGCAGCATGTGTAGCAGCAGGTCTTCATACTTCTAATATTTCTAGTCCTCGTCCTCTCCTCCTGTGTGTGTGTGTCTGTGTGCGTGTGTGTGTGTGTGTTCATCACAACCCTGTTCTCACATGTGTGTGTGTGTGTTAATCACAACCCTGTTCTCTCCTCTGTGTGTGTGTGTGTGTGTCAATCACAACCCTGTTCTCACATGTGTGTGTCTGTGTGTCTCTGTGTGTGTGTGTGAGTGTGTGTGTGTGTGTGTGTGTGTGTGTGTTAACCACAACCCTGTTCTCACATGCATGTGACGAGCGACTCCCATAGCGCCTGGTGAAATGTAAATCTTTCCTCTCTCGTTGCAACTGGCATCACAACCATCACCTAACCCAGCGAAACGACCCAAACGAACGAGCGCCGCTTAATGGTGTGTACATCTGTGGCTAACAGTCAGACTGCAGCTACCTCACCCTGGGTAGCCACCCAAACAGGTGAAACTCCTTCCCTACTGCAGCTACTTGTCCTGACTTACACAATCGCGCACGTGGCCCAGCGCATCCTCACCTGCCCTGTACACACACACACACACGCACAGCTTGTAGTCCCACCTCACACTCACTGCCCGCATCATACACATCTTCTTTTTTATCCTCCAATTATTTCTGTAGATGGGCGACCGTCAGATGCAGGAACCGAATCTTGGCTGCTACTACTTCCCCCCGGTGATGGTTACATTGTGATAGTTAACGACTTCCCCCCGGTGATGGTTACATTGTGATAGTTAACGACTTCCCCCCGGTGATGGTTACATTGTGATAGTTAACGACTTCCCCCCGGTGATGGTTACATTGTGATAGTTAACGACTTCCCCCCGGTGATGGTTACATTGTGATAGTTAACGACTTTCCCCTGGTGATGGTTACATTGTGATAGTTAACGACTTCCCCTCGGTGATGGTTACATTGTTATAGTTAACGACTTCACCCCGGTGATGGTTACATTGTGATAGTTAACGACTTCCCCCCGGTGATGGTTACATTGTTATAGTTAACGACTTCCCCCCGGTGATGGTTACATTGTTATAGTTAACGACTTCACCCCGGTGATGGTTACATTGTGATAGTTAACGACTTCCCCCCGGTGATGGTTACATTGCTATAGTTAACGACTTTCCCCCGGTGATGGTTACATTGTGATAGTTAACAACTCCCCCCCCGGTGATGGTTACATTGTGGTAGTTAACGACTTCCCCCGGTGATGGTTACATTGTTATAGTTAACGACTTCCCCCCCCCCCGGTGATGGTTACATTGTGATAGTTAACGACTTCCCGGTGATGGTTACATTGCTATAGTTAACGACTTTCCCCGGTGATGGTTACATTGTGATAGTTAACAACTCCCCGGTG
This sequence comes from Marisa cornuarietis, assembly GCA_004794655.1. NCBI lineage: Eukaryota > Metazoa > Mollusca > Gastropoda > Architaenioglossa > Ampullariidae > Marisa > Marisa cornuarietis. Next base: position 428,446 of record SMMW01000621.1, on the reverse strand, counting down.
ATGGTTACATTGTGGTAGTTAACGACTTCCCCGGTGATGGTTACATTGTTATAGTTAACGACTTCCGGTGATGGTTACATTGTGATAGTTAACGACTTCCCCCCGGTGATGGTTACATTGTGATAGTTAACGACTTCCCCCCAGTGATGGTTACATTGTTATAGTTAACGACTTCACCCCGGTGATGGTTACATTGTTATAGTTAACGACTTCCCCCCCGGTGATGGTTACATTGTGATAGTTAACGACTTCCCCCCCGGTGATGGTTACATTGTGATAGTTAACGACTTCCCCCCGGTGATGGTTACATTGTGATAGTTAACGACTTCCCCCCGGTGATGGTTACATTGTTATAGTTAACGACTTTCCCCTGGTGATGGTTACATTGTGATAGTTAACGACTTCCCCCCGGTGATGGTTACATTGTTATAGTTAACGACTTCCCCCCGGTGATGGTTACATTGTGATAGTTTTGTATTTCTGCCACCCACATTGATGTAGACTATAGAGCTGATATGGAAGCCATCCCGCAGCCGCTGCATAAACGACAGGCCTTGAAAGTTCGTATTTTCCTTTCCACCCATAAATCTGTATCGCTGAGCCTTGCTCGGGGCCCGCAATATTTTATGTGTCGTGTTACGTATGGAGGGGAATACGACCGCTGGTGTAGCCTCAGCCATTTTGTATGCAGCCAGAGAGAGGCGTGTATCCAGTGAGTTCACCGTCAAATCACTTTTATTCACCCGAAAAACTTATCTTTCATGGGGTGGGTGGTGAGAAAGGTGCGTGCACCACGTCTGTCGGCACACGGGGTACAGTGCCGAGATTTCTTCTCCTTCTGCTGATCGTCCAGATAAGTCAACTCTCGCGCGGGATGTGCGCTTATGATTAACGACCTCACACATGCGCACGCACACGAAAACACACGCACGCGCATATCCCAAGGGTAAAGTTCATGCTAGTCACGCGGTGTACCCACGGACGTCTATAGGTGTACCTAGGTACCCTGACGATCGGCCTGTGAGTGACTCACGTCTGTATAAATAAACGCTAGTACTTACAGACACCGAGAGAGAGAGAGAAGGAAAAAGAGGGCAGAGGGAGGGGAGAGACGATCGTTCCCTATTTTGTGGTGAGGTGATAAAGACTCCATTTTTTCTGTGAGGGCGCTGTGAGGTGATCCAGACCCAATTTTTATCGGGGGACAACTTTATGTGAGGGAGGTATGAGGTGATACAGACCCATGTTCTCGGGGTGGGGGGTGGGGCGGAGCAGATTTCAAATAAATTATGGCAACTCCTCTACCTCTAGCTGCCCCACCTTCCCCTCCATGTGTCATGTAGCCAGTCCTGACAGCTGCTTGTCAGGGAAACTGTGCTGCGCTACATGGGTACTGAACCAGTCCTTCTTTGAGTTACTGTTCTAACCACTCGGGTACCCCCTTGCCCACAACACAGACAGACAGACAGACAGACAGACAGACAGAGAGAGATGGGGAGTGAGAGTCTGAGAGAAGGAAGAGAAGTAGGGAGACGCTGCTTTTATTTTGGAAGTGGGCGGTGGTGAAATGTTTGAACACATACACGTACAGACCTCTGAGAGAGAGGGTGGGAAAGATGATGCACTGACCACTGAATATACATAATGAAATACATTTAATACACACATCAATACACACAGAGACACTAAATATACCAACTGTTATACACGCTGAAATACATTTAATACACACATTAATACACATTAATACACACACAGACACTAAATACACCAACTGTTATACACGCTGAAATTACAGCTCGAACATATACACTGAATATCCAAATAATAATAATAATAATAATGAAGATTTATAGAGCGCTTTTCCAGCAATTTTCTCAAAGCGCTTTGCAGGAATGATATACAGAAGTAAACTGTTTCATGAGCAATCATGCGCCCATGTTTGTACAACATTCACTCACTCACACACTGACTCACACACACAAAGTAAACTACAGACACGTTACACACTCATGTCAGGACAGGGTCCCAGTGAAGTCTCTGTTTTGAAAAGATTGTCTTGAGTTTAGTCCTTAAGGTGGTAAGAGAATCAGAGTGATGAAGGCTGACGGGTAATCTGTTGGCAGTTGATGGGAGTTGGTAGGAGACAGACCTCTGTCCATAGTCTTTGTCTCAGTGAGACTCGCAGAAGCTCGGTGTCAGGAGATGAGTGAGGAAGTCGTGCGGGTGTATAGATGGGGGTGAGTTCAGACAAGTACCGAGGACCAGTGACAAACACAGCAGAGAAAGTCAGAGTGGAAAGTTTATAAGCTACACGGTCCACGCCTGGCAGCCAGTACAGTATGAACCCCCCCTACACACCCCTACACAGTGAAGACGAAATGTGATTGTGGTCAGAGAGTCCAACACACCCGCGCACTAGCGGGTAGAGGGTACCGCACATGCGATGCACGCGGGGCACGTGTTGTCGGTGTCTACGTGCAGTTCGTGCAAAGAAAACGAGAGAGAGAAAGAAAGAAAGTGGGAGGAGTGGGGATGGGAGGTGGTAGAAAATGAAGGCCAGGTCACGTGACGAGGCTATAATGGCGGCCCTGCTGGTTGTGGTGTTAAAGCGAATGCTGGATGCCGTGATAACAAAAAAAAATAAAAAAATTAAATGACTTCTTTTTCCATTCTGCTGGTAATTCAATCTGCTGATAGGGAACAAGCATTTATCAACGAAATTAAACCAGCCGAACACATTTGTCCTGGGAACAGGGTGCGAAAGGTGGCTTGAGACTGAAATGGTTACACCAGGGGAATGTAACTGTGTGCGGCTACACGAGCCCAACACCGCGCACATCACCCCAGTGATTACACGTAACAGCTGCCTATAAGGCTACAGTGCTGACGGTGACTGCACATAAGGCTGCAACACCCGAGACACGACCTCCTGTCATTCAGTACATCCGAGTGAGATGGCGAGATAGGCCGTCAGGCTGCCGCCCCCCCCCCCAACTCCCCACGGGCATTAGGCCGGTGATAAAGATGATGGCACAAAATCCCATGATGATGATGATGACGAGGACGACGAAAGATACGACGATGACATTGCGCACAATCATTCAGTGGTTACACACACACAAACTAAGTACAGTGCAGCTCACACCGTGTTGAGATTCTTTGTCAGAGTTCCCAGCATAGTAACCAACACGCGCCCACACAGACAGACAGAAAGTAGAAAGCAGTCAAAAGTCCGTACACACCCACACGCGCCCACACAGACAAACAGACAGAAAGTAGCAAGCAGTCAGAAGTCCGTACACACCCACACGCGCACAGCAGGAAGAAAGAAAGAACCACCGTATAAACCCAGACAACAGGTGTGTGCGGCTCACTGTGGCAAGCCAGGTATCAGAAGGTAACACCAGGCTCCTCCAGAGAAGATGAAGCTGGTGACATCCGCCATCATGTGCCTGTGCAGGTGTCTGGCCAGTCAACCCCATAATATATATCATGTGTAATATATAATGTATAATATCTCCGCGCGCCTACTAGAAGTCACGTGCAGGCGAGAACCAGCGACAAGCCAGGGTCATCAGTTTAACCTTTTCTCACAGCGGTTGATAAACCAAGCTAATTAAGTCCAGTTTTTGTTACAGCGGTTGATAAACCAAGCTAATTAAGTCAACTTTTCTCACAGCGACTGATAAACCGAGCTAATTAAGTCAACTTTTCTTACAGCGAGCGAGAAATCACAGTAATCAAGAGCATCTTTCTCCCAGAACACGACACACCAGGCCACACAAGTCAGCCTCTCTTACAGCAGACGATAAGCCAAGATATTCAAAGCAGTTTTTTTTGGCAGCAAGCGACAAGTCAAGTTGTTCAAGTCAGTCTTTGTCACATCAAACAATTAATCAGACTGTTCAGCCAGTGAAAAACTTTGTTGTTGAAACTTTCCCGTAGCAAAAGATGAACCACACAGTTCAACTTTCCCCCACACACCACAGCCAAGAGTCTCTTTCCTGTCTCGCTTCTCACGGTGGTGTGTGGTCAGTCAGTCAAGTTATCTCATTCACGGTGGTGTGTGGTCAGTCAGTCAAGTTATCTCATTCAGGTCATTCAGAGTCGTCTTATCACCAACAAAATGAACAGACGCCTCAAGCGAAGTTATCCATCTAATAATGATAATGTTGAGGAAACCATCGAAACCATCGATAAGATCGGTTCTTTCCTTCATTAACCCCTCTCCTCGGTGCCTTCTGACCTGGATACTGGGACCCCACTCACCGACAGGCGCGTCCCACCCGAGGGAATGCACACCCGTGTCTCACTCAGCGCCAGCTCACTCCCGATAACTCCCCTCGTCGCCTTGCCAGCTACGGTTATGTCCCCTCGGCGTATGGAGTAATGCCAGTAACAACCCGGGGTAGCGCCCCCTCTCTATCCGACTATCTTCATTCCATGGCTTCGTGTAAATGGCGGGTAGCGCTAGTAGCAGGCAGCAGCGCCCTCTTTATTCACCTGCCGTCTGCTGCACACACAGTCGTTTCTCCAGAGCAAGATGAGGAACAAGGAAAAACGTCTTATTTTCGTAAGAACAATGCGATGCCCATACCCCGTGGATAGTATTTCATGTTTGTTTAGCTCAGGGCATCTTAACCACCACTTCTGATGAAGGGTTTTAGAGGCACAACAACATCTGTGGGGTCTGGACGCCGCTTTATAACTTCGGAAACAAGACACTTGTTCTTGACTTCCACATGTCCGAGGTCAACGACTTTCACTTACCCTCGCTTCGTGACTACGGCCCCTGCTCTCTGGCGCCCCCAACAGGTGGCAGTTGGAAGCAAGAGTTTTTCCCAACCTGCTGTCAGCAGCAACCCTGATTGCTGATCATGAGATCTCAGGTGACACTGAAGGGCAAAACGCGACTCTTTTAAAAAAACAAACAAACAACAAAGTTAGCAGGATGAGTGCAATATGGAGGAAGAAGCAGGACGAGTGTAATATGGAGGAAGAATTAAGCAGTCTAGATACTTGAAGGAGACAGCAAGGAGGTTGGAAGACGGCAGGGAGCGGCGAGATACCCCCGACCCTTGCATCAAGCAGATGACAGACAACAATACCCTGTCCCTCCCCTTGTTTCTGGTTCCCCCTTATTAACACACAGACGAATGGACTAAACATTAGGCAATGACTCTGACACTGTGGGGGGATGGGGGGGATTTTGGGGTGGCCGCCACCTGTGATGTTACAAGGTGGATGTGAACTACAATCGATCTCTTGTCGCCCAGGACGCGGAGCAGACGACATACACGTTTGATACTCAAAGAGCAGACGACACAAACGTCAGGTGCTCAAAGGGCTTAGCCACCCCCCCCCCAACCTACCCTGTCACACCCAGGCAAGCAAGTGCACGGTGGCCCCATAAGTCAGCATCACCAGCGTTCACTTGACGTCTGCTATCCGCTTACTGCTGCGACTGCACTTTGACCCTCAAATACGCACTCAACTGCCTCAATCAACAGCCCGTGGCTACCGGACGTTTGGGGTCACATAATAACCTTTAAGCACAGTAGACACGCACAGGCCGCCACAAACATACCAGGACACAAACATACCACAAACATACCACAAACACACCATGACACAAACATACCACAAACATACCACAAACATACCATGACACAAACATACCACAAACATACCACAAACATACCACAAACACACCATGACACAAACATACCACAAACATACCACAAACACACCATGACACAAACATACCACAAACATACCAGGACACAAACATACCACAAACATACCACAAACACACCATGACACAAACATACCACAAACATACCATGACACAAACACACCACAAACATATCAGGACACAAATATACCACGACACAAACACACCAGGACACAAACACACCATGACACAAACACACCAACACACCATGACACAAACACACCAGGACAAGCCGCTGCGGTGACTTGCTAAAGTTCTGATCAATCAGAAATTATGTCAGAAGAAATCATTAATTCTCCGACCTTACTGATGCTACGTATATACGCTCATGCAGCCTTTAGCAACCACAGATGTCAGTCTGATAATGCCTCTTCTGCTGGTGTGATAATGCGTCTTCTGCTGGTGTGATAATGCGTCTTCTGCTGGTGTGATAATGCGTCTTCTGCTGGTGTGACAATGTGTGCTGCTGGTGTGATAATGCGTCTTCTGCTGGTGTGACAATGTGTGCTGCTGGTGTGATAAAGTGTTCTGCTGGTGTGATAAAGTGTTCTGCTGGTGTGATAAAGTGTTCTGCTGGTGTGATAAAGTGTTCTGTTGGTGTGATAATGTGTTCTGCTGGTGGTGACTAGCAAAAAGTCTAAATATTCTGGGTCATTAATTCAGGGGCCACAATCACGATGGTCTCCTTTCCCCGATATACCCTTTGACCTGATTTCCATGGTCTCAAGTCAAATTAGGGCTTGAAATACACGTGACTCTACAAATCTTGACTTTATCACAGACCCACCCCATCACAGACCCACCCCCTCAACCACCATGTTTTATTTAATTCCATCATTATGTGTGTGTGTGTGTGTGTGTGCGCGCGCTTTCTCCAGTGCTAAAGTTGGCTGTTGCACGTGGGGTTGGGTTGTGAGGGAGTTTAGCGGGGGGGGGGGGAGATTGCAGATGTACAGTAAGCAAATGAACAGAGCCAGCAGCAAGTCAAGGCATTTCACTTCCCTTTACTGTGGAGCCAGGAGACAAAGATTGCTTCTCTTATCAACTTCTGGCCCTGGCTGCAGTATATTTGTTCAGCGCCGCCATTAAGCGACTTCTCATCACCGGCAGGAAGAAGCGAGTAGGATGCAGCGACCACGTGACCTTTCTAAATGCAGCTCATCACAACACCGCCCCTGATGCAAAAACCTACACTTTAATATCTTCCTGCCTCCATACCTGGCCACCCAGGCGATGTCAACAAGAAGGAGCACAAATTGTGCTTCAATGTAAACCGCGGGCTGATATTTGAAAGCGCACAGATTGGATGGGGATTATTTTTTTCAAAGCTGCCCTCAATTGTGCGAAGTCTTGCCACCCTGAGCTCATGTCCCTGATGACCAGACCTGACAAGCCAAACACCTTGACAGTTGTAAATTGCGGCGCTAACGGTCCCGGCAATATCTTTCAGTCAGAACTTGAGTAATGAGAGCTTTTTTGTAAACACCCCCCCCCCACTGCCTCTAGCAGAAAACAAAGAAAACTGTAATCACACAGGAGAGTAAGAACACTGCTTGCTTCCTTGAAATATGACATAAGTCGACATGGTTGATTGACTTCTGTTCATAGCCTGCGTCCTTTGAGGGGAATTATAAGTCTTGACCCCTGGGCCCATGGCTGGCTGCTTTCTGTCTTGTGTGTTCTGTGCTCTGCGTGAGCAGTGTGTGATCTTAAGCATGAGTAGTGTGTTGTTAACGTGAGTAGTGTGTGTTATTAGCCTGAGTAGTGTGATCTTAAGCATGAGTAGTGTGTGTTGTTAGCGTGACTAGTGTGTTATTAGCGTGAGTAGTGTGATCTTAAGCGTGAGTAGTGTGTGATATTAATATAATAATAATAATAATGGAAATTTATATTTATATTTAATATTTATATTTAATGCCCGAGCAAGGAGTGTTGTTAGCGTGACTAGTGTGTGTTGTTAGCGTGACTAGTATAGTGTGTGTTGTTTAGCCCGAGCAGTGAGTGTTGTTAGTGGGACTAGTGTGTGTTGTTTAGCATGAACAATGAGTGTCGTTAGCGTGACTAGTGTGTTGTTTAGCGTGACTAGTGTGTTGTTTAGCATGAGCAATGAGTGTTGTTAGCGGGACTAGTGTGTGTTTAGCGTGACTGGTGTGTGTTGTTAGCGTGACTGGTATAGTGTGTGTTGTTTAGCCCGAGCAGTGAGGGTTGTTAGCGGGACTAGCAAGAGCACCCCTCTTAGCCTAAGATAAAAATATTTCTATGTTCAAAAACATGGACAAAATTTACGATTTGAAGACGATAGTGAAACTGCACAGCCATGATTGTGGAGCACGAGCCATGATAGTAAGCGTATCGTTGCTCATTGTGTTCTGCCGGTAGAGACACAATCGTGGTCCATCGTGCAAAGAGAGAATCATGATCGTGGAGCACAGCCACCATAGTTAGTGGTTCATCGCGCTCTGCCGGGTAAGTCAGTAAACTGGCTCTACGCAGTCTACGGACTCCGAGTGGTGACTACAGCACGGAGTGCGCCTCACAATGTCGTCAGGAAATACAGACATAACAGTCATGGAAAGTGCCCGGTGGTCAGTAACCATATGATAATAACGAAGTTAAACACTGGGGGAAGTAGTCGGGCCCTAATTTAACAGCAAACTCTCCTCACCAGCCTGTGTATGGTAGACCTGGCGTGACATAACGAAACTTTCCCCATGGCCACCGCGGGCAGAGCTGGCGGCTACTTCCGGCCAAGTGGGGAAACATCACGATCCTACCAGGCCTCATAGGCGACAAAAATCACAATTAAAGAAAAATAAACAGCAAGAGATTCTAACATTTCGTGTGGGTAAACTACACAAAACCCGTCCTACTCTATCTCTGTATGCAATACAACAAATAATCAACCCGACCAATAGCATCCTATGATGAGGCTTAATTAAAAGAATAAACAATAAGGCTAAAGAACAACATGATAAAGCTCAATGATAAGGCTAGGAAAAAGTATATCGCGATACCGTTCTCCCACTTCTTGCTGCTTGATCACTGAGTTAATTAGAAATAAATCGAAGAAACATTATATATAGAGTAAAAAAAACCACTCACACTTGGTAGAAAATCTTCTACTCACTCACTGACTCACCCACTCACTCACTGTCATATACATTGACATGCACACTAACACACGTGCACACTCACTACCAGCTAGCCACTGAAATCCACATTAGTGACAAACAAGTTTCCAAACTTCCATCAACCAGATGCCTGGCTGGACCCCAAGCAGACGACAGAGATTGCGCCATGGCCTGATCACATGACCTCCCAACAGGAAGTGGAGAAAAAGTTGTGACAATGCGCATGTCGGCATGCGTAGTCTTGCCTGCCTCGCCTGCGGCCATTATTACCGCGCTGAGTGTGAGGAAGCGGCCTGCTGTGAAAGGTCGCCAACATGGCCAGAGCTGGCCGCCAAATTATCTCGCCAAGATTGCTTCCTTTCGGCAAAATGTAGTTCCTGTTTTCATAACCCTCCCCCCTTCTCTCTCTCCCCCTCACGTGCATCTGGAGAACAGAGAGAGAGATGAGAAGTCTGTGCATGTACCCCAAACGAAAATGCCTTTGGAATGAGAGGCGGGAAGAGGAGTTGAGAGCACCATACGGTGTGGTGTGGTGTTAGTGCTCAGCACCACTGATAGACTGACAGTGCAGACACAAGTTAGTGTAGGGGGTAGGGGGTAGGGGGGGGCACCTGACTGATACGCACCCCGCCATTCCGATAACTCTCTTCTGAAGCTTGCGTGGAGGTTGATAAGGTGTTGCCGAGTTTCACCCGCAGAGCTCGCACCCCGACTTATTTAAGGAACTAGTCATTAACACGAGGCCGCCTTTCCTCTGAGATAAACGGCGATGAAATAGCAGATGTAGAATTTCAGTTTTCGGTGTAGATTTCAGGGCTGTTTTCTTCCCTCGTCTTGTCCGTCTATCCAAATCAGGCGAGCGAGTCATCAACAGTCAGCCATGATGGTGGATGTCAGACAAGAGAGACAAATGTTACAGATAGTTGATGACAGACATGAGAGGTGCGGGTGTCGGACACATCTACAGGAAGAGAGCTACATCGCAGACATCCATTAAGAAGAGAGATATTTAGCAGCTATCTAGTTAGAGGAAAGCTAGAAAGCTAGAAAGCTAGCTAGATGACATACATAAGAAAGATCTCTAGATGACAACATTTTAGTTTTAAGTGCGATAGACACATAGTGTTCCTCCCCACCCACCCACCCACCCCCTAAAAAAAAAAAGTTTTTGCAAATGTTTTTGTCAAACGAGTGATTCTTCAAAAGCAGGAAAACAAATGTTAAAACTGTTCCGGAAACGAGTTTTCCGTGTGCGATGCCGCACGGCTGAACTTTGTTGACGGAGATCGTGTGGTGTCTTCGATTCCTGTCACTGACGAGGATGTTATACACATGGCAGCCAACACACTTAATATGGAAACTGATTATTGCCACACGTGGCTGTACTACACACATGTAGTGTCACATTTCTTAACACACTTAATATGGAAACTGATTATTGCCACATGTGGCTGTACTATAATATGTAGTCTCACATTTCTTAACGGTGCTGTAACATTTAAATTAAAATGAGTGTAAAACTCTCGCAGGCCCGTGGCTTTGGTGCCCAATTTGTTGATAGAAAAAAAAACCGCTCCCGAAAACAAAGCATGTTTTTAAAACTCAAAACACGAGGAAAACAGTTGGCGAAACACGCGGCGATGTTAGCCAAGAGGGTGGGTATACAGGGGAAACGAGGCTTGTTTTGGGTACAGTTACATGGACAAGGTGCTTGGCAAACACAGTAGGACGTCGCCACAACTCACATCTCATGCTCACAGCTCCCATCATGCTCACAGCTCGCATCTCATGCTCACAGCTCACATCACAGGTCCCATCATGCTCACAGCTCGCATCTCAAGCTCACAGCTCGCATCTCATGCTCACAGCTCACATCACAGCTCGCATCTCAAGCTCACAGCTCCCATCATGCTCACAACAAAACGAGACTCAGTGAGTCTGGAAGCACAGAGTCAAACTCTCGCCATTCATCAGGAAGGTTTGGAGCAGGCAAAGGCCGATTATAAATGATGTGATATAATTATCTACCTGACACATACTGGATGACACATTAAATATGTGCACGTTTGTGTGTGTCTGTGTGATTGTGTGGCCACCTCCGTGTTTGTGCTTGCGTCCATACCTGCAAATAGTGTGCACGTGATGTCTATATATATTTAGCTATGTGGTGTAGTGAATAACATGTAGTAATAGATGTGCATGCGGTATGTCTATCACTGTGTGTTGTAATGTGTAGTGTGTAACGTGTAGTAATGTACATGGTGTTTAATGTGTGGTGTGTGATGTGTACCGTGTGTGTAACGTGTAGTAATGTACATGGTGTTTAATGTGTAGTGTGTGATGTGTACCGTGTGTGTAACGTGTAGTAATGTACATGATGTTTAATGTGTAGTGTGTGATGTGTACCGTGTGTGTAACGTGTAGTAATGTATATGGTGTTTAATGTGTGGTGTGTGATGTGTACCGTGTGTGTAACGTGTAGTAATGTACATGGTGTTTAATGTGTAGTGTGTGATGTGTACCGTGTGTGTAACGTGTAGTAATGTACATGGTGTTTAATGTGTAGTGTGTGATGTGTACCGTGTGTGTAACGTGTAGTAATGTACATGGTGTTTAATGTGTAGTGTGTGATGTGTACCGTGTGTGTAACGTGTAGTAATGTACATGGTGTTTAATGTGTAGTGTGTAATGTGTAACGTGTAGTAATGTACGTGGTGTTTAATGTGTAGTGTGTGATGTGTACCGTGTGTGTAACGTGTAGTAATGTACATGGTGTTTAATGTGTGGTGTGTGATGTGTACCGTGTGTGTAACGTGTAGTAATGTACATGGTGTTTAATGTGTAGTGTGTGATGTGTACCGTGTGTGTAACGTGTAGTAATGTACATGGTGTTTAATGTGTAGTGTGTGATGTGTACCGTGTGTGTAACGTGTAGTAATGTACATGGTGTTTAATGTGTAGTGTGTGATGTGTACCGTGTGTGTAACGTGTAGTAATGTACATGGTGTTTAATGTGTAGTGTGTGATGTGTACCGTGTGTGTACCGTGTAGTAATGTACATGGTGTCTAATGTGTAGTGTGTAACGTGTAGTAATGTACGTGGTGTTTAATGTGTAGTGTGATGTGTACCGTGTGTGTAACGTGTAGTAATGTACATGGTGTTTAATGTGTAGTGTGTAATGTGTAACGTGTAGTAATGTACGTGGTGTTTAATGTGTAGTGTGTGATGTGTACCGTGTGTGTAACGTGTAGTAATGTACATGGTGTTTAATGTGTGGTGTGTGATGTGTACCGTGTGTGTAACGTGTAGTAATGTACATGGTGTTTAATGTGTAGTGTGTGATGTGTACCGTGTGTGTAACGTGTAGTAATGTACGTGGTGTTTAATGTGTAGTGTGTGATGTGTACCGTAGGTGTAACGTGTAGTAATGTACATGGTATTTAATGTGTAGTGTGTGATGTGTACCGTGTGTGTAACGTGTAGTAATGTACATGGTGTTTAATATGTAGTGTGTAATGTGTAACGTGTAGTAATGTACGTGGTGTTTAATGTGTAGTGTGTGATGTGTACCGTGTGTGTAACGTGTAGTAATGTACATGGTGTTTAATGTGTAGTGTGTGATGTGTACCGTGTGTCTAACGTGTAGTAATGTATGTGGTGTTTAATGTGTAGTGTGTGATGTGTACCGTGTGTGTAACGTGTAGTAATGTATATGGTGTTTAATGTGTAGTGTGTGATGTGTACCGTGTGTGTAACGTGTAGTAATGTACATGGTGTTTAATGTGTAGTGTGTGATGCGTACGTGTGTGTAACGTGTAGTAATGTACATGGTGTTTAATAGCGCAGTGTGGCCATCTTGTAATCAATGTGAGCTCGGAATGGCAGCCAGTGAACTAAGGGAGGAGAGAGGTAGCATTATTCTCACCCCTTTGAAAATTTGTTTCAGCAAGGGGTTAAGGAGGTCGACGAGTAGAGAGCTGCAGTAATCCAGCCGAGACCACGCAATAAAAGACATGAACTTTCTGGTAGCACAAACTGACAGGACGAGTCGGATGTGACCTGGGTGAAGCTCAAAGAAGATGGACTGCACTGATGTGAGATTCAAGAGATAATTATGCGTCGAAGGTAGACACCAAGATTCCATACGGGGTGGAAGAGAGAGAGAGAGAAGGTAATAAAGGATGATCCACATTTCAGTTTCTTTTCACAGGTAACCACCACAGAGGGTGTGCGATCAGTGAGAGTGGAAGCAGTTGACATCAGTACCAGACACACCCAAGGCGACGAGAAACCTTCAGATGGGTGTGTGAGGGTGAGGGGTGAGGCTACAAGGACGCAGGCCGACACACGAGGTCTTACAATACAAACCTCTCGGCAAACTTGCGGCACTGACATTCAAGTAAACGTCTAACAGGTCAGACAGTTGTCCACGTCATCCTCACTCTCCCTCCCGCTCACGAGGAGGAGTTAACTGTCCGTACGGAGGACAGCTGGCCAGCCTTCATTCAACAAACCTCAGTTCCTGTTGGTGGCAGGCGGGACGGGCGCAGGTGTGAACAGTGTTCACTGAAGTAGCCATCCCTCCTCTCCAGGGACTTAGCCTTTACTCCCCCCCCCCCGGTGACAGTGCTGACACAGCCCCCCCACGTCCCCCAACCCTCCCCGAGCCGCAACATTGGGCGATGCAGCACTGATGATAGCATAGGGCGGGTTGAGGGTGGGCTGACAGGGGGCTGACTGTGGGGTTACTGTGGGCTGACTATGGGGTTACTGTGGGCTGAATGTGGGGTTACTGTGGGCTGACAGGGGCTGACTGTGGGGTTACTGTGGGCTGACAGGGGGCTGACTGTGGGGTTACTGTGGGCTGACAGGGGCTGACTGTGGGGTTACTGTGGGCTGACAGGGGGCTGACTGTGGGGTTACTGTGGGCTGACTATGGGGTTACTGTGGGCTGAATGTGGGGTTACTGTGGGCTGAATGTGGGGTTACTGTGGGCTGACTATGGGCTGACTATGGGGTTACTGTGGGCTGAATGTGGGGTTACTGTGGGCTGACTATGGGGTTACTGTGGGCTGAATGTGGGGTTACTGTGGGCTGACTGTGGGGTTACTGTGGGCTGACTATGGGGTTACTGTGGGCTGAATGTGGGGTTACTGTGGGCTGACTGTGGGGTTACTGTGGGCTGACTGTGGGCTGACTATGGGGTTACTGTGGGCTGAATGTGGGGTTACTGTGGGCTGACTGTGGGGTTACTGTGGGCTGATTGTGGGGATACTGTGGGCTGAATGTGGGGTTACTGGGGGGCTAATCGTGGGGTAACTGGGCTGCCCGCGAGCTGCCCTGCATGTCTCACGAGACAAAGTCCGCGGCAAACAACTTGGTTTAATCTCGCGACAAATCAAGCGGAGCAGAGGCATTGGAATCAATCAGCTGGTGGTGGTGGTGGTGGTGAGACTGTAGACTGAATACCAAACATTATGAGCCAACAGCGGACAGACAGCAGACTGAAGACATCAAGAGACAGATGTGGGCAGACAGGAAGCTGAACACAAAAAAATCAAACGACGACAGCTGCACATCACCGTCTCCCTGTTCTCCTCCTCTGTCCTCCAGTCACCTGTGTCCACGTTCAGGTGATGCAGGTCATCTAAAAATGCTGAACTATACCGGACAGCAGCGACACCGCTAGAACTAACGTCACGAGCTCTGGTAGTTTATCGCAGGGTTAGGTCACGTGCTCTGGTAGTTTATCGCAGGGTTAGGTCACGTGTTCTGGTAGCTTATCGCAGGGTTAGGTCACGTGCTCTGGTAGTTTATCGCAGGGTTAGGTCACGTGTTCTGGTAACTTATCGCAGGGTTAGGTCACGAGCTCTGGTAGTTTATCGCAGGGTTTGGTCACGTGTTCTGGTAACTTATCGCAGGGTTAGGTCACGAGCTCTGGTAGTTTATCACAGGGTTAGGTCACGTGCTGTCTGACAGACTGTGGCGTCTCATGGCGCTCTCTCTATTCGTACTTGAACCCCTCTCGGACGAACCGTAAGTTTGTGAGCATCACTCACCATCGATTGTCTTTGCTTTTGTTCAAGCAACTACCTCCACTTGCCAGTCTGCGATCTCGCTTTTCGGTCCCCTTCCCCCTCCCCCTCCTCCCGGGGGTTCATGTGAGTTACGCACGCAATCATACCTGGAGAGGACGGCTTGCTCTCGATCCCAGATGTAACACAAGTCACCGGCACAAGTCGTAAACAAGGATCACAGCACGAGAGAGAGACAGAGACCTGTGGTGGGTGAGTACAGAGACTGCAAGCCACAATCGAAGGAAAAAGGCTTATGAGGATCATCGTCAGAAAGATAACTTTCTTCAAGGAAACTGCCACCGAGACGCGTGTCGATGACAGACGCCGCATGCAGACAACACAACGTCTATACACACCCGACACGGTGCACGCATGAAGTCATACACAGCATATACACACCCGACACGGCGCACGCATGAAGACATACACAGCATATACACACCCGACACGGTGCACGCATGTAGACATACACAGCATATACACACCCGACACGGTGCACGCATGAAGACATACACAGCATATACACACCCGACACGGCGCACGCATGTAGACATACACAGCATATACACACCCGACACGGCGCACGCATGAAGACATACACAGCATATACACACCCGACACGGCGCACGCATGTAGACATACACAGCATATACACACCCGACACGGTGCACGCATGAAGACATACACAGCATATACACAACCGACACGGCGCACGCATGTAGACATACACAGCATATACACACCCGACACGGCGCACGCATGAAGACATACACAGCATATACACACCCGACACGGTGCACGCATGTAGACATACACAGCATATACACACCCGACACGGTGCACGCATGAAGACATACACAGCATATACACACCCGACACGGCGCACGCATGTAGACATACACAGCATATACACACCCGACACGGTGCACGCATGAAGACATACACAGCATATACACACCCGACACGGCGCACGCATGTAGACATACACAGCATATACACACCCGACACGGTGCACGCATGAAGACATACACAGCATATACACAACCGACACGGCGCACGCATGTAGACATACACAGCATATACACACCCGACACGGCGCACGCATGAAGACATACACAGCATATACACACCCGACACGGTGCACGCATGTAGACATACACAGCATATACACACCCGACACGGTGCACGCATGAAGACATACACAGCATATACACACCCGACACGGTGCACGCATGAAGACATACACAGCATATACACACCCGACACGGCGCACGCATGTAGACATACACAGCATATACACACCCGACACGGTGCACGCATGAAGACATACACAGCATATACACACCCGACACGGCGCACGCATGTAGACATACACAGCATATACACACCCGACACGGCGCACGCATGAAGACATACACAGCATATACACACCCGACACGGCGCACGCATGTAGACATACACAGCATATACACACCCGACACGGCGCACGCATGAAGACATACACAGCATATACACACCCGACACGGTGCACGCATGAAGACATACACAGCATATACACACCCGACACGGTGCACGCATGAAGACATACACAGCATATACACACCCGACACGGCGCACGCATGTAGACATACACAGCATATACACACCCGACACGGTGCACGCATGAAGACATACACAGCATATACACACCCGACACGGCGCACGCATGTAGACATACACAGCATATACACACCCGACACGGCGCATGCATGTAGACATACACAGCATATATACACCCGACACGGTGCACGCATGAAGACATACACAGCATATACACACCCGACACGGCGCACGCATGTAGACATACACAGCATATACACACCCGACACGGTGCACGCATGTAGACATACACGGCATATACACACCCCACACGGTGCACGCATGTAGACATACACAGCATATACACACCCCACACGGTGCACGCATGTAGACATACACGGCATATACACACCCCGACACGGTGCACGCATCCAGGTGCGTACATCTCACATTCACGGCAAGAGACAAAAATGGTGGACGTGGCGATCGAACTGCTAACTTTTCCCTTTTTGTTTTGAGTCGAGGGCGTGAGCGCACAGTCTGCTCAGTTTGCATGACGTAAACAGACGCTACCCGCTATCTCACCCACCCACCCCACTCCTTCTCTCACTTCCTCCTCCTTCTGCTACCCCATCACCCCCTTCCTTCTCCTTCTGCCGGAGTCTGTTTCCACCTGCTCAGGTACGACGACACCATCGGTCTTCCTCCTACCACCCATAACACACGAGGTGGAGGAGCAGGTGCTGGGGATCAGAGCACAGAATGCTGCAGCTTCTTGTTTAGTCCTCGTGAAGAGGCCACAGAATGTTGCAGCTGCGTATTAGTCCTCGTGATAATCACACACACGTTCACCTCGTTGTCGTACACAACACACACCACACACCACCCGTTCACCTTCATCGTCACACACACAAGTTCATGGTAACTGTCTGCACACACCACGCATCGCGTTCACATCCAGGCTGACAAGTCACGGAAAAAATTAACCCTCCCGCCCCACCAAATCCACCCGACGCTGCAGACAATATTCTGCATGTTGACGGGGTGGCCCTCAGTCAGTACCCACCAACAGCACTGCCACACCCCTGGCAAGTAGCACCCGTCCGTCTGGGGTGGGGGGGCGCCATTAACGCCCCGGAAACACGCACCCCGCCTCAAAGAGGTACCCGTAAATCGAAGTCAAACGCCACGCTTTGCTTGTTGCCACGGCAACACCACAATTAAAGAAAACAAACACTATGTGCTTTAGTGTGTGCGCGTGCATGATTACGTGTGCAGGCGCGCAATGTGTGTTCATTTGAACTGATAGAGAGTGAGAAGACGGGGGGGGGAGTAGTAGCCTGATCATCCTGTGGAAACATGTTGGCGATTAACCACGGCTACCACAGCGTTGGTCCCACTACAGTCACGTAGCACACACACCAACAGCACTGAAGTAACAGTCTTCTGAAGACACGTGCGTCTGTTAGTCCCGCCTCTTACTCCTCTCAGTGTGTCTTAGGCTGCTCCACCATGTCTCCATATGTTGTACTACAGTCACGGCACTGACTACAGCACATGCACGTGTACATGCAAATGTTGATGTTTGCATCACTTTGTCAACACTCTGAACACTCACTCGGGCAGGTACAGTTGTCTGCCCTTTGGCTCATAGAAAAACTGTTACTGGAATAGAACACCTTTGGTTGAGAGTGTGCGTGCACCACAACACTTAACATTACACACCGTCACCACACAGCAACAGTGAACGTCACAGTGGTCACACCGTCACCACACAGCAACAGTGAACGTCACAGTGGTCACACCATCACCACACAGCAACAGTGAACGTCACAGTGGTCACACCATCACCACACACTAACAGTGAACGTCACAGTGGTCACACCATCACCACACACTAACAGTGAACGTCACAGTGGTCACACCATCACCAAACACTAACAGTGAACGTCACAGTGGTCACACCATCACCAAACACTAACAGTGAACGTCACAGTGGTCACACCATCACCACACACTAACAGTGAACGTCACAGTGGTCACACCATCACCAAACACTAACAGTGAACGTCACAGTGGTCACACCATCACCAAACACTAACAGTGAACGTCACAGTGGTCACACCGTCACCACACACTAACAGTGAACGTCACAGTGGTCACACCATCACCACACACTAACAGCGAACGTCACAGTGGTCACACCATCACCACACACTAAGAGATGTCAGGTGCCTACCATGCCGCAACAGAAGAAAGTGAAGATGATTAAACAGACGATATCCGTGCATCCTCGGTGGCGCATTGGGCTGGTCAGAAGTCCTTTCTCTTCTCCAGGATCCTGAAAAAAGATCGTTTTGCCAGTTTTAGTCTCACGCCGACAAAATGAAAGACCGGTGTCTGATTCAGCCTGTGACAAAAGACAGGAAACAATAAAATATAATGTAGCATGTGACAAAAGACATGACACAATAAAATATAATGTAGCGTGTGACAAAAGACAGGAAACAATAAAATATAATGTAGCGTGTGACAAAAGACATGACACAATAAAATATAATGTAGTGTGTGACAAAAGACAGGAAACAATAAAATATAATGTAGCGTGTGACAAAAGACATGACACAATAAAATATAATGTAGCGTGTGACAAAAGACATGACACAATAAAATATAATGTAGTGTGTGGCAAAAGACAGGAAACAATAAAAATATAATGTAGTGTGTGACAAAAGACAGGAAACAATAAAATATAATGTAGTGTGTGGCAAAAGACAGGAAACAATAAAAATATAATGTAGTGTGTGACAAAAGACATGAGACAATAAAATATAATGTAGCGTGTGACAAAAGACATGAGACAATAAAATATAATGTAGTGTGTGACAAAAGACATGAGACAATAAAATATAATGTAGTGTGTGACAAAAGACAGGAAACAATAAAATATAATGTAGTGTGTGGCAAAAGACAGGAAACAATAAAAATATAATGTAGTGTGTGACAAAAGACAGGAAACAATAAAATATAATGTAGCGTGTGACAAAAGACATGAGACAATAAAAATATAATGTAGTGTGTGACAAAAGACATGAGACAATAAAAATATAATGTAGCGTGTGACAAAAGACATGAGACAATAAAAATATAATGTAGCGTGTGACAAAAGACAGGAAACAATAAAATATAATGTAGTGTGTGACAAAAGACAGGAAACAATAAAATATAATGTAGTGTGTGACAAAAGACAGGAAACAATAAAATATAATGTAGTGTGTGACAAAAGACAGAAAACAATAAAATATAATGTAGTGTGTGACAAAAGACAGGAAAAAATAAAAATATAATGTAGTGTGTGACAAAAGACATGAGACAATAAAAATATAATGTAGTGTGTGACAAAAGACATGAGAGAATAAAAATATAATGTAGTGTGTGACAAAAGACATGAGACAATAAAATATAATGTAGTGTGTGACAAAAGACAGGAAACAATAAAAATATAATGTAGTGTGTGACAAAAGACATGAGACAATAAAATATAATGTAGTGTGTGACAAAAGACAGGAAACAATAAAATATAATGTAGTGTGTGACAAAAGACAGGAAACAATAAAATATAATGTAGCGTGTGACAAAAGACAGGACACAATAAAATATAATGTAGTGTGTGACAAAAGACATGAGACAATAAAATATAATGTAGTGTGTGACAAAAGACATGAGACAATAAAATATAATGTAGTGTGTGACAAAAGACATGAGACAATAAAATATAATGTAGTGTGTGACAAAAGACAGGAAACAATAAAAATATAATGTAGCGTGTGACAAAAGACATGAGGCAATAAAAATATAATGTAGTGTGTGACAAAAGACATGAGACAATAAAATATAATGTAGTGTGTGACAAAAGACAGGAAACAATAAAATATAATGTAGCGTGTGACAAAAGACATGAGACAATAAAAATATAATGTAGCGTGTGACAAAAGACAGGAAACAATAAAATATAATGTAGTGTGTGACAAAAGACAGGAAACAATAAAATATAATGTAGTGTGTGACAAAAGACATGAGACAATAAAATATAATGTAGTGTGTGACAAAAGACAGGAAACAATAAAATATAATGTAGTGTGTGACAAAAGACAGGAAACAATAAAAATATAATGTAGCGTGTGACAAAAGGAAACAATAAAATATAATGTAGCGTGTGACAAAAGGAAACAATAAAATATAATGTAGTGTGTGACAAAAGACAGGAAACAATAAAAATATAATGTAGCGTGTGACAAAAGACATGAGACAATAAAAATATAATGTAGTGTGTGACAAAAGACATGAGACAATAAAATATAATGTAGTGTGTGACAAAAGACAGGAAACAATAAAATATAATGTAGCGTGTGACAAAAGACATGAGACAATAAAAATATAATGTAGCGTGTGACAAAAGACAGGAAACAATAAAATATAATGTAGTGTGTGACAAAAGACAGGAAACAATAAAATATAATGTAGCGTGTGACAAAAGACATGAGACAATAAAATATAATGTAGCGTGTGACAAAAGACAGGAAACAATAAAATATAATGTAGCGTGTGACAAAAGACATGAGACAATAAAAATATAATGTAGCGTGTGACAAAAGGAAACAATAAAAATATAATGTAGCGTGTGACAAAAGACAGGAAACAATAAAATATAATGTAGTGTGTGACAAAAGACAGGAAACAATAAAATATAATGTAGCGTGTGACAAAAGACATGAGACAATAAAATATAATGTAGCGTGTGACAAAAGACAGGAAACAATAAAATATAATGTAGCGTGTGACAAAAGACATGAGACAATAAAAATATAATGTAGCGTGTGACAAAAGGAAACAATAAAAATATAATGTAGCGTGTGTCTCAGCTAAAAGACAGGGATGCACATCTCACGCGGCGTGTACCACCATCTGAAGCAGTCATGTCGGGGTGAGAGTTTATTTAGCATAAAGCAGACGAGATGTCGGACACACTCTCTCCTCACCTAAAATAAAACCCATCCAACCTCCCTGTTGTAACGCGGATAAACACATTTCTACATTTTGAAAAGGTTAAATGTCAACAGTCACATGACACGGCAAAATGATGGAAGGCAGAACCCATTGCACGCTCACACACCATACACACACACACACACACACATACGCTCCTTGTCCCCTCCACACACACACACACGCTCCTTGTCCCCTCCACACACACACACACATACATACATACGCTCCTTGTCCCCTCCACACACACACACACACATACGCTCCTTGTCCCCTCCACACACACACACACACACATACATACATACGCTCCTTGTCCCCTCCACACACACACACACGCTCCTTGTCCCCTCCACACACACACACACATACATACATACGCTCCTTGTCCCCTCCACACACACACACACACATACGCTCCTTGTCCCCTCCCACACACACACACACACACATACATACGCTCCTTGTCCCCTCACACACACACACACACGCTCCTTGTCCCCTCCACACACACACACAAGAGGTGACAACATTGAACTACGGGGTCGCGAGTGAGCAGAATAACCTTTGACCAATCCATTATTGTCTACATTTGTTGTTGTTGTTTGTTTGTGTTGACAAACCATGATAATGTCTGTCGAGTGAGCGCTGCTCACCATGGTGACTCACACTAGCAGACAGCTCTGGCTCTACACTCTGGTCACGTGACCCTGACTCTTGCCACCAGCATGTACGACTCTCCCCCCCCCTGCCCCCCCCTCCCCACCACACACACACAAAAGTCCAACGACAACCGCCGACATCTCCGACTACAGATCCCTGACCCTGACCCTGACCCTGACCGGCTGGCGTGAGTGAGAAACTATTTTCCAGTGAGTGAGCTGTGCTCATTATAAGATACTGTTTCCCCGACACCTGGGGGATATTTTCTACTCTGGTCACGAGCTACATTGCCACTGAACATTCCGCTCACCTGGGCTTGTGCAAAAATGTCAAGACCTCGATTTCTTGTGTGACGTCACGAATGTCGGTTAGAAGTAGGAAATGTAGGTCAGGTCAGGTTAAACAAAAATCCTCTCAACATTTTCGTGACAAAATGATGGCTTTGCTGTCTTGTGTCTTTTGTTAACATTCTTATCATCGTCACCTTCATTTTACGTTTGCCGCGGGGGGGGGGGGGTTAAGGGTCTGAACAGCAAGTCGTGCAGTTGAGGGCCGTCACTCTCTCTACACAGCAACTGCTGGCGACGTCACGTGCCCGCGGCGCTCTCAGCCAATCAAAAGACGAGTTTGGCGGCTACAGCGCTAAGCGCCATGTTTACGGCCAACGATCGACCCCGCCCACCTGCAGTGACGTCTCGGATGCCAGGAGAGAAAGAGTAACTCTTGTCTTGACAACTTGTCCCGGCTATCGACAGGCTGAGGTTTGATGAGGATCCAGTTACTTCCCCTTTTGCCACTATTACGACCACGGAGAATGAAGGGGTTTCCGTCAGGCGGCAGCCATAGCAGTTACTATCAATAGCTTCATAAAGTGCACTTCCGTGTCTACATAGTGCTGTACCCACACGTGGGTCTCCCTGTCAACGGTTGTAACAGTTGTAACAATGGACGGCTGACAGAAGGACGAAGGTTGTGAGGCAACAATTATAAACTACACATAATTAACGACACTTACAACTATAAACGACACTTACAATATTGAACGACACTTACAATATTGAACGACACTTACAATTATAAACGACACTTACAACTATAAATGACACTTATAATTACTGACTACACTTACAATTATAAAAAAGCTACGGGATGCACTGGTTCGTCCATGTTCTGATCATCTTTCGGAGCCGAGAAGAACATGTGGGTGTGACCCCCCATCCCCAGTTTCGCTTTATTTCGTCTCAAAACTCGTAATGAACGAAGAGCATGGCTTGCTCAGCACAGTCTTAAAATCTATCAAAATATTTAAGTATTAATCATTTCACTTACAAGAAGAAGGTCTCCCCCCCCAAAAAAAAAAGAAAATTACTGCCGTAAAACTTGCCAGGTTACGATATGCTTGTTAGGAAAAAAGACCCGAAGAAATTTGAGTTCGATCATGTCCAGCCACGTCCGTGACTCCAGCAGCCTCGGAACAAATCAAAAAAAGAGGAAATGGTCCTTAAACACCGAGAATATTGCACACATGGAAACCCAGATAATTTGTGGAACAATGTGTATTAACTCTTCCCATCTTGTTTAAAAAGTATTCAAAATTGTCGAAGCTTTTGAAATTGTTCATCTCTTGGCCGTCTGCCCAAGGAAAGGGCGCACTAGCTTGTATCGTCTTCCAACCCCTTCAGTGTAGAAGGAACAATAATGAAGTTCCCATCACAAATACCAACCAGACTTTGATCACGATGTTCACACAAAATCGTATTCATTGCGAAGAAGTGGAATGTTCTCAAAAGGCTGCAAATAAAACTACAAGCGAAGCAGACGACCGGAAGATGTCGGTCACGAGGTCACGAAATCCCTCTGTAGTGAAGACAAAAACCATTTTACAACCACGACTTGTCGTTAGTATCCGCTGGACCAACCGACATTTTCCACTGGACTTACTCTGCGACACAAGCAATCATCGAACAAACCTCAAAGTCCGCCATTGACGAGGGTCTCGATGAAGTCACTGTGGTTGTTATTAAGGCGATTATCGCACACCACAATCTCTGTCTTGACACAACTTGCCACCATTGCTGTTGAGGTTGACATTCCACCAAGTGTTCACTCAGGCAAACACAAGCGGAAAGACGGTAAGAACCATATGATCGACGTGTGGAGAAACCCACAGGCGCCACCTAGTGACAAACAAAACGCCATCGATGCAACTGTAAACAATAAGGAAGAAAAAAACTTCCTGCAAGATGATGAAGATGCTTGAACAGGCTGTTGGGGATGAGTTGACAACAATTGATTTGTTTGCTGTGGTGGAAGGGGCCGGCCCTGTCGTCGTCAAGTCTCAGTCACGTGGCCAACGGTAATTACCCAGCGTTTTTCTCCCACTTCTGGCTGCACATGCGCTGTAGACAAACAAGCTTGTAGACAGCGAAACACCCACAAAGGGAATCAATTGTGCGAGAACAACAAGCAGCCAGCCCTTACGGCGGCTGACAAGTCACGAGGCAGTCTGACATTTTCTAAAATAGTCGCAAGGTCTGGCGACATCCGTGTCAAGACACTCGGGGTGATGCTGCAGTCACCAACGTCAGCGAAACTCGCGAGGGCAGCGCCACACTGGTTCTCAAATGTTTCTGCAACATGCACCTCTTGTTTTGTCTACACAAACAGCCATTGTTTCTACAACATACTACAGATAAAGAGTGAGTGGCAAAGATTCCACAGCTCATACAAGTCATGAGGTTACGAGGCAGTGAATGTAAGTGATTCACCGTGTCAAAGCACCTTTACCTCCCCTGATAAAATTAGGGCCGCAAACTCTCCACAGTAATTGCTGGGAGGGCGGGGAGAAAATTTACAGCAACAGAACCCAGCGAATCTCCAAGCTGCAACCCTTTTTTTTTTTTGTCGAGCGGACATCAGACTGATTACACTGACCGCTAGGCTAGGATGTGGTCATCACCTACACCTTCACTCCCCCCCCCACCCGTGAGCTGCACCCGGAAACGATCACAGCTGGGAAAGGTCTCGTGTGTCGGAGTTGCCAGCTCTTTAAGGTCTACATTGTAGAAGGCAGCGCGCACTCGGCAAGCGAGCCTTGCAAAAGTTGTCTGCCCCTTCTGCTCTTATAACGGCTTGACGACAGCCTCCTCACTTCTGTTAGGACTTGCTAACAGACTGCTTACTGACAGGCTGCTTGCTAACAGTGCTTACTGACAGGCTCATTGCTAACAGACTGCTTACTGACAGACTGCTTGATAACAACTTACTGACAGGCTGTTTACTAACAGATTGCTTACTGAGAGGCTCATTGCTAACAGAGTGCTTACTGACAGGCTGCTTGCTAACAGAGTGCTGACTGACAGGATACTTGCTAACAACTTACTGACAGGCTGCTTACTAATAGACCGCTTACTGAGACTATGAGAGGCTCATTGATGACAGACTGCTTACTGACAGGCTGCTTGCTGACAGGCTGCTTACTGACAGGCTGCTTGCTAACAGACTGCTTAATGACAGGCTGCTTGCTAACAGACTGCTTAATGACAGACTGCTTGCTGACAGACTGCTTACTGACAGGCTGCTTGCTAACAGACTGCTTAATGACAGGCTGCTTGTTAACAGACTGACAGACTGCTAGTTAACAGACTGCTTACTGACAGGCTGCTTGCTAACAGACTGCTTGTTAACAGACTGCTTACTGACAGGCTGCTTACTGACAGACTGCTTGTTAACAGACTGCTTGCTAACAGACTGCTTACAGACAGACTGCTTGCTAACAGACTTCTTGTTAACAGACTGCTTACAGACAGACTGCTTGCTAACAGACTTCTTGTTAACAGACTGCTTGCTAACAGACTGCTTGTTAACAGACTGCTTACAGACAGACTGCTTGCTAACAGACTTCTTGTTTACAGACTGCTTACAGACAGACTGCTTGCTAACAGACTGCTTGTTAACAGACTGCTTACAGACAGACTGCTTGCTAACAGACTGCTAGTTAACAGACTGCTTACTGACAGGGTGCTTACTGACAGACTGCTTGTTAACAGACTGCTTACTGACAGGCTGCTTACTGACAGACTGCTTGTTAACAGACTGCTTGCTAACAGACTGCTTACAGACAGACTGCTTGCTAACAGACTTCTTGTTAACAGACTGCTTACAGACAGACTGCTTGCTAACAGACTTCTTGTTAACAGACTGCTTGCTAACAGACTGCTTGTTAACAGACTGCTTACAGACAGACTGCTTGCTAACAGACTTCTTGTTAACAGACTGCTTACTGACAGGGTGCTTACTGACAGACTGCTTGTTAACAGACTGCTTACTGACAGGCTGCTTGCTGAAGCGCTTGCTTTCGTCACTAGCCCAAATCTCTAACCACGTGATCCAGTCACTAGCAAGCTTCTAGCCGAGTGGTCAGAGCCATGGGTCAGAGATCAAAGGTGAGAGGCGTGGGTCAGCGTCGTGTGTGTGTGTGTGTGTGTGTGGAAATACCTGGCTTCTGAAGAAGGTGAGACAGCGGGAGAGAGCAGGTGAGCACCACCCTCCTAAGAACTAACAGGCAGTCCTAAGTATTAACTAGTCTACATCTCTAGCCACCTCAACTACATCTGTAGACAGTTCTTCTAAATGGTCTCCAGAACCCGGTGAGGGCGTGGAGGTGTCGTGAAGGCTCCATGTTGGAGTTAGAGAAGAGGAAGGGAGCGAGGAAGGGGTGGAGGAAGGGGTGTGTAGTTTGTGAGGAAGGCGAGAGCAGTGCTGACAAATGTCACCATCGACAGGTGATCAGCGGCCCCGTCAGCGCAGTGGATATACACCCACACCCCTCACAACAACTGATAGACTGGAGTGAGTGACAACACCAACATCTGGTCAGCCAGGTGGTCAGACACGTCCCTGTGTGGTGGTGGTATCGAGTGGGGGGGTTCTTCACTTCTGACCAGATTACGACCCACAGGTACAATTAGAAGTCAGGGAGAAGGCAACTGGGCTCACAACTACACGTGCGCGGGATCACGTTCATTTCTACACACGCAACCATGTACGCACGCCAGTCGAGTGGAAATAACTTTAAGGTCCCGTCAACGACATTGGAGTCGGAGCATGCGCACACGGTCAGCCTCGGTGTGGTCTGCTCTCTTGCCAGCAGACACTTAAGCACGCGAGTGAGGGAGCGGAAACAGCCGTTACAAGTCATGTCTTGCCCCCCGCGCCTCCATCTGGCTTCACCACCAGAAGTAAACGTTTCTGCTGGTCCGACGGCGCCGATGCCACCACAGCCACCACAGCCACCATCTTGTCTGCTGCTCCCGCAACATCCTGCGAGTTGGACAGGTTTCCGGGTAAACAAGCACTGCCAGCGCCATCTAGTGCCGGAAATGTGTCCACCTCATCACAGAACTGCCAGCGCCATCTAGTGTCAGCGCATCGTCACTCAGCAAGAGTAGGTCGGGAGGACTGGGACAGAGCGGGCGGGTGGAGGAACCAGGAAAATACCCGGAACAACAAGTTATCAGCGGAAGACAGGGTTGTTGACGGACACAGGCAGCCAGCTTAGCCTGTAGATAACGGGTGGTATCCAGGATAAACATCAACAAACTGTCGACTGTATTCAGCAAACAGAGTAACAAATGAAACGGGGAGAGGGCAGAGATAATAACATTTGTGTTTAAGCGACATTAAAAATAAACTTCTCTACAAAGGAAGAGGTTGAAGTCTCTACACGCCTGCAGCTCGCGATCCACAGAAGCAACGATTGGCCGACCACAAGTTAGTCGAGTGATACCAGGCTACGTCTCACAGTTGTCAAGGCCGTAAATACTTCCTGAGGCTGGCATGTCAGCTCCGTCAATCTGTCATTATAAGTCTAGTATGTCAGCTTTGTCAACCTGTCATTATCAGTCTAGTATGTCAGCTTTGTCAACCTGTCATTATCAGTCTAGTATGTCAGCTTTGTCAATCTGTCATTATCAGTCTAATTTGTCAGCTTTGTCAATCTGTCATTATCGGTCTAGTATGTCAGCTTTGTCAATCTGTCATTATCAGTCTAATTTGTCAGCATTGTCAATCTGTCATTATAAGTCTAGTATGTCAGCTTTGTCAATCTGTCATTATCAGTCTAGTATGTCAGCTTTGTCAGTCTGTCATTATCAGTCTAATTTGTCAGCTTTGTCAATCTGTCATTATCAGTCTAGTATGTCAGCTTTGTCAGTCTGTCATTATCAGTCTAATTTGTCAGCTTTGTCAATCTGTCATTATCAGTCTAGTATGTCAGCTTTGTCAGTCTGTCATTATCAGTCTAATTTGTCAGCTCCGTCAATCTGTCATTATCAGTCTAATTTGTCAGCTTTGTCAATCTGTCATTATCAGTCTAGTATGTCAGCTTTGTCAATCTGTCATTATCAGTCTAGTATGTCAGCTTTGTCAATCTGTCATTATCAGTCTAGTATGTCAGCTTTGTCAATCTGTCATTATCAGTCTAGTACTCTAGTATGTCAGCTTCGTCAATCTGTCATTATAAGTCTAGTACTCTAGTATGTCAGCTTTGTCAATCTGTCATTATCAGTCTAGTACGTCAGCTTTGTCAATCTGTCATTATAAGTCTAGTATGTCAGCTTTGTCAATCTGTCATTATCAGTCCAGTATGTCAGCTTTGTCAATCTGTCATTATCGGTCTAGTATGTCAGCTCCGTCAATCTGTCATTATCGGTCTAGTATGTCAGCTCCGTCAATCTGTCATTATCGGTCTAGTATGTCAGCTTTGTCAATCTGTCATTATCAGTCTAGTATGTCAGCTTTGTCAATCTGTCATTATCAGTCTAGTATGTCAGCTTTGTCAATCTATCATTATCAGTCTAGTATGTCAGCTCCGTCAATCTGTCATTATCAGTCTAGTATGTCAGCTTTGTCAATCTGTCATTATCAGTCTAGTATGTCAGCTTTGTCAATCTGTCATTATCAGTCTAGTACTCTAGTATGTCAGCTTTGTCAATCTGTCATTATAAGTCTAGTACTCTAGTATGTCAGCTTTGTCAATCTGTCATTATCAGTCTAGTATGTCAGCTTTGTCAATCTGTCATTATCAGTCTAGTATGTCAGCTTTGTCAATCTATCATTATCAGTCTAGTATGTCAGCTCCGTCAATCTGTCATTATCAGTCTAGTATGTCAGCTTTGTCAATCTGTCATTATCAGTCTAGTATGTCAGCTTTGTCAATCTGTCATTATCAGTCTAGTACTCTAGTATGTCAGCTTTGTCAATCTGTCATTATAAGTCTAGTACTCTAGTATGTCAGCTTTGTCAATCTGTCATTATCAGTCTAGTATGTCAGCTTTGTCAATCTGTCATTATAAGTCTAGTATGTCAGCTTTGTCAATCTGTCATTATCAGTCCAGTATGTCAGCTTTGTCAATCTGTCATTATCAGTCTAGTATGTCAGCTTTGTCAATCTGTCATTATAAGTCCAGTATGTCAGCTTTGTCAATCTGTCATTATCAGTCTAGTACTCTAGTATGTCAGCTTTGTCAACCTGTCATTATCAGTCTAGTATGTCAGCCAGTGACAGGCCCACCTACATGGCGCACAGCTGAAGAATTACAAATTCATCTCTTCGGGTAGTAAATAAATAGGAAGCCAGGAGAGTAAGAAAATAAAACAAACATCCTGACTAGACGTGTGTGTGTGTGTGGGTGGTGGTGGTGGTGGGGTGGGGGTGCATTAGCGGGGTGAGAGTGGGTTGGGGGGATTGTAGGGGAGACAACAAGCAGTCCTTGTTTAGCAGCCAAGGGTTTACACAAGCAGCGCAGTGTAGTGACAGGAGGCTGTGGGAGAGACAATGAAGCTCGTGTGGTCTCTGTCTCTCTCTCTCCACAAGACTGTTCAATGTTCGTGCCGTCAATGCACGTCGGCGCCCCATCCACCCCCCACCCCACAAGCCTCGTCTAGCGGCGGGTAGCGGTTTCCATGACGGGCGCTGGTGTCGGGTGCGGGCAGGTACACCAGGCTAAGTCTCGCTTCCTGCCGCAGCTGCAGCAGATGTCTTCCATCCATCCGTCTACCTAACGTCTACCTTACGACTACCATACATCTGCTTTACGTCTACCTTACATCTGCCTTATGACTACCTAACGTCTCCTTACGTCTGCCTTACTTTTGCCTTACGACTACCTTACGTCTGCCTTACGTCCACCTTACGACAACCTTACGTCTACCTAACATCTGCCTTACGACTTCCTTACGTCTATCTTACGACTACCTAACGTCTACCTTACGACTACCTTACATCTGCTTTACAAATGTACCTAACATCTGCCTTACGACTACCTTACGTCTATCTTACGACTACCTAACATCTGCCTTACGACTACCTTACATCTACTTTACGTCTTCCTTACAGCTATCTTACATCCACATTACGACTACCTTACGTCTATCTTACGACTACCTAATGTCTTCCTTACAGCTATCTTACATCCACATTACGACTACCTTACGTCTATCTTACGACTACCTAATGTCTTCCTTACAGCTATCTTACATCCACATTACGACTACCTGACATCCACCTTACGACTCAGCGTCATTCACGCCTGGTGTAAGCACGTGCAGACTGCAGCACATCTCACAGCCGTGCGCCGCCTACCACCCTGCTCTGTGTGTGTGTGTGAGAGAGAGATTGAGCAGGCGAGGGAAGAGTGAGGACGGAGGGTACACCACCAACCCGTTGACCTCCCCCTACCTTCACCCAGTGGGACGGCGTCAGACAAGATGAAGGTGCGGCCCGGTTGTGGACTGACTGACCACAAATATCCTCCCAGAAAAGGAGGGGGGAGGAGGGGGGAAGGAAAAGACACAAGAGGGAGGAATGGAAGGAGGAGAAATGCTCCTCTCTGTCGTTGGTGTCAATAAAGTCTCACAGGTTGCGTGTCACGGCTGCTAGAAGAATGGCGAGCAGCATGCGAGACCTTTGACACACGTTCAACGTCACAGCGACAGCGAGTGTACAACACGATAGTGACACGCCCAACGGCTGCAGTCAGCCACCCCGGGTGCCACTCTCTAAGAACTTGTTAACTCCAGCCAATACCTGGGAAATAGGTCATCATAGCCTAGACCTGCAGCTGCACAGTGTGTCTGCTATAGATATAGCTGTATAGTGCATCTACTATAGTGACACAACGTTTCAAGCCTAGACCTACAGCTGTATAGTGCATCTACTGTAGTGACACAACATACCATAGCCTAGACATGCAGCGATATAGTGCATCTACTGTAGTGACATATCATAGCCTAGACCTACAGCTGTATAGTGCATCTACTGTAGTGACACAACATACCATAGCCTAGACATGCAGCGATATAGTGCATCTACTGTAGTGACATATCATAGCCTAGACCTACAGCTGTATAGTGCATCTACTGTAGTGACACAACATACCATAGCCTAGACATGCAGCGATATAGTGCATCTACTGTAGTGACATATCATAGCCTAGACCTACAGCTGTATAGTGCATCTACTGTAGTGACACAACATACCATAGCCTAGACCTACAGCTGTATAGTGCATCTACTGTAGTGACACAACATACCATAGCCTAGACATGCAGCGATATAGTGCATCTACTGTAGTGACATATCATAGCCTAGACCTACAGCTGTATAGTGCATCTACTGTAGTGACACAACATACCATAGCCTAGACATGCAGCGATATAGTGCATCTACTGTAGTGACATATCATAGCCTAGACCTACAGCTGTATAGTGCATCTACTGTAGTGACACAACATACCATAGCCTAGACCTACAGCTGTATAGTGCATCTACTGTAGTGACACAACATATCATAGCCTAGACCTACAGCTGTATAGTGCATCTACTGTAGTGACACAACATATCATAGCCTAGACCTACAGCTGTATAGTGCATCTACTGTAGTGACATATCATAGCCTAGACCTACAGCTGTATAGTGCATCTACTGTAGTGACATATCATAGCCTAGACCTACAGCTGTATAGTGCATCTACTGTAGTGACATATCATAGCCTAGACCTACAGCTGTATAGTGCATCTACTGTAGTCACGCTATATATCAGACTTACTGTCGTGACACATCGAGTAAGAATCCATAACAACTACTGTACAGTATAAACTCTCCTTAATCCATTATTATTGTTGTTGTTATTGTTGGTACGTAAACACACATCGTTATGAAAAGGTTTATGACACGCTGTTTACTTTGTGCACACAGTACACTGTGATGTTTACAGGAAGACCACACAGTACACTGTGATGTTTACACTAAGACTACAGCACACTGTGATGTTTACAGGAAGACCACACAGTACACTGTGATGTTTACAGGAAGACCACACAGTACACTGTGATGTTTACAGTAAGACCACAGTACACTGTGATGTTTACAGTAAGACCACAGTACACTGTGATGTTTACAGTAAGACCACACAGCACACTGTGATGTTTACAGTAAGACCACAGTACACTGTGATGTTTACAGTAAGACCACACAGCACACTGTGATGTTTACACTAAGACCACACAGTACACTGTGATGTTTACACTTAGACCACACAGTACACTGTGATGTTTACACTTAGACCACACAGTACACTGTGATGTTTACACTAAGACCACAGCACACTGTGATGTTTACACTAAGACCACACAGTACACTGTGATGTTTACACTTAGACCACACAGTACACTGTGATGTTTACACTTAGACCACACAGTACACTGTGATGTTTACACTAAGACCACAGCACACTGTGATGTTTACACTAAGACCACACAGTACACTGTGATGTTTACACTTAGACCACACAGTACACTGTGATGTTTACACTTAGACCACACAGTACACTGTGATGTTTACACTTAGACCACAGTACAACAGTAAGAAGACAGACTGCAGGTAGGAGCAGACGAAAAAGCACAAAAACTAACCCCCATCTCCTCTACCCCCCCCCAGAAAAGAAAGCTGCACATGCAGGGTTGTTGTTGTTGTTGTTGCACACACCTGTCATCATGTGTAAAGCAAACTCAGGTGACATCAACCTGCTATCAACAGATTCTGTGCTCACACAACACCAAGACATTCCACAAACTCAATGGCCAACACCTGTCGACTCACAATGTCGCTAGGAACTCAAGGCAAATGTTTCAGCAGGCGGGTGGCGGGTGGCGGGTGGCTGAGGTCTCGGGTGTCTCAATGACAAACAAGTAAAACATCAAAAGGATTGTCTACCCGTTTAGCTGAAACATCATTCGTTCACACCCGCACCTAGAGCACACGACTGAGGGACACAGGCTCCACAACTGCCACTTGCTGCCTACTATGGGGGGGGATAGGGTGGGGTGGACAACGACAAAGACAAAAGTTACCGCCCTTACATGGTCTCTCACCTTCCCACCACAGCAGCAGCCACACATGTTGACATGAGAGCGCGCGCCGTCTCCACCTCACCTGTCGCTGGCTTCAGTCAACACCTGCAACAGGAGGCAAAATAACTCGTAAGGTGGGAATGCGCACCTGTCACCTGGCTCAATGAGGATACAGGTGTGACGGGTGTGCATCAATGAAGGATCATAGGAACGTGCTCCTCCCTAATTAACCCTTTGTTAAAACACGCGCCACCTACCAGCCAGCTCTCTCTCTCTCTCTGTCAATCAGGGTTTGGCTAATAGCTGAGACTAATGAGGTGAAGTATAAGCGTTCATGACACACACACACACACGCACTCTCTCTTTCTCTCTCTCTCTCACACACACACACTCTCTCACACACACTCTCTCTCTCTCACACACACACTCTCTCTCATTCACACACACTCTCATTCACACACACTCACTCACACACTCTCACACTCACACACACACACACTCTCTCTCTTTCTCACACACTCTCACACACACACACACACACACTCACTCACTCACAGACACACTCTCATACTCACTCTCTCACACTCACACTCACATACACACAGACAGGCACACAGGGTTGTTTGAAATGAAGACAAACGCAGGGTTGAAACAATGCGATTATGCGAGGGTGGGTGGGGGGCAGGGAGAAGCGAGGGATCACAAGAGGTATGAGGGGGCGGGGTTGAAGAGCGATAAAAAGGTGTGAGGAGGCATGAAGAGGAGAAGGAGGTAGAGGCAGTAGGAGGAGGACGTAGAGAAGACAGGAGGGGGAGGAAGAGAATGGGAGGAGACGGAGGAGACAGGGGAGGAGGTAAAGAAGACAAGAGGAGGTAGAGAAGACAGGAGGGGAAGGTAGAGGAGACACTAGCAGGAGGCGGCAGAGAAGACAGGAGTAGGAGGTAGAGTTGGTTGTTTGTGTTTGTGCAACTAAGACTATATCACGGCGACGAGGTAGAGAAGACAGGAGGAGGTAGAAGGAGGCAGGAGGAGGTAGAGAAGACAGGAGGAGGTAGAAGGAGGCAGGAGGAGGTAGAGAAGACAGGAGGAGGAGGAGGCGGCAGGAGGAGGTAGAGAAGACAGGAGGAGGTAGAAGGAGGCAGGAGGAGGTAGAGAAGACAGGAGGAGGTAGAAGGAGGCAGGAGGAGGTAGAGAAGACAGGAGGAGGAGGAGGCGGCAGGAGGAGGTAGAGAAGACAGGAGGAGGTAGAAGGAGGCAGGAGGAGGTAGAGAAGACAGGAGGAGGTAGAAGGAGGCAGGAGGAGGTAGAGAAGACAGGAGGAGGAGGAGGGCAGGAGGAGGTAGAGAAGACAGGAGGAGGGAGAAGGAGGCAGGAGGAGGTAGAGAAGACAGGAGGAGGTAGAAGGAGGCAGGAGGAGGTAGAGAAGACAGGACGAGGAGGAGGCGGCAGGAGGAGGTAGAGAAGACAGGAGGAGGTAGAAGGAGGCAGGAGGAGGTAGAGACTGTCCCGATAATTGCCGGACATGAATCAGTGGACAAGGCGGCACTTCTCATCGCTGTCTCAGACGGCTTTACATTGTCTAAGTCACAAAGCTACCCGAAGCTCCGAGGCAAAATCAAACACCCGGCTCTTCCGGTCGCCTCCCGCTGGCTCTTCCTGCCGACAGATGTTTGCCGTTGGCCTGGAGGACTCGCAAGGGGGGGGGAGGGAGGGGAATAAACGCTCGATTTGGGTCTGCGACTGAAGAGAGATCGTGACCTTTACTGAAAATCGCCGAGACCATCCTTGTCTGCGACTTCGGCAACCCCGCCACTCAATGGAGAGCAACCCCCTCTACACACACACCACCCATAGTCTTAAAGTCTCTGGCATGACGTCACCTCCGGCTTTATTGGTGAGACAGTTACTAGCAGCCGCTTGAATGAGCAGTGATCGCTCTAATACGCAATATAAGCGAAGCCAGTAATTCCCAGGAATGTCCTCCTGTGGTACATATTCCCCAGACACGCACCCGGAATGTAATGTAAACACGATTGTTACAGTCTACAGGGCGTGCACGTTACACGGACATTCACTGTAGCTGTTACTTGGTATCACGTTACCATACACGTCACTGTCATGGTAATAGCTATAGCCTTGTGGTGAAGCCATCATACACGTCACTGTCATGGTAATAGCTATAGCCTTGTGGTGAAGTCATCATACACGTCACTGTCATGGTAGTAGCTATAGCTTTGTGGTGAAGTCATCATACACGTCACTGTCATGGTAGTAGCTATAGCTTTGTCGTGAAGTTACCATACACGTCACTGTCATGGTAGTAGCTATAGCCTTGTGGTGAAGCCATCATACACGTCACTGTCAAGGTAGTAGCTATAGCCTTGTGGTGAAGTCATCATACACGTCACTGTCATGGTAATAGCTATAGCCTTGTGGTGAAGTCATCATACACGTCACTGTCATGGTAATAGCTATAGCTTTGTCGTGAAGTCATCATACACGTCACTGTCATGGTAGTAGCTATAGCTTTGTCGTGAAGTTATCATACACGTCACTGTCATGGTAATAGCTATAGTTTGTCGTGAAGTCATCATACACGTAACTGTCATGGTAGTAGCTATAGCTTTGTCGTGAAGTCATCATACACGTCACTGTCATGGTAGTAGCTATA
Source organism: Marisa cornuarietis (assembly GCA_004794655.1). Lineage (NCBI taxonomy): Eukaryota > Metazoa > Mollusca > Gastropoda > Architaenioglossa > Ampullariidae > Marisa > Marisa cornuarietis. The sequence continues at coordinate 392,132 of SMMW01000621.1, read as the reverse complement.
GCTTTGTCGCGAAGTCATCATACACGTCACTGTCATGGTAGTAGCTATAGCCTTGTGGTGAAGCCATCATACACGTCACTGTCATGGTAGTAGCTATAGCCTTGTGGTGAAGCCATCACGCACCTCACTGTCATGGCAGTAAATTAGACGACACCACCTCTCACTCTCACACACAATCTATCTCACTACCACACCCAATATGACACCACCCAGGCTCTCTCATACTAGACGACACCACCCTGGCTCTCTGGAGTGTGGGTATGGTGACGCGACAACAATCCACACTGGAGTGTGGGTATGGTGACGCGACAACAATCCACACTGGAATGTGGGTATGGTGACGCGACAACAATCCACACTGGAGTGTGGGTATGGTGACGCGACAACAATCCACACTGGAGTGTGGGTATGGTGACGCGACAACAATCCACACTGGAGTGTGGGTATGGTGACGCGACAACAATCCACACTGGAGTGTGGGTATGGTGACGCGACAACAATCCACGCTGGAGTGTGGGTATGATGACGCGACAACAATCCACACTGGAGTGTGGGTATGGTGACGCGACAACAATCCACACTAGACCGTGGGTATGGTGACGCGATAACAATCCACGCTGGAGTGTGTGTATGGTGACGCGACAACAATCCACACTGGAATGTGGGTATGGTGACGCGACAACAATCCACACTGGAATGTGGGTATGGTGACGCGACAACAATCCACACTGGAGTGTGGGTATGGTGACGCGACAACAATCCACACTGGAGTGTGGGTATGGTGACGTGAGAACAATCCACACACTGGAGTGTAGGTATGGTGTCGTGACAACAATCCACACTGGAGTGGGGGTATGGTGACGCGACAACAATCCACACTGGAGTGTGGGTATGGTGACGCGACAAGAATCCACACTAGACTGTGGGTATGGTGACGCGACAACAATCCACACACTGGAGTGTAGGTATGGTGACGTGAGAACAATCCACACTGGAGTGGGGGTATGGTGACGCGACAACAATCCACACTAGACTGTGGGTATGGTGACGCGACAACAATCCACACACTGGAGTGTAGGTATGGTGACGTGAGAACAATCCACACACTGGAGTGTAGGTATGGTGTCGTGACAACAATCCACACTGGAGTGGGGGTATGGTGACGCGACAACAATCCACACTAGACTGTGGGTATGGTGACGCGACAACAATCCACACACTGGAGTGTAGGTATGGTGACGTGAGAACAATCCACACACTGGAGTGTAGGTATGGTGTCGTGACAACAATCCACACTGGAGTGGGGGTATGGTGACGCGACAACAATCCACACTAGACTGTGGGTATGGTGACGTGACAACAATCCACACACTGTAGTCAATCACGCTGCTGGTCACTGTGACGTGAGTAAGTTACGTCTACACTAGTTTTCTCGTCGACGTGTAATGAATTCCGCCATGTTTGTAATTCTTTCTGAAGAACTGCACAAGTACGATGAATGGTTGATGTTTTATTAACAAGTTGACATATTTATACATGTGTGTGTGTGTGTGTGTGTGTATCCATGGCGTTACCCCATTAGTCACACACCTGATTTCTGTGTCAAGACCGGCAGGTAGCAGATTTTTTATGTGAACCCTCCATTTGTCCAAGTTCATCCTATTGTGGACTCTTCTCTCTGACGATATTTTGACTCATACTTTGATGTCCTTTTACTTTCCTCAGCCTTCAGCTCAGACTTCACTCGTGTCCCTCGCTTTGATAATTCCAACAGATTTACACTTGACACAGCCGGCAGCCATTCCAGCCCCCTCTGAAATAAAACCTCGCCTAACAGGTTTTCACTATTCACCTTACTCAGCGCTGACACCAGACCCTTTGAAGTCTACCGCCGGTGACTGTAGTGCTAACACGTGACATCTCATGGGTTAGCTGCTGATGACAACAACGATGTTTAGAGTTCTGGGATTTAAAATGTCTAAGACAGTCACTACACACTTGACGGTTGAGGCCTTTTGAGTGGCAAGTACCTTGTACATTGATGTGTCATCATGTGATGTAAGTATGTATAGAGTAATAGACACTGTTCCCTGTAAGCCTGTGTAGACACCATACACACCATAGTATGTAAGGTTCTATAGACGATATAAATGTAAGCCTGTGTAGACACCATAGTATGTAAGGTCCTATAGACGATATAAATGTAAGCCTGTGTAGACATCATAGTATGTAAGGTCCTATAGACGATATAAATGTAAGCCTGTGTAGACACCATAGTATGTAAGGTCCTATAGACGATATAAATGTAAGCCTGTGTAGACACCATAGACATCATAGTATGTAAGGTTCTATAGACGATATAAATGTAAGCCTGTATAGACACCATACACATCATAGTATGTAAGGTTCTATAGACGATATAAATGTAAGCCTGTGTAGACACCATAGTATGTAAGGTTCTATACACGATATAAATGTAAGCCTGTGTAGACACCATAGTATGTAAGGTTCTATAGACGATATAAATGTAAGCCTGTGTAGACACCATACACATCATAGTATGTAAGGTTCTATAGACGATATAAATGTAAGCCTGTGTAGACACCATAGACACCATAGTATGTAAGGTTCTATACACGATATAAATGTAAGCCTGTGTAGACACCATAGTATGTAAGGTTCTATAGACGATATAAATGTAAGCCTGTGTAGACACCATAGACATCATAGTATGTAAGGTTCTATAGACGATATAAATGTAAGCCTGTGTAGACACCATAGACACCATAGTATGTAAGGTTCTATACACGATATAAATGTAAGCCTGTGTAGACACCATAGTATGTAAGGTTCTATAGACGATATAAATGTAAGCCTGTGTAGACACCATAGACATCATAGTATGTAAGGTTCTATAGACGATATAAATGTAAGCCTGTATAGACACCATACACATCATAGTATGTAAGGTTCTATAGACGATATAAATGTAAGCCTGTGTAGACACCATAGTATGTAAGGTTCTATAGAGGACATAAATGTAAGCCTGTGTAGACACCATACACACCATAGTATGTAAGGTTCTATAGCCAGTATAGTCACTATACAGTGCCAGCCTTTAGGCTCCACACTATGTGAGCCAGCATAGTCGCTATACAGAGCCAGCCTATAGGCTCGACACTATGTGAGCCAGCATAGTCACTATACAGAGCTAGCCTATAGGCTCCACACTATGTGAGCCAGCATAGTCACTATACAGAGCCAGCCTATAGGCTCCACACTATGTGAGCCAGCATAGTCACTATACAGAGCCAGCCTATAGGCTCCACACTATGTGAGCCAGCATAGTCACTATACAGAGCTAGCCTATAGGCTCCACACTATGTGAGCCAGCATAGTCACTATACAGAGCTAGCCTATAGGCTCCACACTATGTGAGTCAGTATAGTCACTATACAGAGCTAGCCTATAGGCTCCACACTATGTGAGCCAGCATAGTCACTATACAGAGCTAGCCTATAGGCTCCACACTATGTGAGTCAGTATAGTCACTATACAGAGCTAGCCTATAGGCTCCACACTATGTGAGTCAGTATAGTCACTATGTCCCGTGAACACACCTGTGTGGATACTATGGACGCTGACCCTGTTTCTAATGAAGTTCAAGGAACGAGCGGACCTCAGTTATTTTCGGCAAACACCTGGCATTCAGATGCTCGGGATAATCAAGACCACGGCTGTGGGTTTTTCCCCCACCGATACCCTTGATAACCACGTCTGCTTCAGCCGATTTCGGGTATCTAGAATGAATTGATAACCTTGAGTGTCTCCAGTGTTACCTGCAGACCACAGGTGTTTCCACAGGTGTATCTACATCCCAGAGAACAAATCAGTATGTACTATATATAGTAACAGGGGGAACCGCAGTTACTTCTGGTGACGCCGAGTGAGAATCTACCCGACACAATCTCCATGAAAGGTGGAACACACACACACACACACACACAGATAGTGGAGTGTGAGAGAAATAGTGACACAGATAGCGCGAGAGAGAAATAGTCACAGACACACATACACACACAGTGAGTGAGAGAGAAGTAGTCACAGACACACAGACACACACAGTGAGTGAGAGAGAAGTAGTCACACACTTGAGGGTGAAGAGGTCGCCGCTAACCTGTGCCATTTCCCAAGAAAGACAACTCCGCGCACTGGTTGTGAGAAGACGAGTGGCTGTGAGAGACGAAGAGAGGGGCAGGCAGGAGGGGAAAGCTAAGGTACGCTACATGCAGCACGTGCACAGCAAGAAAGAACAACCACCTACTTACAGCACGAGCGTGTCCGGCGCACGACATCCAGCAGCGACACACACTGTGACACTCGTCACACCACACAAGGTGCGTCACGGGCCTCACGCGCTGACTGCACTGCTGCGCACTGTCGTCACTTGCTGCAGCGGCGGTGCCGCGCGTCCTGCAGGGCTTGGCATCACGTGGGAGCCAGCAACAGCAGCAGCAACAGCAGCACCAGCACCAGCAGCACAACGAAAGGACGAGGCGCGAATGACGACGTTGCCAGCCGCCGCAACGGTCTTTAACCAGCTGATCGCAGAGATTGCAGCAGCCCTCGCGCCCACTGCTGCGCTGCGCTGTATGCGCCCCTCCCCCCAGTCTCTCGCGCAGCGGCTGGTTCTCCCCCCTCCCCCAACTCCAAACCTCCCTCCTGACCAGGAACATACGTACGTAAGGATCCGCGCGGTGCTCTTGTCGCATCGCTGCATGCGTGGCCCTCGTGCGGCAGCTGTGCGCCATGAAACGTGTCGCGCGGGGAGCTGCAGGTCTTCGATCGCTTCTACCACCTCCAGCAGTTCCCCCACCCCTGCCATCCCCACCGTCTACGGCAGTATACCGGGATGACAAGCTGTCGTTGTCTACGTATCACCAGCCCCCATGATCTCTTGCTCTGATGGCAGCCAGGTAAGCGGTAATCACGTGGTTCCTGACGGTTAGTTTGATCACACGGCGAGTCAGGCAGGTGTCAACTCGCCAACTCACCCACAACTAAAAGTTCATTGATGTCACAGCAACGTTTGTGTGTGTATTGTGTGTGTGTGTGTGTTGATTGATAAAGGGGAAAATATGAGGAATGCTTGTGAGAGAGAGAGAGAGCGAAGAAGAGGATGAAAGAAAGCAAGAAAATGATGGAGACAGAGGATGTGCCATCAATAGCCTCACAAACCTACAGAGGGTGATAATCTTTCCACTCATCAGGGGACATGTTGGCAGCAAGTCAGTTACTTTGTCTAAGGGACCGTTATTAAAACTCTCTCGTAAACTTTGCTGACATCTCTGTGCTCGCCAGTAACGCTCGTGTCCGTCACAATATGAGATGTTTTGCCCTGGGAACGCTGCACCACTCACTGCCTGACATCGCCCGCCTCTTCCTTCAAGAAGAGCCCGACAACTTCAATCTCTACTGTTCGCAGGTAAACATGAGAAGATAATTTTTGTTCGGCTTTTTTCAGGGGGCGTGAGCACTCTGTCTGGTGTCACTCGCCTACCCGTGTACTGCTCCTCGACTAGGCACCCACGCAATCCATCCCGGATCGAGAGAGAATCGACCTCCGAAATACCCGAATTTACTCAGCCGTGCGCACCTGAGCCAAACCTGGCAATGAAAGATCAGTAGGCTGGTTCCACGCCTCTACCTGTTTGTCTTGGCGAGATCCACCTCGTGTCGCCGGATGTCCACGGCCAGGTTTTGTCACAGTACACCCGGGGTGCGCTTCCCACGACCCGGCGGCCGTCGGCGCTTCTCCACGGGAATTAAGCACGTCCCGTTAATTTGCACAGATCTTCATTACCAATCGGCTTTCGCCTTCTACATGCAAAAACCATCCGCGCCTGTGCTTGTCCCTCGCACGAAGCTAACTATTTGCACATCGGGTCGTGGGAGTTGCTTCCCCTATCAACGTCACACGCGCAGGTGTTGTCCCACGGCGCACAGCCAGGCAATCGCCGGCACTTTGGTCTTTCCTTTGTGGATGTAGATGGGGGTTGGAAACAAGTGCTGCTGACTGCGGAACACGAGTCGGGGCGACAATAAATAAAGGACAGTATTTGGATGACACGAGAAAACAATAGATAAACGGCCTGACACTGATAGCAGAGCCGGCGCCATAGCCGGGGTGGGGGGTGGGGGGGAGATGGCTTTCCGCAAACGGTTTGGACCACTCCGCATGCCAAGCTGGCAATTTGCGGGAAGATTATCAAGGGAGCTGCACGCCATCTTGTACAACAAAAGCTATTTGCATGTGGCGGGGAGGAGGTTATGACAAGCAACACACATGACGGGCTTTCGTTCCCACTCTCTCGCAATGTGTTTTGTTGTTTTGTTGTCGCAATGTGCACAACTTTTCTTGAGTGCCGAACCTCGCCACTAGACACACTGACCTCGTGAACTGGGTTTGCCGGATGGCGCGAGAGTCTCTGCATGATATCTGGGGAGTGCGATATGACAGGATATCACTTTACATCCACGAACCTATGTGCAAATAGTTTATCGTTGGGCAAAAGAAGAAGCCGGCGAGGAGGTGAAAGGCGACTGGTAACGAAGACCCGTGTTGACTGTCCAGCGACTGGGCATGATGGGATAGCCACTAGGTCACTAGGTCACTGCGATATGATGCTGTGGTCACTGTCCAGCGACTGGGCATGATGGGATAGCCACTAGGTCACTAGGTCACTGCGATATGATGCTGTGGTCACTGTCCAGCGACTAGGCATGATGGGATAGCCACTAGGTCACTAGGTCACTGCGATATGATGCTGTGGTCACTGTCCAGCGACTAGGCATGATGGGATAGCCACTAGGTCACTAGGTCACTGAGAGCCTGCGATATGATGCTGTGGTCACTGTCCAGCGACTAGGCATGATGGGATAGCCACTAGGTCACTAGGTCACTGAGAGCCTGCGATATGATGCTGTGTTCACTGTCCACCGACTGGGCATTATGGGATAGCCACTAGGTCACTGAGAGCCTGCGATATGATGCCATGTTCACTGTCCACCGACTGGGCATTATGGGATAGCCACTAGGTCACTAGGTCACTGAGAGCCTGCGATATGATGCTGTGGTCTAAAGGTCAGTCAGGGTGTGCATGCATGAGGTCAGGAGCAGGTGTGTGACGGCCAGGAAATTCACGCCGGACAGGACTCATCCTGCCGTGACAGCCTCACCAACACCAGCGCCACCTAGCCAGTTACTTGTGCGGCTGGACATCTCACCCAGTCACACAAATCATGCTGCGCTCTATGGACTTTGTTCCCTCACACAAATCAACACCGAAAACTCAGACTCGCACGATCGTCACAATGTCTCGGCCTGTCTGGTGAAGAACGAGTTTCTCGGCACCAGAAGACAAAAGTCTTGCGAGTGAAACCCGAGACTGTCGGCCCTCGAGTGCTCGCCACATGCCTTCTGTCAGTTCTGTGTGATGATTGCTCACCTGTCTCACCCTCCCAACTGCCACTAGTCAGCTGACAGTCGGCCTCCCCGACCTCACCTCACCTCACCTTCCTCCTTCTGGTCCGCGTGCTGCTGGGGAGTCGAGCATCAGTCTCTCCCGCCATTCTGCGTGTTGTCTCAGTCTCTCTCTCTCTGTGTTAGTGCGCGCGCATCTTTTTGTGTGTTGTGAAAATTTAAATGGTCTGTTCGACTTTTACCACTTTTGTTTTTTTACACCATTCCTTTCGTATACGGAAAGTTTGTCGACTATACATTGATATGGTTTGTGAGTTTTGATCTAAAGCAACATTGTTGTAATTTTGTACTCTCCTATAGTATCCCACCATTCCTAGTCTCCTACCACACTCCTATAGTCTCGTACCATACTCTCCTATAGTATCCCACCATTCCTAGTCTCCTACCACACTCCTATAGTCTCGTACCATACTCTCCTATAGTATCCCACCATTCCTAGTCTCCTACCACACTCTCCTATAGTCTCGTACCATACTCTCCTATAGTATTCCACTATTCCTAGTCTCCTATCACACTCTCCTGTAGTGTCACATCATTCCTAGTCTCCCATCACACATAAATATCCACATCACTCTCTGACCTATTACATATCTACTTCCGGAAAAAGGACTAAGCTTTGTGCCAGCATTAAATTAGATACAACCTCTTGAGCAGCATTTATAATAATAATAATAATAATGAAGATGTGTATAGCGCATATTGACACTCATAGAGAGCATGCTCTTAGCGCTTAAAACAAGGAAGAGACATGGACTACATGGATAGAACACGAGGGACAGAAGAATAAACGACATTACTGACGACAAACAGAAAACAAAGATAGAAAACACAAAAACACAGCAAGTAACAATAAGAGAGAATATAGTGATTCTGCAGAGAAAGATGGGGAGACAAGTAGCAAGAGGAAGGGGGAGGGTAAGAAGGACGAGCATTGTGTGGACTGTGTTAGGAGTAATGCTCAAGGAAGAGGTGCGTTTTCAGTGCAGATTTGAAAGATTCAGTTGTAGGAAGGTGGCGGATATGGAAAGGAAGAGAGTTCCATTGTTTTGCAGCACAGTAGCCAAAAGTCCTGTGACCATATGTTGTTGTTCTGGTGACAGGAACAGTTAGGATACGGTCGTCAGACGAAGAGCGTAGTTGTCTGGCCGGAGAGTAAGGGATGAGAAGTTCAGAGAAATAGTCAGGACAGGAGCCAGCAAAGAAATTAAAACACAGCACAGACAGTTTGTACTGAATGCCAGAACAGACGGGTAGCCAGTGTAGTAACAAAGGAGAGGAGTGACATGGTCTCTCGGTGACCGGACACTTCATCCCCGGACACTTCATCCCCGGACACTTAATCCCCAAACACTTAATCCCCGGACACTTAATCCCCGGACACTTAATCCCCAAATCGCGACACAACACTCAAAACTGCTATTTTGTGAACTATAAATATTATAACCGTAAGAGAAATGTGTCGCGTGGTAACTCTGGGTAACTCTCGTAAGACTGGGATGTTATAAATGTTGAAGTTAAGTATTATTTGAATTTGAATTAAATTTTTCATTCACTTCATAATTTTTTGAGTTGAAATTTCATTTTGAGGATTAAGTGTCTGGGGATTAAGTGTCTAGGGGATTAAGTGTCCGGGGATTAAGTGTCCGGGTATGAAGTGTCCGGGGATTAAGTGTCTGGGGATGAAGTGACCGGGGATGAAGTGTCCGGGGATTAAGTGTCCGGGATCCGGTCTCTCGTGGCTCGAAGCACCAGAAGTGCAGCGAAGTTCTGTACTCTCTGTATAAATTAAACTACAGGGAGAGTTCGCTCACTGAGATGTTTTAATTTCTCCAACTACATTTCAGAAATATTTTATACATTGAGTGAAACAGTAGACTAAATACTAACAATACTGGGAGACTGTCACAAATAGTACAGGTGAGTAGACTAAATACTAACAATACTGGGAGACTGTCACAAATAGTACAGGTGAGTAGACTAAATACTAACAATACTGGGAGACTGTCACAAATAGTACAGGTGAGTAGACTAAATACTAACAATACTGGGAGACTGTCACAAATAGTACAGGTGAGTAAACTAAATACTAACAATACTGGGAGACTGTCACAAATAGTACAGGTGAGTAGACTAAATACTAACAATACTGGGAGACTGTCACAAATAGTACAGGTGAGTAAACTAAATACTAACAATACTGGGAGACTGTCACAAATAGTACAGGTGAGTAGACTAAATACTAACAATACTGGGAGACTTTACAGCGCAATGATCCCGTGAAGCAGTTCATGCCACTCTTGTGGTGATCATTGCTTGCAACTGGAAAATCGTTTGACGAAAACCGATAATTAAAGGAAGTAAATGAAGGAGAAGTGAAGACACTACAATGCAGGCCCCGTCACAAACAGAGGGAAAACCTCGTGGTCTCGACAGATGATAGACCCCTGTCACGCTTGACCTGTGTTAGCCTTTGCCACTGAAGTAAAAGAAAGACTAGTGCCAAGTCATCTGCAACACCACCAGCAGTCATTTTTGACACCAGCTACAGCTCACCTGTCACCTATGGAATATATACACGTGTACCAACTGATATTGAAGTCTCCCTCATGATCTCCTAGCATGCTGAGCTCCAATCAGCTTCCAACTACCAGGATATATGTACACTAACAACCTCATTAAGAACAGTTTCAGCACAACAGACACATTGTGACGTCACGGAATACGTTGACACTGAGACACGAACCCTGATCATTTGTTTACAAGAAGGCAGGGAAATGTCCTGCCGGCTGAACATTCAGCAGCAGGCACTAAGCGACCTCCCTCATCATCCTCATCCTCGTCCTCGTCAGCCCATTTCTGCAAATTACGATCCAGCAGCCCTGTCTGACGTCACGGCCAACCGTCCAAACGTCTGGGTCGTCCTCGTACGTCACACGACCACCGACACTGCGGCCGCACACAGGGGAGTGCGCAAACATGCACGTGCGTGCTTACTGCTCATCTTGAGCGGCTCACTTCTTTTCACAACAGTTGGCGGCCCCCCCCCTCCAGAGGCCCCGCTTCCCTCCTTTTTGTCTGCAAGTCCGCTCGAGCCCATAAATAATTTCTCTCCCTTGGATCCGACGCTTTGTCTGCACTGATCGTCTGCCCTTGCGTGCAGTCCCGCCACTAGTCGTCACCTGTCTCTCTTCCGGTCCGGCGCGCGCTTGTCTTCCTGTCCTGGGCGTGGCCTCCTTCCGTTGTGAGGCGGTACCTTCACTACCGACAGGTGTCCGTCTTCCGGCGACTTTTTTTTTGGGGGGGGAAGGAGGGATGGTCATCGGAGACATGCCAACTACGGACGTGACATCACGAAAAAGGCGCCTGCCGTACGATGACGGAGTGACGTCATTAGAGACATGCCACCATTCTGTCCAAGCTGCGGACATGACGTCACAAGAAAGGCGTCTGTCCATCGTGGGCTTGACACAGCGCCCGCCGTGTGTCCGTCTTGTAGTGGCGATGGGGCAGGCCGCCCTGATGTAATGCTGTCCGTCCTGCTGCCTGAGACAAGACGTCACAAGAAGCACTCGTAGCCATAGTCCAGGTCCAAATCTCAAGAACATTTCAACTTCGTCATCTGGGCGGAGCATCTATTCTGTGAGACACACTGACAGCGAGATTGTTTCCGGTTTTGCAACACAACGACCCGCACGACGGGTTACCATTCTTATTCTTCACGAAAGTGTTGTCTCGGTGTGTTTCAGTAGATTTTAAACAGAATGTATACGTCAGGCTAACAAGATAGTTTTGGTGGGTGGAAACATCTCTGTCACCTGTGCGACATGTGTGTACAGATTGTGACAGCCCTTGTCAACATGGCGCACTAAATGCTCCCCCCCCCCATTCTCTCGTCAATCAATCAAAACTAACCGCCATTATTTATCGTAAACACCCTGACAATATAAACGTGCTGCGACCAATTTCGGATGAAGATTGGAAGCCATGTCTTCTCCTATGTTGCTGCATCAGAGACGATCACAGATATCAGTGCATGCTTACTGAAAGTACACGTGTACTTTTCACGAGGTGTCAGTACATGTGTACTTTAAAGTCGCCCGAAAGATTTGTTGATTTTGAAGGGAAAGTGCTTCCACCTCAAGGTGATTTTGCACTGTGGGGAATGGGGATTTAGGGGGGGGGGAGGTGGGTAGTGGGGGAGGTGGGTGTAGAGAGTGGGGGGGGGACCGAAAGATTTCGCCTCTCCTGTCCCTTGACCTGGATGCTTGCGCGCACCGGACCGTCCCCGTGTCCGCTCCTCTCTCCTCCCATCATTGCCCAGCGCCGACAAGACGAGTGTACACAGACTGCAGAGAGGAAGATGGTGGTGTCGGTGTGCTGGCAACTTCACGGTGCAGTGACAAGTGGAAGACTTGCACCAGACAAATCAATGGTGCACACAGTCAGCTACGAGCACGCCGCATGCCAATCTTCAAATGCCATCTTCATTTTCGCACTGCTTGCCTCTCCGATGCCGCCACCTTCCAAAAAGCCGGGACTACAGCCGACACTTGCCACCTTTTTGTCAATTGATTGGCTGCAGGCGACTAACACCAACCAACATGTTCACCTCCGAGCAATCGGCAACACAGGGATGAAAAAAGGACGGCGCCATTTTATCTTTGCTTGCGGCGCAGGAATAATTATCGAATTAGCTGATGCTCCCACACCCCACCACCCTCTCCCTCGCTCTTGTTGCAATGATGCGACCGCAGTCCTAGTGGTTGTTGGTCGCCTAGCAACTCCGAAGAAGCGGCGAAACAAAAGGAAAATGACAAAGAGGCGAAAGCGTATCGAGCTACTTGCCGAGGAGATCATCGCCGGCAATTTTCGGCTCGATGACGTCATTACGCGGTTTCTTCGTCTTTGCGTTGATTATCGCTGATGGCTGCACCACAGACCGCGTGCTGCACGTGACGACGGCTTGGGGAGGGCGGTGCCACTTGCTGCAGCACGTTCCCCCCCTGCCTCAGTACGGCACAACATCACAGTCGTGATGGGAGGGGTACACTGCAACATGCTACCCCAACTCTCAGTACGGCACAACATCACAGTCGTCATGGGAGGGGTACACTGCAGCATGCTACCCCAACTCTCAGTACGGCACAACATCACAGTCGTCATGGGAGGGGTACACTGCAGCATGCTTCCCCCCCTCAGTACATCTCAACCCTGTCACAGTACAGCACCACAGTGTCCATCCGTCAGCCTTCTCCCCAAGACTTGAACTTTGCATTCAGACATAAGCTCGCAGCAGGTTTCCGGTCAATTAACACCGACATTTTTATTGTTTAAAGAGGATGCTGGTATTCTCTACGCCTGACAATGTCAGATTTTTATGGGGAGGTTTGCTTTCAAAACGTTTTTTATTCGAAAATAAATAACTTTCACGATGGAAAGGCGAGCTGCCCATTTCCTAAATTGTTTCCCTGCCAATCGTCAGCGAACACAAAGAGAGAAAGAAAAAAACAACAACGATGAACTGTAATGTTTTGTGGCAGGCCGCCAGTCGTGGATATGGAGTGATGTAAGAGAGATAATAACAGACTTCGCTGCTGAACTCAGAACATCTGCACACTGACAGTCACCAGGGAGCCGCAGTCTATGGCCCTGCAAGTAACGACCGCTCCCCCCCACCCGGCAGTTGTCTCTAGGGTATGTTTGTAGATGTTGTGTGGAGAGCTCAGCCAACACTCGGCACAATCACAGTCTGCATGCACACATGGAGGGAGGGCACTTCCTTGTCTCAAGGTGAGGCACGACAAGTTGTGATTTCCCGCCATTCACAGCAGTTTCTGGAGCCCGGTAATAACCTTATTTCCATTTTAAAAGCCGGAAGAAGTCTTTCTCGATTTTTTTTGTTGCACATGCAGCTTGGAGCAAAAATTGGGAAAAGCGAAACGCATTGAGCTGATCTTGGTGAACTGACTGATAATAAATCTAATAAATGTAAATACACTGGGAAAGGTTCTATCGCCGGATAATACGGATAATACATGTATATCAAATTCACCTTCCTTCACAGGTAGAGAAATATCAAGTGAATCCTTCGGTACCGATTTTCCATCGCCACAAGAGCGGGTTTAACTGTATCTCTAACTTCACGCCTTAACACTGTAAACCTACTTTTTAAAATCCAGTCGGTAAGAGAAAAACACAAAGCCTAGCCACAGGAGCTACTGTCACCTCAGGGTGAACAGTAGTCACAGGCAGTGACTCTACACTGTACAGTATACACCATGGACCTTCATCTACAGATGTACACCTCAAGCTGAGTAGTATTCAGTGACTCTACACTGTACAGTATACACCACGGACATTCATCTACAGATGTACACCTCAAGCTGAGTAGTATTCAGTGACTCTACACTGTACAGTATACACCACGGACCTTCTGGGGAAGCGGATGGGCGAGTGGTTAGAGCGCTGGCTTCCGAACCGAGAGCGCGCTGGTTCAATTCCCAATAAGCGCAGCAAACTTCCCCCAGTCGACCCAGCTGACGGGAATGGGTACCTGACTCCATAGTGGGTTAGGGAAGGTAAGGCAGCGAGGGAGAGGAGATGGGCACCACCCTCATGTAAATGCTGGCCCCGAGAAAAGTGGGGTCTCTAACACCTCACTCCCCTACGACCTGAACAGGTTATGGGATGACCTTTACCTTTTTTTTACGGACCTTCATCTACAGATGTACACCTCAAGCTGAGTAGTATTCAGTGACACTATACTGTACAGTGTACACCTCAACTCTCCAACCTACACTGCAAATATGGGTGAAGGTTTCACTCACCCAAGAAGACCAATTATTTCCTGTCTCCTTGAATCTTGTGTCTTAGTGTCAGCAGTAGGGACACGTGATACACGCGGTGACGGTCTTGCTCACCAGCCACTTAACTGCGGAAAAGAAGTATGAAAGGAAGTATAACTCTCGGTATAACAAACTCACAAAGCGCTTAAGGGACTTAAAACACTCATCATAAGCTGTGTCGGCAGAATGATTTTATTTCTCATGGGCCAAGTCTCCTGCCATTAACTTGGGATTAGAAGGTCTCCTCTCTGAGGCTCCCTTTCGGCCTGCGACTAAAAAAACTGCCCTCCAGTCTACCCACCCACCCAACCTCCTGTGCACCAGGGCGCCGGCTCTGACGGGTACTTCATTTTCTACAGGGGAGACAGTGGTGTAAGGGAGGTTTAGCGTCGCCACCCACATGCCGGGGTCTTGACAAGATGAGCCACTCACAGCTCACTACGACTACTGGTCTAGGCTATAGGATCTTAACATTTTCACATTTTCTTTGTGAAACACGAGCGTGCGACATTCATGGTGGCTCGGTGAGTGACCCCGTGTCGTGCGGCAACATTACGGGGACCTCGCTCTGATCTTGACCCAGAAGAGGAGGTTCCGGGTCTTGCTCTGGCCTGAGCGAAGGATGCTGTGCCTCCCAAAAGGATTTCCACATCATATCCGGTGACCCCCTGTCGCTTCAAAATGGAGGGCGTTTTGGCCACAGGACTTCCAGCGCCCTCCAGTAATCAGTTGCCTCCCGTGATAATCTGCTCTATTAATCAAGCTGACAACGGGTAGTGAATCTCCTCCACTTTTCTTCGCAACTTTTATCGCTTAATTCTTAACTAGGTTTCACGCCAACGAGACAATAAAATAATTCAAGGTCAGCTGTTTGTGATGGAGGGGAAATTAAACCGAGATCAGGGCAGCGGCTACAGAAAGAGAAGCGAAAATACAAAACAAAACAAAACAAAACAACTATGACGTTCCTCAGGATGCGAACTGAATAATTCATCTCCCCTGGCAATGCATAAGAAAATCTATATTGATCACGTCTGCCACACGACGACGAACAGAAAAAATGACGGCGGTGTGAAAGGCGGTTGTAAGAGATGGGGGGGGGGAGGGGAGGTTATAAGAAGGGGAACCACCATCAGTACAGAGAAGATTGAGGAAACCGAACTACAGGCGGGAATCCATGATTCGCTCAAGTGAGGGGGGTGGGGTGGGGGACTGACTCCTACCCAACTCAGCGAGTATATAAGGAAGGGGAGGCTATTCTCATGAAGCACATGAGGAAGGGGAGATCATTTTCACTAGGGTGAGACGACAGCAACCCTCCCCCACTGAGCCCCTCCTGAATGTTGAATGTGTAAGTGCAGACAGACAGCTCGTTCCTACCCGTCAAGCGGCACCCCGCTTATTTCAAAAGTGTTAGTGCAAAAATACAGGCTTACCTCCCTTCAGCAAACACCTCGTTAATGTCAGGTTGTTAGTCCAGAGAGAAACAAGTCTAAAGGTTCACTAACACCTCGTTAATGTCAGGCCCGTTAGTACAGAGAAACAAGTCTACAGGTCCACTAACACCTCGTCAATGCCAGGCCTGTTAGTGCAGAGAAACAAGTCTACACTAACACCTAGTTAATGTCAGGCCTGTTAGTGCAGAGAGAAACAAGTCTACACTAACACCTCGTTAATGTCAGGCCTGTTAGTGCAGAGAAACAAGTCTACACTAACACCTCGTTAATGTCAGGCCTGTTAGTGCAAGGAAATAAGTCTACACTAACACCTAGTTAATGTCAGGCCTGTTAGTGCAGAGAGAAACAAGTCTACACTAACACCTAGTTAATGTCAGGCCTGTTAGTGCAGAGAAACAAGTCTACACTAACACCTCGTTAATGTCAGGCCTGTTAGTGCAGAGAAACAAGTCTACACTAACACCTCGTCAATGTCAGGCCTGTTAGTGCAGAGAGAAACAAGTCTACACTAACACCTAGTCAATGTCAGGCCTGTTAGTGCAGAGAGAAACAAGTCTACACTAACACCTCGTTAATGTCAGGCCTGTTAGTGCAGAGAGAAACAAGTCTACACTAACACCTAGTTAATGTCAGGCCTGTTAGTGCAGAGAGAAACAAGTCTACACTAACACCTCGTTAATGTCAGGCCTGTTAGTGCAGAGAAACAAGTCTACACTAACACCTCGTTAATGTCAGGCCTGTTAGTGCAGAGAGAAACAAGTCTACCGGTTCGCCTACCAACATCTTTGAATGTTAAAGGCGACAGGAGGCCTGTATGCTCGATGCCATATTTAACAAGTTACTAGGAGCACTTAGATACACTTGAGAGAGGTTACAGGGGTCTCTAAGATGCTCTCAAGATGTTATTACAATCTCTGAGATTTTAAGATGTGTTTAACGTGTTAGCACGAGCTGTGATCTGTTTCTAACACAGTCAAGAAGCTTAGAGATGTTGTAAACATGTTACTCGGATCTCTAAGATGCTATTAACATATTAAACAAGTTCGAGATGTTTATACGTGTACTCAAAGTTGTGTGATATTTATTTCACATGTTACTAGAAGCTTTGCAAGTTTTTTCTGCACGTGTTGCTATTTCAGGTTTTGTTCTGTTTTTTTTTTCTTCCTGGCATCGTGAATGGGTACATTAAGACGGGCAGATATCTGTGGCATCAGACGAGTGGCTATCACGATGGAATAAAACTCCCTGAAACATCGCTTGTGTAGAAAGCCAATGCCTGCTTTATGTGGCCAGGCGAATAAGAATACGCACTTCACCAGGAAACACGTGACCTCATCTGATGATCTGAGAAGACGAGGCAAGGAGGGTCCAGGAATCGCCACCAAACTTGCCCGGAGTCACTGGTTGCCAGGAAGACAAGAGTCTGTTGTTCATTTCAACAGAGAAAAGATTGTGCATGGACAAAGGCTGGGAGGGACAGTGTGGGAGGGGAGGTCGAAGGGGGGGGAATGCATGTGAAAGGGTAGCCGACTACCTCTCCCCCCAACACGTAGTCAGCGGTCTAGACTGAGTAGACTCTAGACTGCTACTCACTGCCAGTGGGTGCCCCAGTGTCATGTGCCCTTCCCAGCTTTGTATTTGGATCGACTCCCCTTCCGATCCCTCTTTTCACAGATGTTAAGCATACCATAGGTAGACACGTACCACAGACACGTGTATCATAGCTAGACAGGTACTATTACTAGCAACGTACCATAGGTAGACACGTAACACAGACACGTGTATCATAGCTAGACAGGTACTATTACTAGCAACGTACCATAGGTAGACACGTAACACAGACACGTGTACCATAGCTAGACAGGTACTATTACTAGCAACGTACCATAGGTAGACACGTACCACAGACACGTGTATCATAGCTAGACAGGTACTATTACTAGCAACGTACCATAGGTAGACACGTAACACAGACACGTGTATCATAGCTAGACAGGTACTATTACTAGCAACGTACCATAGGTAGACACGTAACACAGACACGTGTATCATAGCTAGACAGGTACTATTAGTAGCAACGTACCATAGGTAGACACGTAACACAGACACGTGTATCATAGCTAGACAGGTACTATTAGTAGCAACGTACCATAGCTAGACAGGTACTATTGATAGCAACGTACCATAGGTAGACAGGTACTATTACTAGCAACGTACCATAGCTAGACAGGTACTATTGCTAGCAACGTACCATAGGTAGACAGGTACTATTACTAGCAACGTACCATAGGTAGACAGGTACCATTACTAGCAACGTACCATAGCTAGACAGGTACTATTGCTAGCAACGTACCATAGGTAGACAGGTACCATTACTAGCAACGTACCATAGCTAGACAGGTACTATTGCTAGCAACGTACCATAGGTAGACACGTAACACAGACACGTGTATCATAGCTAGACAGGTACTATTACTAGCAACGTACCATAGGTAGACACGTAACACAGACACGTGTATCATAGCTAGACAGGTACTATTACTAGCAACGTACCATAGGTAGACACGTAACACAGACACGTGTATCATAGCTAGACAGGTACTATTACTAGCAACGTACCATAGGTAGACACGTAACACAGACACGTGTATCATAGCTAGACAGGTACTATTAGTAGCAACGTACCATAGCTAGACAGGTACTATTGCTAGCAACGTACCATAGGTAGACAGGTACTATTACTAGCAACGTACCATAGGTAGACAGGTACCATTACTAGCAACGTACCATAGCTAGACAGGTACTATTGCTAGCAACGTACCATAGGTAGACAGGTACCATTACTAGCAACGTACCATAGCTAGACAGGTACTATTGCTAGCAACGTACCATAGGTAGACACGTAACACAGACACGTGTATCATAGCTAGACAGGTACTATTACTAGCAACGTACCATAGGTAGACACGTAACACAGACACGTGTATCATAGCTAGACAGGTACTATTACTAGCAACGTACCATAGGTAGACACGTATCATAGCTAGACAGGTACTATTGATAGCAACGTACCATAGCTAGTCACGTACCATAGACACGTACTATAGCTAGACAGGTACTATTGCTAGCAACGTACCATAGGTAGACACGTATCATAGCTAGACAGGTACTATTGATAGCAACGTACCATAGCTAGTCACGTACCATAGACACGTACTATAGCTAGACAGGTACTATTGCTAGCAACGTACCCTAGGTAGACAGGATGACAAGCCCACTGTACCCACCCTGATGACCGGCGCCGTACCAACGTGTAAGAGGAGGACTTGTTGTAGTTGCCAGTGATGCCCATCACTACACTACACTACCATCTTGTCGGGTTTACTCCCTGACTGTCAATAACAGTCGTCGCTGTTCCAGTCTAGTAGTTCCCTTCTTTGCCAGTCAGCGGTGACAACAGTTCCCTTCCTATCCTGTAGGGGCCCTTCTTTCACTGACCCTGAGGACAGGCGCAGTACTCATTCTGTAAGGGCTGCTCCTTCCTGACTACAGTTGCGGTCCTCATCTTTCAGGGTTTATCCGTCACTACCGGTGACTACAGCCACACAGCTACTTGCATCGTCTGAGGAACGGGGGTGGGGGGTGGTAATAAGTAGCAGCCGTGACTGCTGTTGGCTTCTCGCTGTGGACGGCTTTCAAATACGGAACACGCATTGTCATCTAGGGTCACGAGCTACACGAACATTGTTATCAAGGGTCACGATCTAGGGTCACGAGCTACACGAACATTGTCATCAAGGATCACGAGCTACACGAACACTGTCATCAAGGATCACGAGCTACACGAACACTGTCATCAAGGATCACGAGCTACACGAACACTGTCATCAAGGATCACGAGCTACACGAACACTGTCATCAAGGATCACGAGCTACACGAACACTGTCACGAAGAGTCACGATCTGCACTGCTGGGAGAATAGAAGCATGACCAATACCTGTGCATGGAACATGACTGAATGACCTCAGGACTCATCACCAGCCACACAACACACACATGCACACGCATATACACAGGCGAGAGAGAGAGAGAGAGCAAGGGAAGTGTTTACTTCCTAAAGGTAGGAGGAAGAATCCAATGTAAGCGGTTAGCAATAACAAGGGAGGAAAGTCTCCGATCCACTCAATCAGGAACTCTTCAGGTGTGAAGTCATGACATCCTCCCGCAAATCAGCTCATGTTTCACTGCCGAGTCAACACAACTCGCCAGGGGATCTCAACAATGAGCAAGCGAAGTCACGCGCTAAGAGACGAAAACAAACATCGTGCAACCAGCCGCTCACAGTAAGCACTCACCACTTTCTCACTGTCCTTACACCTAAGTCGATGTCGGACGTGACCAACAGGCAAGTAATGGAAACCTATGTCGGATGTAACCAACACACAAATAATTAAACTATATGTCGGACGGGACCACCACAAAAATAATTAAACTATATGTCGGACGGGACTAACATGCAAATAATTAAACCATTTGTCGGATGTAACCAACATACAAATAATAACAAACCTGGCGAACGATCTTCTCCCTGGAAAAAGTGCATTCACCACCACAGTGATTGCCACGTGTGGTCTGAGGCCGGTCATTCATGCGTGATCACACACACACACACACACCATTACTGTCAGATGGCTCTAAACTTATTTCGACTTTGTCCTGATAGTAATGACGCTTGTATGTTCCTAACCACTGTTTCTGAATAACAATGTACTTGACAAATAATGTAACTCGCTCGACAGATTGTCTCCTTGTCGTAAACTCGTAACGGGTTGCAACCACATCAAATACAAAAATAAATATGTCTAGTCTCGCGGGAGAGTATAAACGCGTTGTCTGTGTGTGTGTGTGTGTGTGCGCGCGTGAGAGAAAGAGACAGAAAAAGTGAAAGAAATACTACACAAGACAAAGATATACAAAAGCTTTTCTGAGCTTAACATTAATGTGTGAAGAGGACAATACTGACATGAACACTCCATCAGAACACTTTTTTGACAAAATAAATAAATGCAGTCCATCAGCATCACATCCGGGTATTTCTTTTCTCTCGGCAAACGACTGCAAAAAAAAAAAAAAAAAATGGTGGGAGCAGGAACAAGGGGGAGAAAAAGACAAGCCAGACAAAAAGGGAGATAACTAGGGCACAAGGGTTCTACGTGAGATCTATTATGGCAGAGACAAAAGGGAGAGAAGTTGTATAATGGCAGAGACAAAAGGGAGAGAAGTTGTATAATGACAGAGACAAAAGGGAGAGAAGTTCTATAATGGCAGAGACAAGGAGAGAAGTTCTATAATGACAAAGACTAAGGGGAGAGAAGTTGTATGATTGAGTTGACACAAGGGAGAGAAGTTGTATAATGGCAGAGATAAAAAGGGAGAGCACCAGGGACAAAGGCTGTATGATGTCACCAGGTAGTTACAGCGCGTGCGGCTACTCTAATGACGTCACAGCGCCACATACGTTGTTCCGCCGCTTGTGCCACGTGCAGCAAGACATGACTCGCTGTTTCACGTGACATCTCCCTTGCCTGCATCTCGCCTTCCCAACCTAGCCTAGGGGCGCGCACTCTGAATGTCAGGAAAGCGAAGTTGGGGGGGGGGAGCAGGGCTGAGAGGTAATCTCCCTTGAGCGTCTGTGTAAAAGTGCAGGTGACCCTGTGCTCAGAGTGCACGAGACAAGTTCCGACACGCGCATGACGATGTTTCTACTACCATGCAAATGGCTTGTCACGGCGCGCAGTGAAAGACTTCAGGACAACACTAGGTGGCGCACTCGTCGACGACAGTTAAGACAAGGGAGGCGGACAAGGCTCCTCCATGGCGCACCTGACCACGTGACTGTGAGGCCAGAACTGTTGGTGTGGTGGACATCAAGACGCAGTCAAGACTCATGTCCTCTCTTTGTCACATCAGGGGCTTGAACCAGTTCCACTCTGTGCGACGGCTGCAGCTCACCTCAACAGGAAACCACAAACATCATCAGCGAGGCACAACAGTTGTACAAGAGTTCTCAACATGTCGCGCCACCTAGGACTCCACGTTTGCAAGTGTGGAAATGTCAGTACCCTGGACATAGTGTAAAGCCGATACAACACCGAGCTCAACTGTTGACCCTCCAACTTTCTGCTAAAGGACAGACAGACAGACAGACAGACAGACAGACAGACAGACAGACAGACAGACTTGATTAGACCTCAGCCTGGTCAGTAGTCGCTATCAGATCTGCAGGGTTACTATCATAGTGTGAGGGTAAGTCGTTATCCGCGGACACAATTTAACAAAGTGTAGATACGACGAACTGTCTACGCCTCGTGGATATTGCTTGTTACCTGACCACAGGGAAACTTTGTCACGAATTCTAGGGAAACTTTGTCACTAATTCTGGGGAAACTTTGTCACGAATTCTTGGGAAAATTTGTAACTAATTCTAGGGAGACCTTGTCACTAGTTCTAGGGAAGCCTTGTCACTAATTCTTGGGAAGCTTTGTCACTAATTCTAGGGAGACCTTGTCACTAATTCTAGGGAAGCCTTGTCACTAATTCTTGGGAAGCTTTGTCCGTGACTGCAGGGAAACTTAACTACGGTTCTAAGAGTAAAGCAGTATGTGCGGAGGTGGAGGTCGTTTATGACTAGGGAAACAAGATGATCGCCTTGGTTTACTCAGGACGACGACTTACCTTCGCTTCACGAATACAACCCCTGGTGAAGCAAGGGGAGGTAAGTCGTCTGGCATTCCCGTCTGTCGTCTTTTATGTGATGACATCAACTCTCTAACCTCGTCAACTCAGTCACCCAAAATAAATAATACAAAATAAAAGTGGTCAATACAAGGCTAGCGGCACTGCAGGCAGATCTGCAAGTTATCTCCCCTAGTGTTATGTTATATCGTTTGTACATATATTGACAACTGATATGGCCTCACGAAGTCGCGAGCTTTTGGGTGGGGAGCGAGGAATTTGATTCAGCACCAATAAAGGAATTCTCGTTTCCACGGCAACAAGAAATGTGACCAACGACCCCCTACTCTTCTCATAACAAGCCGGCTTTCCCGCTCCTTGAAGGTTTTATGAATTCCAACGCACTTTGACCCGATAGCAAATTATTTGTCAAGGATTTCATTAAGAGCCCGCGAGATGAATGCCAGGCATATCGACAAAATGTGTAAGCAGAGAGAGAGAGAGAAGGCGGTGTGCGGCGAGTAGATGTTATGACATTGTTGGCCTACCATACTCCCCAACACCCGTCTGCTTCTCATTACAAACTGCTGTCTCTTCTCATTCCTTGAGGCTGGTCCACGCGAGGGGAACTTTCAACGCCAGACCCTTGCAGCTGACACCAAGTGCCTCAGTACCCCAGTCAGTCACGTGATCAGACCCCGTGTGCTGTAGTTGCTGTGGTGGTCAACAATCTGCGCAACGCCAGTCAAATCCGTCCTGAGTCCAGCCAAAGTGTTGACCGCGCCACCTCACGAGAGGTCGACAGGAGAAGCCTAGGTAACGAGCACGGACTGTCGGCCACGTGTTGGACTGTCGGTCACGTGTTGGACTGTTGGTCACATGTCGGACTGTTGGTCACCTGTCGGCGTCTTGTTGTCCATTTGGCGGATCACCTTCGGCATTCGTAGACCTGATTTATTATGCACGAGGCCATTTTTCCTGGAGGTAACGTTGCCTCGGGGGTAGCTTTAGCTCTGGAACATTCGTGTGACTGCCGACATGGGCACACCTGAAGGTCTCTACCTGTTCGGTTTAATCCCATGGTCTGTGTGAGAAGTGGGGGGATGCAGGTCTACAAGTCTACAAGTCGGACGATACGGCCACAGTCACCGAGCAGGTGTTGCAGGTGAGGGTCCACTCCATCCTTGATGTTCATCAGCCAGCTCCTCCGCTGTCGACCTCAGAGTCGAACTCCCCCCACCTTCCATCACCATCTCCAAGGATGCTCTGTTAGTTTATTGTGTGGGTAGTGAGTAGGGTTCACTTGGCCAAATCCTGCACCATTACTTACATCTGGCAGATTCCTGGATTCCCGGAGGCCTCAGAGACTGGACTCTAGAAATAATCGTTGAGATGTCTTCCTGGTAGTCACTCTGAAGTAGTCGTCTACGACACTAGGTCATGAGTCAGAATCTTGGGTGTGGGGGTTAGCAGGGCCCACATTTGGCAGTAAGTACATGGGAGGAGGGCAGACTAGCGGGGATCCCTGCAGCTGTACAGAGAAAACCTCAGGGAACATGCACACAGTGACTAAGGTCCGATAACCCTTCTTGCACACAAGACCCAGGGGACGGATAACCTCTTCTGCACACAGCAGCTCCAGAGCAGACAAATCCTCGTGGCAGGTCTGTGCAGGTCGGCTTGTGTAGATTTTGTGTGAACATGCAATTGCCGAGCGTTGTGCGAGGCTCGTGTTCATGTTTGTACAGCACTTACATGGCGGCCTGTCTTGTAATGTCGCCAACGGTTTTCAGGCGCACAACCGTCCAGGCGCTTGTTGAATCTGCTGTTGTGCCTGTGGGTGCCGAGTGTCCTGTGTCATCACCATTATCGGTGTTGTCATTATGATTAAAAAGGTCGCGATTTTCGGGCAGCGCTACCTATTTGTAAGGCAGGATCTGTGCTTCCATTTCTTGATAAAACTGTCAGCCCGGCTTTCCCCTGGCAGTGGCGTAGGTTCTAGCGAAGAGCGTTCACTTGTTTGTCTGTCAACTTGTCATTTAACTGGTGTGAAGTGTGGACTCCCCATGGCGTGTCTGTACCACGAAAACCGTCTTAGCAGCCAGTAAGAGACAGCGAGTGCCAGCGTCCACACCAACTTCCACGTTGCTGCTGCTGTTGGCTTCTCCCTCGTCCACAGGGAGCTCAGCCGACTTGGTGAGAAGGCGTCAACATTCTGTCTCTGGCTACACGTGCATGGTCCAGATTGAAACAAAGTGTTATTGTTGAATGTTTCTACTTTCTATGCATAAAAATATCTCAGGCTACGTCCACATTTCTTGTTTGTTTTGGTAGCGAAAAACAAATTCACAAAATATCCCGTCAGTCTGACGACGGTCAGTGTCGCCATCTACGCGACGTCCTGACAACGAGAGCGTAAAAAGCGACAACCAGGATGTTGTAGGTGTCATGACTAGTTAACTACGTGGATGACTGGAAAACACTTGTCACGACTTGTTTGTAAGAGACACTAAGTGACAGCAAAACAAAGGTGTGACACGTCCTTGCGTACGCACGTGCATGACAGGGTTGCGCGTGTGACCTTAACTAGAAAGATTGAAAGGTTGCCGCCCTCTTTTATCAGCCCCCCACAGCACGCTCGTGTTTTCCTTCCCTCCTAAAATCCAGATTCAAGTTTCATGCCACGTGACTGAACTCGATAAAAGTTTCGTCGAACACAAATGGGTGTACAAGGAAATCGACCGACAGTGAACTCCAGCCGGTGCTCCGAGTGCACGAGGGGGCCAAGAAAGGTGAGAATCTCGCGCTTTTAGCCCCCTCAACTTTTTTCCTCACGTTTACACATGCGCCCTCGCTGTTATGGCAACACGCGCAGAGAGAGGCTGGGATGCCGCAGTGCTGACACTCAGTCAACTTAATTTCGGAATTTTGTTTCGGGTGGTTTGAGTGACAAGTTCAGTTGTGATGGAATGTAAGCGTGTCCACAATATACTCCCTTTCCTCGCCCCCTGCCCACCCACGTGTTCTGACGTTTTGGATGAGGGTGCCTGGACCAGTGGGGCTAAGGTCATTTTGCCAGCTTCTGCAGTTGCTACACAAGCACGTAGCGCCGCCTGGCTCTGCCTTCTTCATACCCCCCTCCCCACGCACTTCCTTCTATCCACCCGACCACCCCTACCCCTATCACCCATCCCCACCTACTGTTTCCCACTCTGACCTCTCTTACCTACCCCGTCCATCTGAGTTTCGTTTCTATGGCTGCCTCACTCACCAACCGCATCCCTCCTCTCGTTTCACTCCACCCCCCCCCATACTCTGCTCCCCCAACTTCCCCTCACTACCTGTAGCCAGTCCCCGGTTTTATTTGGTGCCGTAGTTGTAGTTCAGTCTGTTGTGCGTGCTCTGGTGTCCATCACACTCGGGGATCACGGAGGAAGTCGAGTGCGGGGTCGGGGGGGGGGCTTCAGGCTCCAAGACGAATCAGTTGATGTCTTGAGAAAAGAGTGAACCCAGGTTAAAAAACCACCAAAAATGTAATCCATTCATCGTAAAAATCCGGCGGAACATAAGCTCGACACCTGCCACTCAGCTGTGACAGGCGAGGGGTCAGGCAGGGGGCGCTGTTGGGTCACCAGAGACACCAGGCGAGGGAGCCTGTTGCAGGGGGAGGGGGGGACAACAAACAATAGACAGTGAGCAGAGCTCAGCCTCACAGCGACTGTGTGGTGGGACATGTCGCAGATCAGTGGAATGACAGCAGCCAGCGTCGGACGTTACCAACGCGACAAGCGCGTGCGCTGGACACAACTGACGTCACAGAGTGTATGTCAGGAACTATTTCGCGAGGGTCTTCAGCCAACTAACTGTTGCTATGGGAGATCTAAAGGTGGTTGCAAAACATACCACCCCGATACATCAAAGTACGAGTATTTTTGTGTATTTACAGCGGGCCATACATCAACACGAGACAAAACCGCAACAGGCCATTCATCACAGTCAGGCTTCTACTTTCACTCGCTGACCAGTGTATGCAAAACGTGTGAGAGTTTCTGCTGAAACAGTTCTTCAAGTTCCTAGGGAGACACCAGCTCTGAAACTTCTCAGAAGTTACTGTAGTTGACGCATCACCAGGGAAACCAAAACCTGACGACGCCAACACACCACCAGAATAATAATAATAATATGATATTATAGACACTCGGTGGTGTGCCTTGAGGAAGCGCCTGGAAGTATGGGGGTCCTAAGAAATGGCAGGTGGTACTGATCACACCACCCCGCCACCCCGCACCCAATGTACCTCCTGCAAGTCTCGTCTTCCACAGCTCGGCTGACGACACAATAAACATGACAGAGTTACATCAACCTCCTGGACCTCCAGTCTGCAATATAATGTGGTCTGTCGTTGCCAAACTCTTCACCCAACTCCAACCCAAATGACGCGTTAGTGAGACAACAAATCATCATCATCATCATCATCATCATCATCATCATCATCATCATCATCATCATCATCATCATCATCAGTAGTTACGGTCTAACACACATTTCATTCAGATTAAAACTGTGCCTTCGAGCTGACAGTTGCTGACAGATGTTAGTCAAACAAAAATACTTCAAAGCTCGCTGTTGGTGACAGGTGAGGTCGGCTCTATTTATAACCTCACTGTGGTTGAGTGACCAGGCGCCGATCTACAGGTAAACCAGATCATCCTCGCTGGGGCGGATGAACACTTAATCCAGTGAACACAATCTGTGCGACTTCTCACAAACATGGAGATGGGAAGTCAACACATATCGTGGGTGGGGGCCGCCTCATGCACGCGTAGTGGAGGCACGCACGCACGCACAGCTAGCGCTCCAGAAACAGAAGACGTTCTTGTCTCCCTTTTCAGTCGAGGGTTCAAAGCTCGACCACAAGCAGCGTACATCCGGGTCAGGGGTACACATTCGCCGCTCGGCCTAGCACCAGCTGACGGAAAGTTCCAGGACTGTAGCTTGGAAAGTGAGACAGCCAACATGATCCTCGGGAAGTAATCCTGTAAAATTTAAGCTTCTAATTTTTTTTATAAAAGTCTAGAATTAGACACACAATTCTCCCCCAAAAGAACAAAAGTCACTTCCACACAGTCAGCACTGTCAGACACAAGGAACACTAACAGACCTGCAGTACCCAGCGCCAATAATGTCCGACAAGAACACTCACAGGCTAACGCTATCCAAGAAGAGGAACACTAAGACCAACATTGTCCAACGATAGGAACCCTAACAGACTCTTTTAGACAAGAGGAAGGCCAACGGCGTCAGTCAAAAGGAACACCAACAGACCAACACTCTCCGACAACAGAAAGACTAACAGACCACCACCCAGACAAGAGGAAGACTAAGAGACCAACACTCTGATTAACAGATCAGCTTAGTGAGACCAGTGTGGCACGGACGGCGGGGTAATCTAACGGCCATTTATTGCAGTCCCCACAATGGCGTCCCTACAGTGAACATGATTTTGCGCGCCGCTCAACACGAGGATAAAATCTTCTCGGCGCACAAGGTTTTAAACCCCACACAACAAACTTTTCAGACTGGTGGATTTTTCAGAAAGTGCCAGCGACTAAATGACAGATGCAGTTAGTACTGAAAAAAGGAGGAAAAATAAATTGTGACAACGCGGCCGTCTGTGGTGAGTCCAAAAAGTACAACAACAGCCACTGAACAATACTCACACCACACAGAAGCAGGGGGAAGTAATGTACAGGAAATGACACCCCCCTCCAGTCCACGCCTCTGGCGTGATACATTGGCGAGAACCAATGCCAGGGTCTGACGCCCTCAATTGTCGCCGACGTCAGCAGCCAGCTAATGGACTGCAGCCTCTTTCAAAACAAGTCTGCCAGCCATTTCCGGTGCGCGCGCATTTGTCATTAAAACATTTCTTCGGCGGAATCGAACAAAAACTGTCTCCGCGGTCTTTCTTGTCTAGCTTTTCGCTATTTCCTCTTTCTCTTTTAGTGCTAGAAGTTCGCTTCTTGGCTTTCCAAACCTTACCTAGCTTTTTATATCTTCCCCCACTTTTGTCTATTTTCTAAGGAAAGATTCATCGATGCCGTCCACACAGAAAGCCTTTGGCGAGGGAAATTCCACAGGTTATTAGGTGACCAACACATACTGGCCTTTCCTACAGCCACGACATCTTGTCAACACAACCACTAACAACTCGACAAACATAACAACTCACATGTCACAGGTTATTAGGTGACCAGACACATACTGGCCTACAGCCACGACATCTTGTCAACACAACCACTAACAACTCGACAAACATAACAACTCACATTTCAGCAAGGTGTGGGTTGACACGTCACTAGGTAGTGGCACTAGGTAACCTTACTGAAGGTGTGGGTTGACATGACGTCACTAGAGAAAGTTACTAAAGGTGTGGGTTGACACGTCACTAGGTAACGTTCCTGAAGGTGTGGGTTGACATGACGTCACTAGAGAAAGTTACTAAAGGTGTGGGTTGACATGACGTCACTAGAGAAAGTTACTAAAGGTGTGGGTTGACACGCCACTAGGTAACGTTACTGAAGGTGTGGGTTGACATGACGTCACTAGAGAAAGTTACTAAAGGTGTGGGTTGACATTACGTCACTAGGTAACGTTACTGAAGTTGTGGGTTGACATGACGTCACTAGAGAAAGTTACTAAAGGTGTGGGTTGACATGACATCACTAGGTAGTGCCACTAGGTAACGTTACTGAAGGTGTTGGTGCGCATGATGTCACTAGAGTCCCCTACGTGACAATATTTTTTCATCTGATCTACGCAGGAGATTGAATTTTCAGGCAGACGACGGACATATTTATCTTTCTATTTTGTTCGCATTTCGGTCTCTTTCATCTTGGTTAGTCACGTTTGTCATAATGACAAGATCATCCAAGTGACAAATCAAACTCTTCGCACTGTTGTCCTGTACCACAGAATAGTCGTCTTACCATGTGATGGTACTGCTCTGTACCCCGCGACACACACAGGGTGTTGTCTACCCACCGACACACACAGGGTGTTGTCTATCCACCGACACACACACACACACACAGGATTCTGTCTACCCACCGAGACACACAGGATGCTGTCTACCCACCGACACACACACACACAGGATACTGTCTACCCACCGAGACACACAGGGTACTGTTTATTGACCGTCACAGTGACAATGCTTTCTACACACCGAGACACACAGTCTGTGTGACACAGGATGCTGTCTATCCACCGAGACACACAGGAAGCTGTGTACCTTACGACACACAGGATGCTGTTGAAGACTCCAGCAGAGGGAGGGGGTAAGGATAAGAGATGCTGTGCAGCCTCGACCTGTAGACGTTTAACGGTTAAGTAAGAACCGTAACCCTTTTTAAACTTTTGAAAACTGCTCCTAGCGTCCTCCCCCTCCCAACCCCCTCCTCCATGTTCATAAATCTTCGTGCCTTTCGTCTGCCGGTTCTATCTTGTGGCCAGTAAAAATGTCGGCTGTCACAGTGTCCTACGTGGTCCAGACTTCCTGCTGGCCGCACCATCTCACACAGAGACGAGGCCTCGCTACCTCCCACAGTTTTCTCTTCAGTCTGGCTGGTTCCCTTTTTTGTAACATATCTGGTAGTTACCCTCAGACGCAATACATTTTATCTCGTCTAGTTTAAAAAAAGAACAAAACTAAACAACACTACTCTGTCTTCCTCTCTCAATAGACTGCTGTAGTGCAGGAGGATTCTCTATGGCTCCCCTGTACTTCAATATCTACTCTTCAAAACCTCCAGTGTACTTCAATATCTACTCTTGAAATGTCAAATTGTACTTCAATATCTACACTTCAAAAGTAAAACTGTACTTCCACTCTCTTAACTTCAAATGTGAAGGAGAAATGTTGTAGACAAGCGTGTGCGGTCTGACCTCTCAATATTTTATACACCTGAAGATCTGAGGACCTATTCATGCAAAGAAACCGTGAACCATGTTAGACTGTGCACCTGGTCACGTGTCTGCTGTCTTCACGATTTAAGACAATGATTTCTAGATGGTCTAGGGGTCTCGCTACTGTGGGGCTGTCTAACTTAGGGGTGGGCAACATTTTTTCTACCAAGAGCCATTTTGGATATTTATAGCATCAGTCGCGTGCCATACAATTAGCGACTTACAAATTAGTCTGGCGATGTTTGGTCAAACATTGAAATAAGTCGCCCCTAAAGTTGGCCTGAGGTTGTGTGTGTGTGAGGCATTGTGTGAGGTTGTGTGTGAGGCTGTGTGCGAGGCTGTGTGAGGTTGTGTGCGAGGTTGTGTGTGACTGTGTGAGGTTGTGTGCGAGGTTGTGTGCGAGGTTGTGTGTGACTGTGTGAGGTTGTGTGCGAGGTTGTGTGTGAGGTTGTGTGTGAGGTTGTGTGTGAGGTTGTGTGCGAGGTTGTGTGTGACTGTGTGAGGTTGTGTGCGAGGTTGTGTGCGAGGTTGTGTGTGACTGTGCGAGGTTGTGTATGAGGTTGTGTGCGAGGTTGTGTGTGAGGTTGTGTGCGAGGTTGTGTGTGACTGTGTGAGGTTGTGTGCGAGGTTGTGTGTGACTGTGTGAGGTTGTGTGCGAGGTTGTGTGTGAGGCTGTGTGTGAGGTTGTGTGTGACTGTGTGAGGTTGTGTGCGAGGTTGTGTGTGACTGTGTGAGGTTGTGTGCGAGGTTGTGTGTGAGGCTGTGTGTGAGGTTGTGTGCGAGGTTGTGTGTGAGGCTGTGTGCGAGGTTGTGTGTGACTGTGTGAGGCTGTGTGCGAGGCTGTGAGGCTGTGTGTGAGGTTGTGTGTGAGGTTCGTCTTCTTGAGCTGCGGATCTCTGAAAAGACTGACAACATCCCGATGTCTGATGAGCCTTTTTCAACCTACAGACTGCGTCATCATGCCGACAGTTGGGTGTCGCTGCTGTGTTTGTATACACAAGTACAAACTGGGCAGCACATTACAGACAACAAATCGCAAGAAAACGCGCGTTCTCTCTCTCTCTCACAAACACTTCACACACACACACACACACACACACACACAGACTTACACGGTTTCCACGCACTGGAGAAAGTAAAGGGAGAGAAGGAGGGAGGGAGATACAGCGAGGACAGGTTGTGCGCGATAGTATCTTAGGAACCAATTTATCATACCTGAGCATCATCCATCTTGAAGAACCGTTTGAGTACACAGCGAGACAGGTGTGCGCACGCGCACACAGGCATATCCGGATATGAGACGCCGCGCGGCGTTCGCGCCCAGGATCAGGTTAATCTGTCAGCTGTCACAGCACCCGACAGCTTTTAAAAAAACACAGAGTTCTCCTCCCTTATCTGTGTCTGGTCGCCATGGCTACGGCTCCTACATGGCGGCCTTTCATCTTGACGCCTCTCATCTCTCTTGCCATCCAGCGATTAAGGTCCGCGGTTCACTGTATCTACATCAGTCTACGCTATGGTACTCTCTACATCAGTCTACACTATGATACTCTCTACATCAGTCTACACTGTATGGTGCTCTCTACATCAATCTACACTATGGTACTCTCTACATCAGTCTACACTGTATGGTGCTCTCTACATCAATCTACACTATGATACTCTCTACATCAGTCTACACTGTATGGTGCTCTATACATCAATCTACACTATGATACTCTCTACATCAGTCTACACTATGGTACTCTCTACAGCAATCTACACTATGATACTCTCTACATCAGTCTACACTATGGTACTCTCTACATCAATCTACACTGTATGGTGCTCTCTACATCAATCTACACTATGATACTCTCTACATCAGTCTACACTGTATGGTGCTCTATACATCAATCTACACTATGATACTCTCTACATCAGTCTACACTATGGTACTCTCTACAGCAATCTACACTATGATACTCTCTACATCAGTCTACACTATGGTACTCTCTACATCAATCTACACTGTATGGTGCTCTCTATATCAATCTACACTATGGTACTCTCTACAGCAATCTACACTATGGTACTCTCTACATCAGTCTACACTATGATACTCTCTACATCAGTCTACACTATGATACTCTCTACATCAATCTACACTGTATGGTACTCTCTACATCAATCTACACTATGGTACTCTCTACATCAGTCTACACTATGGTACTCTCTACAGCAATCTACACTATGGTACTCTCTACATCAGTCTACACTATATTGCGCTCTACAGCAATCTACACTATTGTACTCTCTACATCAATCTACACTATGGTACTCTCTACAGCAATCTACACTATGGTACTCTCTACATCAGTCTACACTATATTGCGCTCTACAGCAATCTACACTATTGTACTCTCTACATCAATCTACACTATGGTACTCTCTACAGCAATCTACACTATGGTACTCTCTACATCAGTCTACACTATATTGCGCTCTACAGCAATCTACACTATTGTACTCTCTACATCAATCTACACTATGGTACTCTCTACATCAGTCTACACTGTATGGTGCTCTCTACATCAATCTACACTATGGTACTCTCTACATCAGTCTACACTATGGTACTCTCTACATCAATCTACACTATGATACTCTCTACATCAGTCTACACTATGGTACTCTCTACATCAATCTACACTATGGTACTCTCTACAGCAATCTACACTGTATGATACTCTCTACATCAGTCTACACTGTATTGTGCGCTCTACATCAGTCTACACTATGGTACTTTCTACATCAATCTACACTGTATGATACTCTCTACATCAGTCTACACTGTATTGTGCGCTCTACATCAATCTACACTGTATGGTGCGCTCTACATCAGTCTACACTATGGTACTCTCTACATCAATCTACACTATGGTGCCCTCTACATCAGTCTACACTATGGTACTCTCTACATCAGTCTACACTGTATGGTGCTCTCTACATCAATCTACACTATGGTACTCTCTACATCAATCTACACTGTATGGTGCGCTCTACATCAATCTACACTGTATGGTGCGCTCTACATCAGTCTACACTATGGTACTCTCTACATCAGTCTACACTGTATGGTGCTCTCTACATCAGTCTACACTATGGTACTCTCTACATCAGTCTACACTGTATTGTGCGCTCTAGATCAATCTACACTGTATGGTGCTCTCTACATCAATCTACACTATGGTACTCTCTACACCAGTCTACACTGTATGATACTCTCTACATCAATCTACACTGTATGGTACTCTCTACATCAATCTACACTGTATGGTGCGCTCTACATCAATCTACACTGTATGGTGCTCTCTACATCAATCTACACTATGGTACTCTCTACAGCAATCTACACTATGATACTCTCTACATCAATCTACACTGTATGGTGCTCTCTACATCAATCTACACTGTATGGTGCGCTCTACAGCAATCTACACTGTATGGTGCTCTCTACATCAATCTACACTATGGTGCGCTCTACATCAGTCTACACTGTATGGTACTCTCTACATCAGTCTACACTATGGTACTCTCTACATCAGTCTACACTGTATGGTGCGCTCTACATCAATCTACACTGTATGGTGCTCTCTACATCAATCTACACTATGATACTCTCTACATCAATCTACACTATGGTACTCTCTACAGCAATCTACACTATGATACTCTCTACATCAATCTACACTATGATACTCTCTACATCAATCTACAATACTCTCTACATCAATCTACACTATGGTACTCTCTACAGCAATCTACACTGTATGGTGCGCTCTACATCAATCTACACTATGGTACTCTCTACATCAGTCTACACTGTATGGTGCTCTCTACATCAATCTATACTGTATGGTGCGCTCTACATCAATCTACACTGTATGGTGCGCTCTACATCAATCTACACTATGGTACTCTCTACATCAATCTACACTGTATGATACTCTCTACATCAATCTACACTATGGTACTCTCTACAGCAATCTACACTGTATGATACTCTCTACATCAGTCTACACTGTGGTACTCTCTACAATGACTAAGCTAGTGATGTGCACTAAGCTGATGACGTGGACTACAATGATGACCTGCACTAAAGTGATGACCGGCGAGGAGGAGGGAGAGATAAGGGAGAGGGTCAGGGTCAGGTTAAAATGTCGCGAGAGGACCGTCAAGTCATCCACCTACTGGAGTCTAGATCATTCTTCCTCTTCTAAATAGTGAGTGCTAATCACGAGAAGTACCCGACACACCGGACTAAAAGCAAACAGCAACGGACGTCGGTGCAGCATATAAGAGGATGCAGTCTGAGATTCGTTTATCTTCCCGATAAGCAACAACCCCCTCCCCGTGCACCAGCCTCTCAAAGTTCAGCAGTCACAGTTGCACCGACAAGTCAGTCCAGTCCAAATGGCCGCCCAGTGCTCCTACCCGGCTCCTAGTCAATGGAGCGAGAAAGGTGGTGGTGGTGGTGGGGGCGGATTAGATGGTCTTTACCAAACTGTCTTAATGAGTCAGTCAGCGGGAAGCCCTCACAGTCTCTGCAATTATCGCACTAGCAGCTGTCTCTGTCTCTGCAGTTTTACACTTTTTCTTTTCTTTGGGGCTTTGACAAAATTGGGACGGTATGAAACAACAGCATTCTCTGTCGACCCTCAACAATCTTCCAGAGCAAAATGAGCGAACGGCACGTAGACAATAGACCAGATGATGATGATGATGATGATGATGATGATGATAAAACATACGATTGGTCGAGCACATACTCACACTCCTAAGAAGCATGCTCTTAGCCTGTATGAACAAGAACCAGACATGGACAACATACGAGGGGCAGAAGAACAAACAACATATGAACGACAGAAGGATAAACAAAAGCACCGATGATGAATAAAAACAAACACAAGAGAGGTAAAGATAATCCAGGTAACAAGTACTGCCAGGATTGTGATTTTGCAATAGGAAGACAAGCAGGGAGGCAGCAATCAGCGGGAGAGGGGGGGAAGGGAGTGAAGAAGGACTGACATTGTGAGGACTGTGTTAGGAGAAATGTTTCAGGAAGAGGAGTGACTTCAGTGCACATTTAAAGGATTCAATGGTGGGTAGGTGGCGGACATGGAAGGGGAGAGAGTTCCCTTGTTTCGCTGCACATTAACTAAAAATTCTAAGATACTGCAGTCGGCTGATGGCTTATGGAAACCAAAACTTTTTAAGGCCTTTAAGTGCAGACTGCTGAGATTTAATAGCCCCGAGTACATGCTCCTTATTAAAAATGCATTCACACATCTTACAAACAGATTGTCGTCCATTAAACTCTTATCCACGGACCTTCCCTTTAGCTTGACTGTAAGGTCTGGGGGTTCAAGTCTTGTCCTGCCGTCAACTGGGCAGTTTTCTGAGGACCCCGGAGGTTCACTTTAGTTTGACTGTAAGGTCTGGGGGTTCAAGTCCCATGCTGCCTTCAACGACCCCGGAGGCTCCCTTTAGTTTGATGGTGAGGCCTGTGGGTTCAAGTCTTGTCTGAAGTCGCGAATGGTGGAGGAGAGGACATGTCTGCTGGACGTGCTCTGTGGACGTCGATAACTTCATCCTGTGTTGGTGTTCACGTGGCTGTGATATCGTTTGTTCCTGTGTTTGTGTTCACGTGGCTGTGATATCGTTTGTTCCTGTATTAGTGTTCACGTGGCTGTGATATCGTTTGTTCCTGTGTTGGTGTTCACGTGACTGTGATATCGTTTGTTCCTGACTGTGTTGGTGTTCACGTGGCTGTGATATCGTTTGTTCCTGTGTTTGTGTTCACGTGGCTGTTATATCGTTTGTTCCTGACTGTGTTGGTGTTCACGTGGCTGTGATATCGTTTGTTCCTGACTGTGTTTGTGTTCACGTGGCTGTGATATCGTTTGTTCCTGTGTTGGTGTTCACGTGGCTGTGATATCGTTTGTTCCTGTGTTTGTGTTCACGTGGCTGTGATATCGTTTGTTCCTGACTGTGTTGGTGTTCACGTGGCTGTGATATCGTTTGTTCCTGTGTTTGTGTTCACGTGGCTGTGATATCGTTTGTTCCTGTGTTGGTGTTCACGTGGCTGTGATATCGTTTGTTCCTGTCTTGGCGTTCACGTGGCTGTGATATCGTTTGTTCCTGTGTTGGTGTTCACGTGGCTGTGATATCGTTTGTTCCTGTGTTTGTGTTCACGTGGCTGTGATATCGTTTGTTCCTGTGTTGGTGTTCACGTTGCTGTGATATCGTTTGTTCCTGACTGTGTTGGTGTTCACGTGGCTGTGATATCGTTTGTTTCTGTGTTTGTGTTCACGTGGCTGTGATATCGTTTGTTCCTGACTGTGCTTGTGTTCACGTGGCTGTGATATCGTTTGTTCCTGACTGTGTTGGTGTTCACGTGGCTGTGATATCGTTTGTTCCTGTGTTGGTGTTCACGTGGCTGTGATATCGTTTGTTCCTGTGTTGGTGTTCACGTGGCTGTGATATCGTTTGTTCCTGTGTTGGTGTTCACGTGGCTGTGATATCGTTTGTTCCTGTGTTGGTGTTCACGTGGCTGTGATATCATTTGTTCCTGTGTTGGTGTTCACGTGGCTGTGATATCGTTCGTTCCTGTGTTGGTGTTCCAGTGGTTGTGATATCGTTTTGTTTCTAAAATGACTGCACTGTTGTTATTCATGCTGTAACGGTTCAGTTGGTTTTATCTGACAGTTTGTAGTCTGCAAGAAGAGTTTATATGTCACGTTATTTCAACGCTTGATGTGTCAGTTTGTTGTTGGTCAAACACAGATGAGGTGTCATCTCCTACTTTCCGCTAAGAAAGAAAACTGTAAAAAAAAATGTCCTTTGATCACGAAAGGGGTGTCACTGTCACTAAGTCACACACTCGAGAAACGTGCACATTGGTTTAACAAAACAAAACAATGGCATGTTTTGGCTGGCCAGGTTGTGATGTATTAGTTTCTTGGATACAAGACTTTGGGGAGGAGACGAACACACCACGAGAACAGTACTCAACACTTCGTTCAAATACACAGCGTGGTGTGGATATGCCAAGACCAAAGTTGAACAGAGTCCCGGGAGAAGGGGAACACAAATGGCATAAACATACTCTAATGAGAAAACAAAATTCCAACCCTCAAAGGGTTAAATCCAAATGATATTCTTTCGCTAAACCTAAACAATGTCTTCACGCAGAGTCGGGAAGTCAATAAAATCCACACATGAGAATGAACGAATGGGGTGAATGAACGAATGAAGGGTACACCATTAAAGTTGGCAAAAATGTCCAAGACATAACTACGCATAATTACGATTATTTAGCCCATCTTTAAAATACAAAGAGACTTTATGTTGATTTGACGAGGTCACGTGTTTCAGGCGCCATTCAGAGGCCGCGGCGGCACCCGTCCGACAGGTTCGAGGACTGACCCCCAAATGCTCGCTGCTACAGACATTTCTCTCCCCCGATCTTAGTGACCACACTCGTCACACAGACCTCAGCAATGTTCCCCTGAACCCTGTGTATCCTTATTATTTACAACAACATACAAAGTTTGGGTCTGACACGAGCTGGTCTGTCATACTTTGATTTCGCGTCTTCTCGTTAATAATCGTGTAAAAGTTCTTTTGTTTACACTTGGATCTTAAAAATTCGTTTGATATTTCCCTTCAGTCATCAAAATGCCGCGAATTCTACGAGAGAAAAATTTTCCAAGAGTGTAAAGCAGTTCAGTGCCTTCTGACGATACAAGCACCCGACAGTCCGGCCTTCCCCCCCCTCCTTTATTTGCCATCACACAGCGAGAATTCTCGTCATGGCGGCAAAACAAACAGAATGTATCTCTCAGCTTGTAGGGCCTGCTGTCTGTCGGACCCAAGTCTCCTTCATTTCCATCACCAATCGCGCCGTCTCGCTGGGTGAACAGACGCCATGACAGCTGAGAGGCGCTGGAGCCAGACACAGCAGCGCTCATTTGTAAGCCAGTACGTCACCCCCATACACACACGTCACAGGGTGCTCACTTGTAAGTCAATACGGTACCCCACCCACACACATACGTCACACGGCGCTCATTTGTAAGCCAGTACGTCACCCCGACACGTCACACGGCGCTCATTTGTAAGCCAGTACGTCACCCCGACACGTCACACGGCGCTCATTTGTAAGCCAGTACGTCACCCCGACACGTCACACGGCGCTCATTTGTAAGCCAGTACATTTGACTCGTTTATGTCAAAGCTTTGTGTCTGTTTTCCTTGTGAGTGATTTATATTTACTTTGCATCTTGTTTGCATGCGGAAGACTCTCCCACACAGCTGTGACACTGTGTGACTGCAGCTCTTACAGTCTTCCTACCATCGGCAGTGCACCACGTGTGACTACAGTTCTTACAATTCTTACAGTCTTCCTACCATCGGCAGTGCACCACGTGTGACTACAGTTCTTACAATTCTTACAGTCTTCCTACCATCGGCAGTGCACCACAAGTGTGTGACGAGCCAAGTGTTTGTTGAATAAATCAATCAGTCCACCAATCCATCAATCAATCTTTATGGCAGGCATACGTCCACACCACACATTTATCTTGAGCTGACACAAGAACACTGACAAATGAAGACATGTCTCTTGCTCACTCACTCACACACACACACACACACACACACACACACACACACACAATAATGCTAAGAATACAAACTCATCCCGAGAATCACTGTTTACTCCTTGCAGGCGTTATGTGACCTGCCAGAAGGTAAGCAGTTAACAGCGGGAGGAGAGTTTGTACGGCCTGCAGCACTACGAGTGGCCATCTTTCTGTCACCATGGCAATACCGGTCAGAGAGTAGCCTTCAACAAATGGTCATGAGGACAAATAGGTCTTCATCTTCCTTTGTTTGAAAAGAGAAATAAAACCCACAGCCACAGCGCAAGACAAGGCCTGGCACTGTGAGTGGTCAGCAGTGTTAACCCTCTACAGCTACAACACACAACGAGTATTTGCACTGTGAGTGGTCAGCAGTGTTAACCCTCTACAGCTACAACACACAACGAGTATTTGCACTGTGAGTGGTCAGCAGTGTTAACCCTCTACAGCTACAACACACAACGAGTATTTGCACTGTGAGTGGTCAGCAGAAAACTCAGGCGGCCTTCGCTTCTCCTCCCTCGACATGGGGTTGACATGAGAGTGACAGGAGGTCGACAGGAGGGTGAAAGGGCGGGCAGGAGATCAGGAATGAAGAACGACCAATGAAAGACCAATACAACTCCCCATCAACAGCAATCACAACACAGACATTCTCCCAAGTCCTGCATCAACACCAGGGCAGGAACAGCAGCAATGGCTAGACTGACAGGGTCTGGCGCAGCCATAAGATCAGCTTTACTACCGACTACAATGTGTACAAGTCCCTCGCAGTACTCATCCTTGCTCTACGGATGTGACACGTGGACTCTGCTCGCCGACATGAAGAGGAGGATCCTGACATTGGAGAACAAGTGGCTGAGGAGGCTGCTCCGGATCTCATACAGAGAAGCCAATGGCTTTGTACGATGCACGGTCACCACACTGGTAGGACAGCAGGAACCTCTACCATCAACAGTCAACGGTGTTAGCTGGTCTGCTTTGGCCACGTGACCCGGGACGACACCCTGTCGAAGACTATCCTTTAGGGCACCTTTAAGGGTAGTGGACGCCGCGGTGGTCAGAGGAAGAACTGGTTTACGAACATCACAGACTGGACTGGACATCCTGTACAGGACCTGCTGACTATCGCCCACAATAGACAAGAGTGGCGGCCCCTGTCTATCCATGTGATCCCCACAATGACGAATGTCTGACTGACCTCCCAAAATCATTTTAAACATTGACCAAGACAAAGTCTCAGTAAAGACCTCAGTGTAAAGACCTTTGTTAACTTGGCTGACTGTCGGACATTATGACCAAGTTCGGCAAAGTTGTAGGTGAAGGAAACCAATGGTTTTGATTCAATCGTTCGGGGCATGTGAGCGATGTTCAATATGTTGAGCTCACACACCACAGGTACACATCAAATCATGTCCTATTTGCTGTCTGCAAGCAATGGGTGTGTTGTCAAATGCAGAGCCCTAAACATTTTGTCGAAGAGTCCCGATGAGAACGTGAAGCAGTGCGTTACCCCGCGCATCTATCTCCAGGTTTATCGACCTGCAATAACGGAGGGATAAACGATTCACAAATAAA
Source organism: Marisa cornuarietis (assembly GCA_004794655.1). Taxonomy (NCBI): domain Eukaryota; kingdom Metazoa; phylum Mollusca; class Gastropoda; order Architaenioglossa; family Ampullariidae; genus Marisa; species Marisa cornuarietis. The sequence continues at coordinate 351,318 of SMMW01000621.1, read as the reverse complement.
TCAAACGCTAATTTTTGGGCCGTTTCCTAAGAATTCGACAAAAGTAAGAACAAAATCCATCGCTCGCAAGTGAAAGCACTACATGCCCTGTTTCCACGGCAACGTCAAACATGGGTAAGCTACGGGGGGGTCGCGAGTGGCTTCCCCTTGTCAGCCTGCAACTTTGATTGGGTGCCTGCCGCTGCATATCGCGCGCTCCCTTGTCCTGCCACTTCCGCCAAACTTGGCCTGAAAATGCTGGAACAAAATGGGCAATCTTCCCCTGTAATTTTGCATCTGGGAGGTCAAATGATTGTGATCAAACAATGAGATCATTTCTATGTGCTGGGCGGCAGCACGAACCATGAAAGATGAAACTGCCGGGGGTGTGGGTCGGCCTCCCCCCCCCCTGTAGCAGCCTCGGCATGCAAATGAGGCGAGCGGGCAGCAGACGACGCTCTATTCTGCAGCCAATTTCGCCGGCCTAAACCCCTCTTACGATGCGCCGCAAGTCTTGCTAGCGCAAAATGCAAAACTATCTGCCGGCTTCCAACACCGGTCCGCCAGAGGGCGTCCATCAGTTCCTCCTGCATCATATCCCTAGCCCCCCCCCCTCCCTGGGGTCTCTGACGTACTGCTTTGATTTGCGCGTGGATCTTGTGAAGGCAAATCTTGATGTGTTCGGGAACGACAGCCATTTTGACAGGGGTTGTGCTGAATCAGTCGGACGCTGGGGCTGTAGGTGTCAGTCGGGTTATCTCTGGCTTTTCTTCAATGTGGCCAGCAAAATGTTCGTCAACAGTTAGCTCACCCCTAACGTGAACAATGAGCTCACCCCTAACGTGAACACTAAGCTCACCCCTAACGTGAACATTTAGCTCACCCCTAACGTGAACATTTAGCTTACCCCTAACGTGAACATTTAGCTCACCCCTAACGTGAACATTTAGCTCACCCCTAACGTGAACATTTAGCTCACCCCTAACGTGAACATTTAGCTCACCCCTAACGTGAACATTTAGCTCACCCCTAACGTGAACATTTAGCTCACCCCTAACGTGAACATTTAGCTCACCCCTAACGTGAACATTTAGCTCACCCCTAACGTAAACGTTTAGCTCACCCCTAACGTGAACACTAAGCTCACCCCTAACGTAAACGTTTAGCTCACCCCTAACGTGAACATTTAGCTCACCCCTAACGTGAACACTAAGCTCACCCCTAACGTGAACACTGAGCTCACCCCTAACGTGAACACTGAGCTCACCCCTAACGTGAACATTTAGCTTACCCCTAACGTGAACATTTAGCTCACCCCTAACGTGAACATTTAGCTCACCCCTAACGTGAACATTTAGCTCACCCCTAACGTGAACACTAAGCTCACCCCTAACGTGAACACTGAGCTCACCCCTAACATGAACGTTTAGCTCACCCCTAACGTGAACATTTAGCTCACCCCTAACGTGAACATTTAGCTCACCCCTAACGTGAACACTGAGCTCACCCCTAACGTAAACGTTTAGCTCACCCCTAATGTGAACACTGAGCTCACCCCTAACGTAAGCGTTTAGCTCACCCCTAATGTGAACACTAAGCTCACCCCTAACGTGAACATTTAGCTCACCCCTAACGTGAACATTTAGCTCACCCCTAACGTGAACATTTAGCTCACCCCTAACGTGAACACTAAGCTCACCCCTAACGTAAACGTTTAGCTCACCCCTAACGTGAACATTTAGCTCACCCCTAACGTGAACACTGAGCTCACCCCTAACGTGAACACTGAGCTCACCCCTAACGTGAACACTAAGCTCACCCCTAACGTGAACACTAAGCTCACCCCTTACGTGAACACTGAGCTCACCCCTAACATGAACGTTTAGCTCACCCCTAACGTGAACATTTAGCTCACCCCTAACGTGAACACTGAGCTCACCCCTAACGTAAACGTTTAGCTCACCCCTAATGTGAACACTAAGCTGACTTTTAACGTGAACATTTAGCTCACCCCTAACGTAAACGTTTAGCTCACCCCTAATGTGAACACTAAGCTGACCCCTAACCTCAACAACTAGCTCACCCCTCACGTAAAAATTTAGCTCACCCTTAACGTGAACTGTGATCTATAGTGAACAGGGGGAGGTAGGTCGACGCCGGCTTCCCCTTCTCGTCCATTTTGTTGAATACTCAAAAGTTAGGAGAATTAATTTGGCAGGCCGGCACTTCCTACATGGCCAATAAAGTTCTCGCTGTATTCACGCTATACTAAACACTCGCTATGGCGAGGAAGTCACTGCAGGCCGCGAGTTGTAGCGTTTGACAAGGTGCCTGAGACACGAACTCTTTGTTATACTTGCATCCTCAAACATTTTGAGAAACATCCTAGTGCCAGCTCCAAACACACTCTGCCAGGGCTCCAGCACACTGATGTCGTCCCTTGAGTCTGATCTCTTATCGCTGATTTCAAGCAGACATTGGAAAAACTCACGATGACTGGAGGCTGTTTGAGAACACAAGGACAAAGCACTGGAGCAAACACACGGCACGGACACGATACAGACGCACACAGGTGGACCTCTTCCGCGCGTCACGCAAAAAAAAAAAAAACCCAGCCCTGACGATGCAATTCATCTTCATCAATGAATGTAATGCACGGCGCGGCCGTTACGGCCCTCATAAAAGCTCCGCCAGACCAACTTATTAAAAGTGTCAATAGTGTCGTGAAACACAGGCGGTGTTTGGACACAGGACTGGCTTATCGACACCAACATCTGTGTTGCTAACGTCAGCTGCACTCTCTGGGCTGTGCATCACAATATGTTCTTTGTGACACATCCAATATGTTCTTTGTGACACATCCAATATGTTCTTTGTGACACATCCAATATGTTCTTTGTGACACACCCAATATGTTCTTTGTGACACATCCAATATGTAGTGAGATGGATGTTACACCTTCTTTGTCTGACTACCCGCCTTCCTCATTGTCAGGTATCATTGTTATTTGCTGTATTGTTTGATTAAGCTGACATTGTATAAGGATTAATGTGGAAGAACGAAAGAGCGTGAATGACGTCAGTTGTATGATGATGTAAAAAAGTGAAGGAAATGACGTGAGGGAGAGCGCGAGCAAGTAGTTAGTAGTCAGGTAGGAGAAGAGAGAGGTTGAGGACGGAAAGACAAGTAGAGTAGGAATTGTAAGAAGAATTTGTTGAGTAGGGCGTTTAGGAGTATATAGATGGATGAGGTGAGTAGGTATTCTTGTAGATATTCAGACAGGCAGGACTCAAAGGTTAGGGATTTTATTATTTTAAAGTAATCTGGATGTAGGAATCGTTTTTTTAACTGACTTTTCATTTGTGAATTTTTCTTGTTTTCTTCTTTTATTCATACTTAGTAAAGCAGAGAGATTCGTTAGGCAAATCATTCTTTTCTTTTAATTTGTGTGAAAGAACACGTATTTGTCAGGCTCCGTGTATGTGTTGAAAGGATTGAGTGACTGATACACTGCGCGGTGTCGTGACACTCATTCCTTCCTACATGTCCCATCCACCGTGCGCGCCTCTCTCTCTGTGCATGTGAGAGTGCATGAAAGTCACAGTAAGCTCTCTCTCTGTGTGCACGTGAGAGTGCATGAAAGTCACAGTAAGCTCTCTCTCTGTGCATGTGAGAGTGCATGAAAGTCACAGTAAGCTCTCTCTCTGTGCATGTGAGAGTGCATGAAAGTGACAGTAAGCTCTCTCTCTCTGTGCATGTGAGAGTGCATGAAAGTCACAGTAAGCTCTCTCTCTGTGTGCACGTGAGAGTGCATGAAAGTCACAGTAAGCTCTCTCTCTGTGTGCATGTGAGAGTGCATGAAAGTCACAGTAAGCTCTCTCTCTCTCTGTGTGCATGTGAGAGTGCATGAAAGTCACAGTAAGCTCTCTCTCTGTGTGCATGTGAGAGTGCATGAAAGTGACAGTAAGCTCTCTCTCTCTGTGCACGTGAGAGTGCATGAAAGTGACAGTAAGCTCTCTCTCTCTCTGTGTGCATGTGAGAGTGCATGAAAGTGACAGTAAGCTCTCTCTCTGTGTGCACGTGAGAGTGCATGAAAGTGACAGTAAGCTCTCTCTCTGTGCATGTGAGAGTGCATGAAAGTGACAGTAAGCTCTCTCTCTGTGCATGTGAGAGTGCATGAAAGTGACAGTAAGCTCTCTCTCTGTGTGCATGTGAGAGTGCATGAAAGTCACAGTAAGCTCTCTTTCTCTCTCTGTGCACGTGAGAGTGCATGAAAGTGACAGTAAGCTCTCTCTCTGTGTGCACGTGAGAGTGCATGAAAGTGACAGTAAGCTCTCTCTCTGTGTGCACGTGAGAGTGCATGAAAGTGACAGTAAGCTCTCTCTCTGTGTATGCGAGGGTGAGTGAAGGAAAGTAATAGTCAGCTTTGACGGAAACTGTAAGAAGAGAGATGTGTGTTTGTCCAGATGATGGTTTTCATTGTCTCATCGATGTTTCGGGTTAAAAAGTCACATGGTCTATGGGAGAAACACTGTGTATCCTATGGTAGGTCACACTCTACAGAATATGTTTATCCTATAGGTGGGTCACGTGCTATAGAAGGTCGCTGTTATGGTAGGACACGCTCTGTGGAAGGTCTCACTGTCTATCCTATGGTGAGACACGCTCTGTTCATGCGATGTTCGTGTCTGTGTGACACGTGTTCATGCGTTGTCTGTGTCTGTGTGACACGTGTTCATGCAATGTTCGTGTCTGTGTGACACATGTTCATGCGTTGTCTGTGTCTGTGTGACACGTGTTCATGCGATGTTCGTGTCTGTGTGACACGTATTCATGCGATGCCCGTGTGACGCATTTCTCCTCTCGCTCGTGCTCAAGGGGGAGGAGAGCATCATGTTATGTAACAGCCACAAGACACCCCGTCCCCTGCTTAACCTTCCAAAAAAATTAAACAAACAAAAAGAAAACAAGCAAAACACATTACAGCCATTGTCAGGCCGCCCTCAGAGTGCGCGTGCGTACGCATCACGTCAGTGGAGCGTGACGGGGCACGTGCGGCATTCTGACCTCGTGTCACCGCGCGCTCACGTGCACAGCATGCTCAGTGCGTCTGACGCAGCTCAGCGCCTCACTGCGCGCCACGGCGGCGGTCAGCGGATGTACGGCAGCTCTCTGGCCTCAGTTGACCGCTTCAGCCGCCGACATGGCTCTGACCCGTTGATTGTAAACACGTGACCTTTATACACGAGTGTACAACTTGTTTCGGCCACTCACACGCACGCACGCACGCACACACACACACACACGGAGTCTCTGCAATGAACGTAAGATGTTTGCCGATGTCGGGAGACGAGAATCTATAGTTTCCATTACAATCTTCCAAAGACGAAAAAGAAATCGGTTCGTGTGTGTAGTGGCGGTGTTTCCCCTCCCGCCGCCAGCTTCTTTCCACAACTTCCGGTCCCAGAATGCTTCAAGTGCAAAGCTTGTCGCGCGCTGCCCAGGTCCGGGAGTAGCCGCCTTTCAATTATCGTCCCACACGGGGAGTCCTTATTACCTCCCCTGTAAGTAAAATAACGGCTCGCCTTTCATCGTCATCGGCCGATCGATGGTCCTCCACCAAGGCGCCAACCACATGGCGGCACACGGGCAACCAGTGGGAGACCAAAGAGCAGTGGAGTCGAATACGCCGAGTCCAGTGGGTACTGCGGAATCGGGTGGGTGGGTCCAGTGGGTACCGAGGAATCGGTGGGTCCAGTGGGTACCGGACAATCAGTGGGAATGGCAGGGGTGTCGATTAGCGAGGGTGCAGGAGACTCTAAAGGGTCAACTCCGGGGTTGCAGCAAGACATGGTGGTGTTCAATGTCCAGGGTGCCCGGGACAGCGCATACACAACATCAGGGACCTGCCAGTCTCCTACGCGCAGGAGATGGGAGGGAGTATCTAAGCCCCAGCAGAGACAACGCAGGCAGACAACTGACCTTGCCAGGGCGGTAAGAGGAGACAACTCTGACACTTGTAATGAGTCTTGAATGGCCTACAAACAGGCTTCTTGATTTCACTAACAACCTCGCCCAAGGCTGAATGATGTACCCGAGGCTGGTTGATGACTTGTACAACGTGTAGCTTTCTTCAATCTTGCATGGATTCTCTTTCTCTTGTTTGTAGATTAAGACGGGGGAAAAGCTGTGTGATTTGTGATGTGATGTGTGATGTGATCTGAAGCTCAAGACGCCAGAAGGAGACACCTGTTGACAACCGACTGGGTGTGAGTGTCGTCCACATACTGGGACACTGGGTGTCTGGGTGTGAGTGTCGTCCACATACTGGGACACTGGATGTCTGGGTGTGAGTGTCATCAACATACTGGGACACTGGGTGGCTGGGTGTGAGTGTTGTCCACATGCTGGGGACCCCGGGTGTCTGGGTGTGAGTGTCATCAACATACTAGGACACTAGGTGTCTGGATGTGAGTGTCATCAACATACTGGGACACTGGGTGTCTGGGTGAGAGTGTCAACCACATACTGGGGACCCCGGGTGTCTGGGTGTGAGTGTCATCAACATACTGGGACACTGGGTGGCTGGGTGTGAGTGTTGTCCACATGCTGGGGACCCTAAGAGTCTGGGTGTGAGTGTCATCAACATACTGGGGACCCTGGGTGTCTGGGTGTGAGTGTTGTCCACATACTGGGGACCCTAGGTGTCTGAATGTGAGTGTCGTCCACATACTGGGACACTGAGTGTCTGGGTGTGAGTGTCATCAACATACTGGGACACTGGGTGTCTGGGTGTGAGTGTCATCCACATACTGGGACCCTAGGTGTCTGGGTGTGAGTGTCATCAACATACTGGGACACTAGGTGTCTGGGTGTGTCATCCACATACTGGGACACTGGGTGTCTGGGTGTGAGTGGCATCCACATACTGGGACACTGGGTGTCTGGGTGTGAGTGTCGTCCGTGTACTGGCGCCCTGTGTGTCTGGGTGTGAGTGATATCCACATACTGGGACACTGGATGTCTGGGTGTGTGTCGTCCGTGTACTGGCGCCCTGGGTGTCTGGGTGTGAGTGATATCCACATACTGGGACACTGGATGTCTGGGTGTGTGTCGTCCGTGTACTGGCGCCCTGTGTGTCTGGGTGTGAGTGATATCCACATACTGGGACACTGGATGTCTGGGTGTGTGTCGTCCGTGTACTGGCGCCCTGTGTGTCTGGGTGTGAGTGATATCCACATACTGGGACACTGGATGTCTGGGTGTGTGTCGTCCGTGTACTGGCGCCCTGGGTGTCTGGGTGTGAGTGATATCCACATACTGGGACACTGGATGTCTGGGTGTGTGTCGTCCGTGTACTGGCGCCCTGTGTGTCTGGGTGTGAGTGATATCCACATACTGGGACACTGGATGTCTGGGTGTGTGTCGTCCGTGTACTGGCGCCCTGGGTGTCTGGGTGTGAGTGTCGTCCGCATACTGGGACACTGGATGTCTGGGTGTGTGTCGTCCGTGTACTGGCGCCCTGGGTGTCTGGGTGTGAGTGTCGTCCACATACTGGAGACCCCGGGTGTCTGGGTGTGAGTGTCATCCACATACTGGGACACTGGGTGTCTGGGTGTGAGTGTCATCCACATACTGGGACTTTGGGTGTCTGGGTGTGAGTGTCATCCACATACTGGGACCCTGGGTGTCTGGGTGTGAGTGTCATCCACATACTGGGACCCTGGGTGTCTGGGTGTGAGTGTCATCCACATACTGGGACACTGGGTGTCTGGGTGTGAGTGTCGTCCGTGTACTGGCGCCCTGTGTGTCTGGGTGTGAGTGATATCCACATACTGGGACACTGGATGTCTGGGTGTGTGTCGTCCGTGTACTGGCGCCCTGGGTTTCTGGGTGTGAGTGTCGTCCACATACTGGGGACCCCGGGTGTCTGGGTGTGAGTGTCATCCACATACTGGGACACTGGGTGTCTGGGTGTGAGTGTCGTCCGTGTACTGGCGCCCTGTGTGTCTGGGTGTGAGTGATATCCACATACTGGGACACTGGATGTCTGGGTGTGTGTCGTCCGTGTACTGGCGCCCTGGGTTTCTGGGTGTGAGTGTCGTCCACATACTGGGGACCCCGGGTGTCAGGGTGTGAGTGTCGTCCACATACTGGGACACTGGATGTCTGGGTGTGTGTCGTCCGTGTACTGGCGCCCTGGGTGTCTGGGTGTGAGTGTCGTCCACATACTGGGACCCTGGGTGTCTGGGTGTGTGTCGTCTACATACTGGGACCCTGGGTGTCTGGGTGTGAGTGTCATCCACATACTGGGACCCTGGGTGTCTGGGTGTATGTCGTCTACATACTGGGACACTGGATGTCTGGGTGTGTGTCGTCCGTGTACTGGCGCCCTGGGTGTCTGGGTGTGTGTCGTCCACATACTGGGACACTGGGTGTCTGGGTGTGAGTGTCATCCACATACTGGGACCCTGAGTGTCTGTGAGTGTCATCCACATACTGGGACCCTGGGTGTCTGGGTGTATGTCGTCTACATACTGGGACACTGGATGTCTGGGTGTGTGTCGTCCGTGTACTGGCGCCCTGGGTGTCTGGGTGTGTGTCGTCCACATACTGGGACACTGGGTGTCTGGGTGTGAGTGTCATCCACATACTGGGACCCTGAGTGTCTGTGTGTGAGTGTCATCCACATACTGGGACACTGGGTGTCTGGGTGTGAGTGTCATCCACATACTGGGACACTGGGTGTCTGGGTGTGAGTGTCATCCACATACTGGGACCCTGAGTGTCTGTGTGTGAGTGTCATCCACATACTGGGACACTGGGTGTCTGGGTGTGAGTGTCATCCACATACTGGGACACTGGGTGTCTGGGTGTGAGTGTCGTCCGTGTACTGGCGCCCTGTGTGTCTGGGTGTGAGTGATATCCACATACTGGGACACTGGATGTCTGGGTGTGTGTCGTCCGTGTACTGGCGCCCTGGGTTTCTGGGTGTGAGTGTCGTCCACATACTGGGGACCCCGGGTGTCTGGGTGTGAGTGTCATCCACATACTGGGACACTGGATGTCTGGATGTGTGTCGTCCGTGTACTGGCGCCCTGGGTGTCTGGGTGTGAGTGTCGTCCACATACTGGAGACCCCGGGTGTCTGGGTGTGAGTGTCATCCACATACTGGGACCCTGGGTGTCTGGGTGTGTGTCGTCTACATACTGGGACCCTGGGTGTCTGGGTGTGAGTGTCATCCACATACTGGGACACTGGTTGTCTGGGTGTGAGTGTCATCCACATACTGGGACACTGGGTGTCTGGGTGTGTGTCGTCCGTGTACTGGCGCCCTGGGTGTCTGGGTGTGAGTGTCATCAAAATACTGGGGACCCTGGGTTTCTGGGTGTGAGTGTCATCCACATACTGGGACCCTGGGTGTGAGTGTCGTCTACATACTGGGACCCTGAGTGTCTGTGTGAGTGTCGTCCACATACTGGGACCCTGGGTGTGAGTGTCGTCTACATACTGGGACCCTGGGTGTCTGGGTGTGTGTCGTCCACATACTGGGACCCTGAGTGTCTGTGTGTGAGTGTCATCCACATACTGGGACACTGGGTGTCTGGGTGTGAGTGTCATCCACATACTGGGACACTGGGTGTCTTGGTGTGAGTGTCATCCACATACTGGGACACTGGGTGTCTGGGTGTGAGTGTCATCCACATACTGGGACCCTGGGTGTCTGGGTGTGAGTGTCGTCCACATACTGGGACCCTAGGTGTTTGGGTGTGAGTGTGGTTAACATACTGGGACCCTAGGTGTCTGGGTGTGAGTGTGGTTCACATACTGGGACCCTGGGTGTCTGGGTGTGAGTGTCATCCACATACTTGGACCCTAGGTGTCTGGGTGTGAGTGTCATCCACATACTGGGATCCTGGGCAGTACGATAGTGAAACGCTCAACACGATAAAGACTCGGTTTGTCGAGTTTACTCATTAGCCTCGTCATGGATGCCGGGCTGGTCATCAAAATGATTCATGGTCAGTGACCAACGTTGGTAATATTTATAGTAATAGTAACTGTTTTGGTCTAGCGACTTTGACATCATCATGTACTGATGCTCTGTCGTCTGCTCGTTAATTCAGGATTCCAGCACTTTAAGTTTTAAAAAAATTTCACGCGCATAAAAAGGATGGAGGGAGAGGATGTAGAAGGGAAAGAGAGAGAGAGACAGAGACAGAGAGAGAGATTACATTAAAAGAGGTTGAGAAAACTTTTCAACTTCAATATCTCCTCAACAACTGGTGATGGATGGAGGGGTGCGATCAGGCCATGATATTGAGGTCATCTTTCCCACGACTAGCGAGAGAGGCCGTGAGGGTGAGGGAGTCTGAGATTCGCTGTAATATCAGGCGGGGAGGAGGGGCCAGGGAGGGTAAGGCAGTCCTGGTGGGGAGGAGAAGGCTGGTGCACTGTCACCGCCAGTCAATTAGCGGGACACAAAATTGCATCTGCTCGCAATATCATCTCGCCATGAATCCGCAGCGCCACCTACGTCAGCGTGCCCCAGCGTGTCAGACGCAAGGGACGCTACTCAAATAACCGCTGAACTGAGACAAGGGAGGCGCGTGGTTTTGCCGTAAGTGCGGAGGTGGTCAAGGGACGAGGACAACTTGAAATGATTCACACCACCGTGGCGTGGACAGATCTCCTGCGTCTTATTCCAATGAAGCGGGTGGTGGGCACAAAATGTCCTCCGCATCTCGCTGAGCCTTTCTTGTGGGCCAAGCTCAGGTGACCGGTAGCAACCCCCGGCGTCGTCAGTGAGTAATGAGGGGAGATAACCCAGCCAGGCTGCTCTCCCGTTGACAGGGGGCAGTATGATGGGTGTCACTCGGGACGAATATTGGAGGAAAAAGCCCAGAAGACACCGAGGACGAGATTGATCAACTGCTCGCATCTACCTCACCCCCCCCCGCCCCCCGACCAAACCCGACACCCTGTTGCCCATGTCTCATCAAACGGGTTGACAGACGAGATTAACGAGAAGATATTGATGACAGCTGTGTAGGGTCATGATGAAGATAATAAGGTCACTGTCATAGTACTGACGGTGTTCAATGATCAGATTTCAAAATCGTCAACGTCTCACCAGACACGGGATTGTGACCGTCTTACTACGGCGTGAACATCAGACAAGGAACGTGATGGTGACCGTCTTACTACGGTGTGAACATGAGACAATGAACGTGATGGTGACCGTCTTACTACGGTGTGAACATGAGACAAGGAACGTGATGGTGACCGTCTTACTACGGTGTGAACATGAGACAATGAACGTGATGGTGACCGTCTTACTACGGTGTGAACATGAGACAATGAACGTGATGGTGACCGTCTTACTACGGTGTGAACATGAGACAATGAACGTGATGGTGACCGTCTTACTACGGCGTGAACATCAGACAAGGAACGTGATGGTGACCGTCTTACTACGGCGTGAACATCAGACAAGGAACGTGATGGTGACCGTCTTACTACGGTGTGAACATGAGACAATGAACATGATGGTGACCGTCTTACTACGGTGTGAACATGAGACAATGAACGTGATGGTGACCGTCTTACTACGGTGTGAACATGAGACAATGAACGTGATGGTGACCGTCTTACTACGGCGTGAACATCAGACAAGGAACGTGATGGTGACCGTCTTACTACGGCGTGAACATCAGACAAGGAACGTGATGGTGACCGTCTTACTACGGTGTGAACATGAGACAATGAACATGATGGTGACCGTCTTACTACGGTGTGAACATCAGACAAGGAACGTGATGGTGACCGTCTTACTACGGCGTGAACATCAGACAAGGAACTGATGGTGACCGTCTTACTACGGTGTGAACATCAGACAAGGAACGTGATGGTGACCGTCTTACTACGGCGTGAACATCAGACAAGGAACTGATGGTGACCGTCTTACTACGGTGTGAACATGAGACAATGAACATGATGGTGACCGTCTTACTACGGCGTGAACATCAGACACGGAACGTGATGGTGACCGTCTTACTACGGCGTGAACATCAGACAAGGAACGTGATGGTGACCGTCTTACTACGGTGTGAACATGAGACAATGAACATGATGGTGACCGTCTTACTACGGCGTGAACATCAGACAAGGAACGTGATGGTGACCGTCTTACTACGGCGTGAACATGAGACAATGAACATGATGGTGACCGTCTTACTACGGCGTGAACATCAGACAAGGAACGTGATGGTGACCGTCTTACTACGGCGTGAACATGAGACAAGGAACGTGAATGTAACCGTCTTATTACGGCGTGAACATGAGACAAGGAACGTGAATGTAACCGTCTTACTACGGCGTGAACATGAGACAAGGAACGTGAATGTAGCCGTCTTATTACGGCGTGAACATCAGACAAGGAACGTGAATGTAACCGTCTTATTAATGTAGCCGTCTTATTACGGCGTGAACATGAGACAAGGAACGTGATGGTGACCGTCTTACTACGGCGTGAACATGAGACAAGGAACGTGAATGTAACCGTCTTATTACGGCGTGAACATGAGACAAGGAACGCGAATGTAACCGTCTTATTACGGCGTGAACATCAGACAAGGAACGTGAATGTAACCGTCTTATTACGGCGTGAACATCAGACAAGGGAAAGTAAAATCTCAGGAAAGTGTCTCCACTGGTCTCTCTCGTCTCATGACGGCGCAGAGTTGACATGGCGACTACTAAGGAATCCACAGGCAGCTGACAAAGTGCTACGACCTCTCCTCACACTACGACAACTGACGACTGACTCTACAACAAACCAAACACCAACTCCGCCAGCCATCCCGCGTGCAACTTTCACAAGACCGTATAAAGTCTATCATCGCGTTGTCGAGGCTACTCGAGCTTACAAAATGCTTGCGTACGCGGGGCATGCATGCAGACAGGGGTACGAAGTCTCGCTCCCTTACAGCAGGGCAACCCCTGGGCGCTGTAGTGTCCCGAAAGTAAAACATATATATAATGTACTTTCATACTTCCTTTACATCTGTTAATGTTCTACCTTTCATATTTTCATAATCAATTACTGCCAAGTGCGGCAGTCCGACTGAACGCGGTGCTGGTCCCGCAGACAAGACCTCAGTCTGACTCCAGCAAGAATTGAATTCCAGATCCTTCCTCGTCAATCCAGCAAATTGATCGACTGTATAAGCACTGAAATTATGCTATCAGCTTCTGTGTCGGGACTGTCTCGTGCGGACCCAAACAAAGAAGAGGGGCCAACAAATTCTATTTTGAGGCGACCCCTATTTCAGGGGACTGTGATTGTAGTCTGTGAGAGAATTGCCGGGCTGCTCACTGCGCCCAGTCTACTGCGGTCTGCAATAACAGGCGCCTGGCGCGCGTGCTTTCAGTCCGGGACTACACCAGGTCCGACACCATCATGTGGATGGCAGCGCCCTCAGGCGTCAGCACTAGCGGGCAGAACGTCATCAGCACTAGCGGGCAGAACGTCATCACACGTCATCGCCCGATGTGTGTTAATTTCTGTTGTGTGCTGTATCCTGTGTGTTGTGTGCTGTATCCTGTGCGAGTTGTGTGATGTACCCTGTTTGTGTGCTGTATCCTGTGTGAGTTGTGTGATGTATCCTGTATGAGGTGTGTGCTGTATCATGTGTGAGTTGTGTGATGTATCCTGTATGAGGTGTGTGCTGTATCATGTGTGAGTTGTGTGATGTATCCTGTATGAGGTGTGTGCTGTATCATGTGTGAGTTGTGTGCTGTATCCTGTATGTTTTGTGCTGTATCATGTGTGAGTTGTGTGCTGTATCCTGTATGTTTTGTGCTGTATCCTGTGTGAGTTGTGTGATGTATCCTGTTTGTGTGTTGTATCCTGTGTGAGTTGTCTGATGTATCCTGTGTGTTGTATGCTGTATCATGTGTGATTTGTGTGCTGTATCCTGTGTTTGTGTGATGTATCCTGTTTGTGTGCTGTATCCTGTGTGAGTTGTCTGATGTATCCTGTGTTGTATGCTGTATCATGTGTGAGTTGTGTGCTGTATCCTGTGTGTTGTGTGCTGTATCCTGTGCGAGTTGTGTGATGTACCCTGTTTGTGTGCTGTATCCTGTGTGAGTTGTGTGCTGTATCCTGTGTGTGTTGTGCGCTGTATCATGTGGGTTGTGTACGTTGTCCTGTGTGTTGTATGCTGTAACCTGTGTGTCTTATGTGCTGTTTCCTGTGTTGTGTGCTGTATCATGTGAGTTGTCTACGTTGTCTTGTGTGTTGTATGCTGTTTCCTGTGTGTTGTGTGCTGTGCCCTGTGGGTTATTTGCTTTATCCTGTGTGTTTTGTGTGCTGTATCATGTGAGCTGTGTACATTGTCCTGTGTGTTGTGTGCTGTATCCTGTGTAAGTTGTGTGCTGTGCTGTATCATGTGGGTTGTGTACATTGTCCTGTGTGTTGTATGCTGTATCCTGTGTGTGTTGTATGCTGTATCCTGTGTGTGTTGTGTGCTGTATCCTGTGTGTTGTGTGCTGTGTCGTGTCATGTGTGCGGTGTCCTGTGTTGGGATATTGTATGCGTGTAACCTGGTGCTCATCACACAAACTATTGTCATCACTATCTGGCTTCCGGTTTGTCTCAATAATATCTCGAGTTACCTTCAATCCTTTCGGAACTCACCACCATGTGCGGCGCTGTGCAGAAAGCATTCATCCATTTTGTGCTAAATAAAAACTCTGGGATTAAGCGGCCAGGCTGTGTCTGTGGACTTTGACTCTGGCGTGGACGTCGTAAATTAGTCTGCATCGCCTGCACTCGATGGTCACTTCAGTCCTTCGCAGTAAACAAGTCTTTGACCCTCTCCAGGAGAGTCCTGGGGATGTGGAGCGCCATGCGATAGCTATGGAAATGAGCATCATCAGGTCCATGTTAAGTGAAGGACCGTAGTAACACGACTTTCTCCACAGGACCTTGATAAGACGACCTGCAGCAACGGGCACAAAGCCAGAGGAACAAGGGGGAATGAGGGACAACCCGCTCTCTCCTCCTCCCCTACGACACTCCTGAAATCCACCCATAATCCCTTGCAGCGTGGCCTGCAAATCCCCGGTTTTACTGTTCCAGACTGCAATCACGTCAACAGGCTACCAATCACGCAATCCCATTTTCTCCCTGAGCCTTCATTTCGTTCTGAAGGGCAGCTGGGATCTCCTCAAAGGACTTACGGTCTGCCTTATAGTCGTACCTGTCGTCTGCCTTTTGGATTGAGGCCACGTGACTAAGACTCCGCAAGTAGAGGCGGGTTGCGAGCAGCGTGGACATGTAAGTAAGGACGAGCAGAAAAAGGGCTGAGCTCCCTTACAGCGACACATGAGTATCGACAGAGTATCGTTCAATAAGACAATGGAGACACAGGAAGTAGACATTACCAAGTCCCACACCATACACACACCAAGTCCCACACCATACACACACCAAGTCCCACACCATACACACACCAAGTCCCACACCATACACACAACAAGTCCCACACCATACACACACCAAGTCCCACACCATACACACACCAAGTCCCACACCATACACACACCAAGTCCCACACCATACACACACCAAGTCCCACACCATACACACACCAAGTCCCACACCATACACACACCAAGTCCCACACCATACACACTGTACACGTTGCGACCTGCAGACGTGGCCTACAGCTCACTTCACACGCTGCGACTAGCAGAAAGAAGGGGTTGGCTGTGAGCTAGACAGATTCTAGCCAAGGAGCTATATTCCTCTAACTTAGGTTAAAAGATTTTTTCTAATTTCTTCTCAGCACAGAAAACTGGCCTGGAAGTCTTACATGGCTTGTGGATATGAAACTGAGCGGCTCAATAATGTAGTGGTGAACAAGATTGTCACCTGTAATGAGTTAGGGGTAGGTCTTGTATTGTTTCGTGTGTGAATGGTGTCTTATGTTTGACGTCTTGTGTGCGTCATATGTCGTCGTCATTTTGGGAAAAGAATGACGTAAAAGGAAGAAGAAAGAAGAGGGTTCCATGGCCAGATAGAAAAGAGAGAGCAGCGAGTTCTTCATCTTCCATAAATCAACTAGAAATCTCTTCACCTCCATCCCCACCTACTGGGGGCTCGTCGAGCGTGGTGTATATGTGTGTGTGTGTGTGTGTGTGTGTGTGTGTGTGTGTGTGTGTGTGTAATATGTGTCGTGCGTGTGCAAGGTAAGTCTATGTGCGTCCTATTACATCACCAATACAACAATCGGTGATACAGCACTTGTCACCCATACAACACTCAGGATCCATGGTCCATAGGTTCAGTTCTCATCTAGATGTATTTACATTTTTCTCACGGCTGACCTTTGGAAATTTTTCCGATTACTCCTTCCACAGCTCTCCAGCTCTGAAAACTGAAGTGGTCCTAGAAAAGAATGCATTCAAACAAACCTCCCTCTGAGTTGGCTGGGGGAGGGGCACCTGACAATGCTCACAGTGCACTCTAAGATCACGATCTTTACCGGAAGCGAGCATTACGGTGCCACCACACCAGGTGTCGTACACCAGATGGCCACGTGAAAATACGACACTGGGCTCTGAATCCGGATTTCGCGCGGGATTAGCTACAGTCTGCGAGAACCGGCGAGAAACAAATCCCCCCCGCGCGCCTTCTAGCGACTCTCGGCCTTTCCCATCTTGGCGCGCTGAGCCACTCCACATCCCTGCGTGACGTAAGACGGCTGTAAATTATTCTTGTGTAATTTTCAAACGGCCTCTTTGTGTAGCTCCTCGCTTCTGTGAGGCCGCCACTACCCGTGCGCATGACCAGCCCCCCCCGTCCCCCCCGGCACTCCGTGCATCAAGCGGCCTCCACTTGAGACCAGTGCCTCAATATTTTTACCTCAATATAAAATATAAAATATATAATACATCGAACCTGTCTCAATACTCTTCCTGTTCAAAGCAGGAAGTTCGCAACAAAAGCCGAGCATCAAAAGGACAAAACTCATGCAAACATTCTCCACAGTGCCCGTGAAAGACAGTTGTTATTATCATTACTATTTTGTACAACTGTGGTTCTTCGCACTGACTTCCTTCTGCAAGATCACATGACCGAAGTGTTTTGAGTCACAAGATGGCTGCATGGAGAGAAAAGAAGAGTAAAGGCCTTGACCTACACACACTCGTAAATCTCTGGGTGGCTATAAGCGGCACCAGCTCCTGTCCCCCCCCCCGGCGCCATCTTGAAACAGCTGTCAGGGGGGGGGGGCCACTGGAGGATATCGCTCTCATTTCCTGAAGTCAATTACCAAGTGATGGCTAGTCTTTCAAGACCCTGTCTTTCTGTTTACTGAGACAGATCGAGGTTCAGTCCCCCCTCCACACGTACACAAGCCGAGCTTCAGGCCACTGGCCCCCGTGCCTGCTGCTGATACTCGCCATTTGGGAAACAAAACGGGAATCTTACGATTGGGAAAAACAAAACAAATAAATCGAACGGGACTTGCAAAGCTGCCGGCCTTGAGCTGTTGTTGACCATCGTTAGACTGTCTTCCTCATAGCGGCTCCACATGTCTCTTGACACTTAACATTTGGGCTTGACCCTACGAAACGTTCTCTAGAGAGAAGCCGGTGTGCGATTCATTTGCTTAAGGCTAGTGTTGTGCATCATCATCATCATCATCATCATCATCATCATCATCATCATCATCATCATCATCATCATCATCATCATCATCATCAAATTATTCCATTATTCTTATTTGCTTATTATAGGATACGTTTCATAATAACAATGACCTGTGTGAAGTTGAAAATAGTTTCCCGATATGAACAATTTCACTGTGGTGATTTATTAATTTTTATTATGAAATGATAAAAACATTAATGATAAAAAATAATACAAATAAAGTGGGTGTCACTCTTGTCACTATTCGTCAGTCTCGCAAGACTCGTGTACTTTCAACCAAAGTTGTGGTGAAGGTGGGTAGACGGATAACATGAAAAAAAACACACTGCACGAGCAAAAACACAGGGCTCCAACTGACAACTGAAATGAATGTACTGTACAACACCTGCTGGATGTTTGTTAACTTCCTAACATCAAGTAATTCTTGTACATCGTTGATGTCTGCTGTAAAATATCTGCTCAGTGTCGCCATGTCATGTACAACATTTGCCTAACGCCAGGACGAACTGTTCGCCGCACAATTGTGCAGAAATTAAATATTATTATGCAGAAGTTAGATAACAGAAAACCTGGTACAATAATTCCTACCGATGGGTAGATGCTACACTTGATAACACCCTGCTTGGAAATCTATGCACCATGTCTGTCCCTCTCGTCTTCCTAACAAACTTCTGAGACACACACACACACACACACACACACACACACACAGACACCCACCCACACAGACACCCACCCACCCACACATACACACAGACACCCAGTCTCACAATACTACCCATGTACCCTGCTAAACAGTCTACACAGCATGTCTGTCCCTCTCGTCTTCCTAACAAACTTCTGAGACACACACACACACACGTACACACAGACACCCACCCACACATACACACAGACACCCACCCACCCACACATACACACAGACACCCACCCACCCATACACACAGACACCCAGTCTCACAATACTACCCATGTACCCTGCTAAACAGTCTACACAGCATGTCTGTCACTCAAGTCTTCACAACAAGCTTTCTATTACAAGCACCCACCCACACCCACCCAAACTCAAACACTGGACAAATGCACACAAGTAAATGCACTCGCACTCTCACAAACATATTCATCTGCGTGCGCTCACGTGCGTCTTGGTGAATTGCCGCACGCGCACAAACAACACAATCGATTTCCGGTTGTTGATGATGTGAGTTATTGTCTCCTTACATCTCGCACGCGTCTAATGAGCCCTCGCGTATCCCATGATGACTTCCTCTATCCTGCCTGCTTTTAATGAGCGCAGCTTCTCCACATATCCCATGATTCCTCCGCCACGAACTGACTCAAGGCAGATCAGCTTCCACAATTGGAAAAAAATAAAACAAAGCGGGGAAAAAGTCATTCCGGCAGTGCAGCACACAAGCCGCCGTCATCATCAGGATGTGCGACAAGAGTTATAACCTGCAGGCCATCGTAAAGTGCACGTGATCGACAATGTTGTGCTGCCACTGCTGGTGGTTGCCATCTTTGCTGCAAGGCCCGAGCCTCAGCCTTGTCTACCCGAGCTGTGCAACCACACAACCAGTGGCGCGCACACCACCCGGCAAGCAAGGCGGGACCCTCGGCAAGAAAATCTCCAACTGGCGGCGCTTGTCACCGCAACAGTCAGCGCCATCTACAAACACGTGACCGCTGATAGCTTGTGGTCAGTCTTGTAGCCGACAGCCATTTGCAGGTGTCGTGCTTTAACTTTCCTCCTCTTCTGCGCGAAAAGTGGATTTGAAAAACACATTCTCTCCCTGACAGTTGATCTCAGCGGCACCAGTCGGGTCAGCCAACCGAACAGCGGATTACACTTTTGTTGTGTAGCTGATTACACATTTGTTGTGTAGCTGATTACACTTTTGTTGTGTAGCTGATTACACTTTTGTTGTGTAGCTGATTACACTTTTGTTGTGTAGCTGATTTGTGTAGCTGATTACATATTTGTTGTGTAGCTGATTACACTTTTGTTGTGTAGCTGATTACATATTTGTTGTGTAGCTGCTGATTACACATTTGTTGTGCAGCTGATTACATATTTGTTGTGTAGCTGATTACATATTTGTTGTGTAGCTGCTGATTACACATTTGTTGTGCAGCTGATTACGCATTTGTTGTGTAGCTGATTACATTTTTGTCACGTAGCTGATTAGATATTTGTTGTGTAGCTGATTACACGTGTCCCGTAGCTGATTACATGCTGTAACGGTAGCTTTATTTTTATGAGTTATCATCCTGTAGTACATAGGTCGATCGTATGACTGCAGGCTGAGCACAAATTAATCTCACAGCACGATCTCTAGAGTCTAGAGAGTGAGGAGATAACTCTCTACAATCTCACAGCACGATCTCTAGAGTCTAGAAAGTGAGGAGATAACTCTCTACAATCTCACAGCACGATCTCTAGAGTCTAGAGAGTGAGGAGATAACTCTCTACAATCTCACAGCACGATCTCTAGAGTCTAGAAAGTGAGGAGATAACTCTCTACAATCTCACAGCACGATCTCTAGAGTCTAGAGAGTGAGGAGATAACTCTCTACAATCTCACAGCACGATCTCTAGAGTCTAGAGAGTGAGGAGATAACTCTCTACAATCTCACAGCACAATCTCTAGAGTCTAGAGAGTGAGGAGATAACTCTCTACAATCTCACAGCACGATCTCTAGAGTCTAGAAAGTGAGGAGATAACTCTCTACAATCTCACAGCACGATCTCTAGAGTCTAGAAAGTGAGGAGATAACTCTCTACAATCTCACAGCACGATCTCTAGAGTCTAGAGAGTGAGGAGATAACTCTCTACAATCTCACAGCACAATCTCTAGAGTCTAGAGAGTGAGGAGATAACTCTCTACAATCTCACAGCACGATCTGTAGAGTCTAGAGTGTAAGGAGATAACTCTCTACAAACTCACAGCACGATCTTTAGAGTCTAGAGAGTGAGGAGATAACTCTCTACAATATCACAGCACGATCGCTAGAGAAGTGAGGAGATAACTCTCTATAAAAGTGTGGGGGAGGTAATATCTTGAGTGTGAGTGTATTTGATTCGACTGTAGGATACAACAAAGTGTAACTAAGCATTAAATAAACCTCTCTCTCTCTCACACACACACAGACATTACTCCACATACTGACAGTGAGGGCACCAACCTTGCAGGTGGCGCTGCAAGCACCAGGAGGTCGACCACAGCACGCAGCAAGGAGAGGTAAGTGTCGGCTAAACACAGCAAAGTGACGACAAGGATGAGATGTGGAGAACAGACCAGGCGGCACCACGCGCGTCTCACGACCTCTGCCTCATGATGTGCACGTGCGGCACGCTGTAGACAAGAAAAAAATATATATACATAAAGAGAAACTGTCGCACGCGAGTCACCCAAGAGGTCGCGGACAACCAGACTAACGAGCTCGTCACATGCTTGTGTCACGTGCACTTTTGTCAAGTCTTGAAAAAAAGCATCCCATCCTCCAAAACAATGACACAAGCACGATCACACACACACACACACACACACACACACACACACAAACGATGACACACAAACACGATCACACACACACACACACACGAGTGCCACCACTCCTTATCATCACTGTCCTCACGTCGCGCGTCAGTCGTCGGCCTCTTGTGCCTCAGCCAAGATGGTGTGGGTCTGGAGGTGGCGGCGGGTGGAGGAGGAAGAGGAAATTGGAGGTTTCTGGAGGGACACGGGGGATAGAGGGTAGAGGAAAGGGTGGTGCAGGGCGGGGGGAGGGGAGGGGAGGGTCTAGTCACGGAGTTCCCTGACGTGTTTCTCGCCAAATGCACGTCACTTTGTGGACAACAACGTCAGACTAACGTTGACGCGCGCGCTGTCTACACAAGTGACGACATGGATGTTCATGTCTACGTCAGCGTTGTTCAGAAAGTTTTAACAGCGGAGCTGGTTGTTATCACGATCACGTGATAGGAGTTGGACCTTTGCTCCATTCAGAAAGATGATATTACAAATAGAGCATAGCAACATGAGTGAGAGAATGTGTGTGTGTGTGTGTGTGTGTGCGCGCACGCGCGTTGAAACTATTGCGGATGCAACCGTTTGTCGAGCCAAGATCATATGTGGCGGGAATATTGTGTTCGTCTCTGTCACGACTGTTCCTGTTTCACAAGGAGAGGTTGTGGAACCAAGAGATGAAAGAAAAAGTGATGAGACTTTCAATGAAGAGCGCAGGCTGGATGTGAACACACTGTGGCGACATTACATCTTGACCAAACATAGCAGGCTATTTTTAAACTTAATAACAACATACGGTCCTCACATGATCTTAAGAAATATTATAATGGCCTTTGGCACAAAAAAAGTTGCCCACCCCTGGTCAACGTCAAGCCTATATACTATGTAGCTGCACCCGGTGAGCATTGCTATGAGCGGTCTATAGCTTAGCTCACTGTGTGGCAATGATCGGGTGTGTAACTCGCTACCCACACAGTTGTGGAACAGTTCCCAGTTCCCAGCACTATGCGGCCCGCGGCTGGGGGAGTGGGAGGGGGAGGGGACCGGATAGGCGGACGATTGCAACAAAACAAAGAAAAATAATACAATATTGCTAAAAAAATAAGATAGACTTTTTAGACACGCCGGGTAGACTGGCTAGTACAAGATAATTCACAAATACATAGTAAACACGGGTAAATACTGGCTAGTACAAGATAATTCACAAATACATAGTAAATACCGGTAAATACTGGCTAGTACAAGATAATTCACAAATACATACTAAATACCGGATATAGTTGCAGTACTGAAAGGTGTGTTGATAGTGAACATTATCACTCTAGTTACATTTCCTAATATATCTTGAGTCTCCACTAATACATGTTAATATACACGTGGCAAATATGGGAGGAATATAGTTACACAGGGTGTCTATAGCGAAATGTAGACAGATTCAATATCTATCAACACAAAGAGTCCTGTGTTCACACATGTTCCTGTTCACTTCTAGAATTTGATAAGAGACTGGCAGATGTCTCCCAGCGTGCGACACGTGGAAATGAGAGACAACCTTCACGTTCACGTCTTCATGACAAGCGGATGCATGCACGCACCAGTACAGTGAGGTCTACTCATCTCGGTCAAGCTCTTCTTTCTCCCCATGTGGCATCTGTTTCCAGGGCTGACTACTTTGCCGTGATATAGCCTTAGTTGCTGACGCGGCGTAAAACACCATTATCTCCTCCTCCACCTGTACAAACGGTCTTGCCGTCGTGCGGTACAGGGGTCGTAGTTATAAAGCGAGGCTAATGTGGCGATATGGCAACTCAAGGAAAAGAGCATTGGCCCCACAGATGTTGTTCTACCCCTGGAGCTGCAGTTATAAAATGGTGGCTGAGGTGTCCATGGCAAACAAACATGAAGTCGTGTCCGCGGGGTCTGGACATCGCTTTACAACTACGGGAACAAGACACTTTTCACTCAGTTCCCCATTTTGCCTTGGGGAGTCCAACTTACTCTCCCGTCATAACTAAGGCCCCGGGAGGCCAAACACAAGCATGAGACTACTGCAGTCCTGTGCAGCGCCCAGACGGCCGGCCACCACTAACATCACAAACAACTTCACGTGCACACACACACACCAATGTGTCGCGTCACAAACACGGGCACACACATGTATCAACCACACACAGACACACCGCTGCAAAAAAAAAAAAGGGCAGCGGGAGCCACAATCTGTCGTCACTCACAGCCCCATGTTTAAAAATGCTCCTGAATATTTACAAGAGGTAGTTCCTCCTTACCAGCCGTCACGTGGTCTGCGCTCTGGCTCCCAGTCACGTTTCTGTCTCCCTGCAGTGGAAGACACAAACAAGAAGACACTGGAGCCAGGGCCTTCAAAAACACGGCACCTAAACTGTGGAATGTTCTGCCATCGTCACTCTCCACCATCACCTTAGCAACCACGCTTCGGAAAACACTGAAGACTCATTTGTTTACTTAAGACGGACTTAAACAACCAAGAAACACTTCTGTCTCAATTTTTTTACTATCCTGTTGTTTTATCTAGTTACTTTATTTTATTTTTATTTTTTGCTGCGCAATGATCATTCTTCTGAATGGATACCTGCGCATTACAAATGGACATCATCATCATTACCAGGAGGAGTGAGTAGGCGAAAACAAGACCCCGCATCAACAAGTACCCCACTACATCAACAAGTACTGAGTACCTCACTACACCAACAAGTACTGAGTACCTCACTACACCAACAAGTACTGAGTACCTCACTACACCAACCAGTACTGAGTACCTCACTACACCAACCAGTACTGAGTACCTCACTACATCAACAAGTACTGAGTACCTCACTACACCAACAAGTACTGAGTACCTCACTACATCAACAAGTACTGAGTACCTCACTACATCAACAAGTACTGAGTACCTCACTACACCAACAAGTACTGAGTACCTCACTACACCAACAAGTACTGAGTACCTCACTACACCAACAAGTACCTCACTACACCAACAAGTACTGAGTACCTCACTACACCAACAAGTACCTCACTACATCAACAAGTACTGAGTACCTCACTACACCAACAAGTACCTCACTACATCAACAAGTACTGAGTACCTCACTACACCAACAAGTACCTCACTACATCAACAAGTACTGAGTACCTCACTACATCAACAAGTACTGAGTACCTCACTACACCAACAAGTACTGAGTACCTCACTACACCAACAAGTACTCTACTACTAACAGACGCCCTCTATTGGGCGCATGCCATGACCATAGCTACCTTTAGACAAATAGAAGCCAGTCAGTATAAAAAAATCCACTCCAGTGACTGAAGCCTTGGTCGCTAGTTAACAACAACAACAACAACAACAAAAATGTCAAGCCTGTCTGCACTGAAGCAGCCCCAGGTTCACAACATAACTGACAGGCTTGACAACTCTGGATACATCGATGTGTCACGATTATCTCCCCGGAACAGATGTCAGAGGGTGTAACGAGTGGAAAAACAAGGACTGGGTGGGAGGAGAGGGTACGAGGGAAGAGGCTGGAAGGGGAGAGAATGACAATGAAATATGGAGAGTGGTGGGAGGGAGGGAGAGAGAGAAAGCCAGCAGGGGGAGAGAAAGAGAAGAAAGTATATAGGAGAATGACAAATGACAATAAATAGGGTCATCAATAAGGTCCGCACACGTCCTCACACACACCCTCACATCCTCACACTCACAGCCTCACACGCTGACGTGCGTGAGGTGATAGGACAGACTGAGTACTTGTGACACACACACACACACACACACGGACTTCATGTCAAACATTGCGCACAACAAACAAGTGTTCGGGTGAAATACAAACCCTAGCTCACAGTAAGCCCTGGTACAGAGGAGGGACTGGAGTCTCATGCAAACACTCGCTGAGCTCTCCTACAAAAATATTATCCTGCGGCACACATCAAGAAACAAATCGTAGCTACAACCATCACAAAAAAAGCCAACTACGAGCCTGCATGTGGCTACCATGTTCACGTACACCCCTCTATCGCCATTACACGAATACCAAAATAGCCGAGGCCCTATCACATAACCGCTTGGCGAAGATGAAGCCAGTGCGGTTACGATGGTGCGCCAAGTCCCTCCACATTGCTAGCAGCTATTTTTAGAGGCGGGGCCACCGTTCAGGTAATACTGTGCAGGTGAGGTGAGCTGATGTAAATATCTGTCCACCGGACTCCAGGTACAGTGTCGGCCGAATTGTGCGGGGTGGCGGGGAGGGGGGCGTCCATGACAGAGTATCTGTAGGGGTCGCTGTGTCCACCCTTGCTACCACCGTGAGACATCAGACATGATGTTTGGGGCTAGGGTACCCTACTCGCAGTGCACACTGCATACATCAACATTACATCAACGGGTTGATCATGGGGGTAGGGGCTTGACCCACCTGGTGTGTGGAGACCTTGACCTGTTGTACAGTGCCGTTGATGTACGATGGGTTTCTGTTAATACCGAGTTATACCCGCCACCCGAATGGAGGACCCTAGTAAGACGGGACCGCCAGGTATCAGCAATGCCTTCAGGTTTTCTGGCATCCCTCTGACACAGGACACACCACCCTCGCGCTAAGGAGCGTGCTTTCTGAGGGAAGTATTACAGAAGGTTGGAGATAGCAGGGCAGGGAGGGAAGAGATGGGCCCCACCCTCACGAAAAGCTAGGCCCCGACATAGCCACCGTAGGATTAGAAGACCACCTTTACCGTTAATTATTAGTCTGCTCAGGATTTACCTTAATTATAAGGCTACTTGGGACTTGTCTTGCTCTGTGTGTGTGTTGTTGTTAGTATGTGTATGTTGTGTGTGCATGTATGCATGTGTGTATATGTGTGTGTCTTGTGAGTGTTGTGTGTGCATGCATGCATATGTGTGTGTCTTGTGAGTGTTGTGTGCACGTTTTTATGTGTGTGTGTGTGTGTGTGTGGTGTTAGTATGTGTATGTTGTGTGTGTATGCATGCATGTGTATATATATATGTGTGTGTGTGTTGTTAGTATGTGTATGTTGTGTGTGCATGTATGCATGTGTGTATATGTGTGTGTCTTGTGAGTGTTGTGTGTGCATGCATGCATATGTGTGTGTCTTATGAGTGTTGTGTGCACGTGTATATATATATATATGTGTGTGTGTGTGTGGTGTTAGTATGTGTATGTTGTGTGTGTATGCATGCATGTGTATATATGTGTGTGTGTCTTGTGAGTGTTGTGTGTGGGTAGAGAGAGAGAGAGAGTGAGGAGGGAGACGGAACACTAAAGATAAGCACAGCAACCAGTCGGGCAGACAACCAGACCTGCGGACAGACACAGATGATAGAGAGGTACACAAGCGGACAACCATGAAGGCAAAAACCGAACAAAAACGGAGATTTAAAAAAATATTTTGCGTAAAAGCGAGCACGCGCCGCCTGCTCATGCGAGTACGTCATCGCGCACCTGTTCCCCCCAGGAGGTCTGTACTCACGAGCACACCGGAAACTTCCCCCTCCCCTTCAAATAACGGTCCCTCCTAATTGAAACATGGTTAAAAAAACCCGCACTCTTATTATTTCATCGCCTCTGTGCCGCGTTCTTCTGTTCTTTCATTACATGGTCAGCGGGAGATAATGTTCCATAACTACCCACGGGAATAATTGTCTGCCCTTGCCGCCCGATGTTTGGCTTGTACACAGCTGCTCCTCATGTCAACGCACATTTCTTATGAGTTTCTTATGCGGTCACATTATGGCTGTTCTGGTAATCAAGCTGACTGTTTCTACACTATAAGGAAGCGGATGGTGGAGTGGTTATAAAGATAACAGGTGACCCTGAGTAAGAAACTTATCACACTGTCAAACATAACACACAGTGCAGTGCTGGTGAAATGCTGTTAATTAATACACTCTAGGAGGTGGCAATGTTACAGTTAAGAGCATCACTCGTCTGATGATGAAATATAACACTAATACACTAATATACTCACTCATCACTAATTCACTAACAGTCACTTAACACGCAGCTTCACCAGTCTGCTAATATTTATTCTATCACGGAAGTGTAGAGTAATACAAGTTCATGGCCTTATCACTGAAGTGTATAGTAATACAAGTCATGGCCTTATCACTGAAGTGTATAGTAATACAAGTTCATGGCCTTATCACTGAAGTGTATAGTAATACAAGTTCATGGCCTTATCACGGAAGTGTATAGTAATACAAGTTCATGGCCTTATCACGGAAGTGTATAGTAATACAAGTTCATGGCCTTATCACGGAAGTGTATAGTAATACAAGTTCATGGCCTTATCACGGAAGTGTATAGTAATACAAGTTCATGGCCTTATCACGGAAGTGTATAGTAATACAAGTTCATGGCCTTATCACGGAAGTGTATAGTAATACAAGTTCATGGCCTTATAACGGAAGTGTATAGTAATACAAGTTCATGGCCTTATCACTAGGTGTATAGTAATACAAGTTCATGGCCTTATCACGGAAGTGTATAGTAATACAAGTTCATGGCCTTATCACTGAAGTGTATAGTAATACAAGTTCATGGCCTTATCACGGAAGTGTATAGTAATACAAGTTCATGGCCTTATCACTGAAGTGTATAGTAATACAAGTTCATGGCCTTATCACTGAAGTGTATAGTAATACAAGTTCATGGCCTTATCACGGAAGTGTAGTATAGTAATACAAGTTCATGGCCTTATCACTGAAGTGTATAGTAATACAAGTTCATGGGTGTATAGTAATACAAGTTCATGGCCTTATCACTGAAGTGTATAGTAATACAAGTTCATGGTCTTATCACTAAAGTATAGTAATACAAGTTCATGGTCTTATCACTAAAGTGTATAGTTCATGGCCTTATCACTGAAGTGTATAGTAATACAAGTTCATGGTCTTATCACTAAAGTGTATAGTAATACAACTTCATGGCCTTATCACTGAAGTGTATAGTAATACAAGTTAATGGCCTTATCACGGAAGTGTATAGTAATACAAGTTCATGGTCTTATCACTAAAGTGTATAGTAATACAACTTCATGGCCTTATCACTGAAGTGTATAGTAATACAAGTTAATGGCCTTATCACGGAGATGTATAGTAATACAAGTTGCAGTACTACAGTAAAAACAAAATTACAATTTACCACATGGTAAAAATGTCGGTTATCTGGCCCTGAACTCAAACTAACCCTGAGACCAGCAGGCGGTGGACAAGGGAGGAAACTCTCGAGTCTTAACAAGTCTGCAACATCGTCAGGATTAAATGGCTCGTCACAGGTGAGGGACGCTCGATAAACAATGTTCTAAACATCAACCAGCCAACCTTCCGACCCAAGTACTCACCCACGTATCAACCAAGAAAGACTACTGGGGACAAAGGGGAGATAACTGCAGCACCTGAGGCCAGCCTGACAAGGAGACACGTCCCATGTGGAGGTACCGGGGCTGTGTGGCACCACGTGACTAGTTAACACGATTAGCGTCTTCATTTCTACTGGCTGAGGTCCCAGACCAATCATCTTCACGGGCGACACCTGTAACCAGTCTCAGCTCTGCTCCTTGTGGCCTCTTACCACATCACTTACTTCCTTCATCTATCACTGGTATTCCTATACCCAGCAGCTAGCTGCTAACCACGGACCTTCATTACTGTATAAGTGACTCAGGTTTATGTCCGGTGTAAGTCTCGGCTTTCCTTTAGACAGGCCTCGTGTTTCCGGTTCTTTGTTTGCATACCTTAAATAAATTCGTAAAGTAGATGTTTTGTTTTCGTAACAGAGCAATCTTTACAATTGTTTCCCCAAAAAATACTGATGACAGAAAAGCTTAATTACTCACTTCTAAAATTACTTCTACGTTAGGAAGATCTGCCATTTTGACAGAAAACGGAAGCGAAATCCCTTGGTTGTTAGGGTTTGTTACGATTGGTCACTTCTATGATAGAGCAAAGAGGCAACGAATGAGAGACACTTATCCAGTGAATGAAGGTCCGTGTTGGTAACTAACCTCTGTTCGTTAATAGCCGTTAGCGTTTGTTAGTTCCTTTCAGTACACATCCGGCGCCTAGCTATTTAGTCTCTGTTATAGTTACTATATAGCTGTTAGGTCTGGTTACTTGCTGTTAGTATACACCCGGTGTTTCTCAACTATTACTCCCTAGCCAGTAGTTGCTAGCTATTTAGTCTCTGTTATAGTTACTATATAGCTGTTAGGTCTGGTTACTTGCTGTTAGTATACACCCGGTGTTTCTCAACTATTACTCCCTAGCCAGTAGTTGCTAGCTATTTAGTCTCTGTTATAGTTACTATATAGCTGTTAGGTCTGGTTACTTGCTGTTAGTATACACCCGGTGTTTCTCAACTATTACTCCCTAGCCAGTAGTTGCTAGCTATTTAGTCTCTGTTATAGTTACTATATAGCTGTTAGGTCTGGTTACTTGCTGTTAGTATACACCCGGTGTTTCTCAACTATTACTCCCTAGCCAGTAGTTGCTAGCTATTTAGTCTCTGTTACTAGCTGTTAGTTCTTGTTAGTTGCTGTTAGTGCCCAGCCGGTATTTCACAACTATTACTCCCTAGCTAGTAGTTGCTATTTAGTCTCTGTTAGTTACTAGCTGTTAGTTCTTGTTAGTTGCTGTTAGTGCACGGCGGGTATCTCCCAACTATTACTCCCTAGTCCCTAGCCAGTAGTTGCTAGCTATTTAGTCTCTGTTAGTTACTAGCTGTTAGTCCTTATTAGTTACTGTTAGTGCACGGCGGGTATCTCCCAACTATTACTCCCTAGTCCCTAGCCCCGCGGTTCTCAACCTGGGGGGCGCGCCCCCCAAGGGGGGTGCAAGCTGCTGAAAAGGGGGCCGCAAAGGCGGTCATTTTCTCATATCTCATATAGGTATTAGTGGCTAAGGGGGGCGCGCGGACGTACCTTTATTCGTCTGGGGGGGCGTCACAAGTAAAAGGTTGAGAAACGCTGCCCTAGCCAGTAGTTACTAGCTATTTAGTCTCTGTTAGTTACTAGCTGTTAGTCCTTATTAGTTACTGTTAGTGCACGGCGGGTATCTCCCAACTATTACTCCCTAGTCCCTAGCCAGTAGTTACTAGCTATTTAGTCTCTGTTACTAGCTGTTAGTTCTTGTTAGTTGCTGTTAGTGCCCAGCTAGTGTTTCTCAATTATTACTCCCCAGTCCCTAGCCAGTAGTTGCTAGCTATTTAGTTTCTGTTAGTCACTAGCTGTTAGTTCTTATTCACAAGACCTATCATCACAAAGATCTCTATGTTATACTATTATCGTATACTGCCTTAGCTGTAAATACAAAGATACATTTTATCACACGGTAATAATCTGGGTTATCTCACCCACACTGACCACTAGACCAGCAGGCGGTGGACTGAGGAGGACAGTCTCGAGTCTTAACAGTCTACAACATCGTCACTATTATCAGACTCGCCATCAACCACTGCCATCAACAACAAAAATAACCACACGACAGTTGGTTGTTAGCTGCTAGTTCCTCTTAGTTCCTAGCCATTCCTTCCCTCTTGCTACTTGCTAATTAGCCGTTGGTCAGGAGCTAACTGCTAGGTGAGCATGGTGGCTGTGTGCCAGGCTGGCTACCCACGTCCCGGTAGGAAGAGGCTCCGTGACAACCAGACGTGTGACCAGAGGAGGGTGGTTGCCTGTTGGTGGTGTGGCTGGTGGCTGGAGACTCGCAGACTCTTGTCGCACGAGCTGTGGGTCCAGAGGAGGACAGGTAGGTGAGGGTCAGACTAGTGTTAGCGACATGTTGACGCGCATATCACGGGAGACGAGACCAGGCCCCCCCCCCCAGCCCCGGGCTCTACACACATATTGCGCCTGATCAGGGACAAGCAGCTCCACGTGACTGTGAAAACTAATCACGAGACTGCCACGTCACGAGGTCCTAAGTGACGTCACAGGAAGAGGGCGCGAACTACCAGCGGCGACCACCAGCCAGGGACTGACACCTGACACCTCCGCTCCACTCTGACCTGTCAGTACATGTGGGCGACTTGACAAAGTGAGATTACAACCACAAGTCTCCACACACCACTCCAGTAAGTGAGTTAAGAGTGAGGAGGCTGCACGACTACCACTACACTTATAATCCACCTCACACTTACTGCTCGCAATTAAGCCATGATTGGTCTCAACTTACAAACTTGGCCAAAGTTTATGGACAGTACTACGACTGCCTGCCATCACAAACATAAATCATTGACAAAGGAGCTGCTGTTACCCTTAGACACACACAAGTGGCGAGGTTAGTCTTCCCCGAGTCACAACACCCCGCTGTCTGCACTTCTATGTCGGCGGTCATCCGCAGATACAACCACATCATGACTGAGACCTGGCTGTGAGTGAAGCTTCTCATACAGCTGCCTCATGTCACACACACACACACACACACAACCAAATCATGACTGGGACCTGTCTGTCTCATACAGCTGCCTCATGTCACACACACACACACACACACACACAACCAAATCATGACTGGGACCTGTCTGTCTCATACAGCTGCCTCATGTCACACACACACACACACACAACCAAATCATGACTGGGACCTGTCTGTCTCATACAGCTGCCTCATGTCACACACGCACACAACCAAATCATGACTGGGACCTGTCTGTCTCATACAGCTGCCTCATGTCACACACACACACACACACAACCAAATCATGACTGGGACCTGTCTGTCTCATACAGCTGCCTCATGTCACACACGCACACAACCAAATCATGACTGGGACCTGTCTGTCTCATACAGCTGCCTCATGTCACACACACACACACACAACCAAATCATGACTGGGACCTGTCTGTCTCATACAGCTGCCTCATGTCACGCACACACACACACAACCAAATCATGACTGGGACCTGTCTGTCTCATACAGCTGCCTCATGTCACACACACACACACACACACAACCAAATCATGACTGGGACCTGTCTGTCTCATACAGCTGCCTCATGTGACACACACACACACACACACACAACCAAATGATGACTGGGACCTGTCTGTTTCATACAGCAGCCTCATGTTACACACACACACACACACACACAACCAAATCATGACTGGGACCTGTCTGTCTCATACAGCTGCCTCATGTCTCACACACACACACACACACACACACAACCAAATCATGACTGGGACCTGTCTGTCTCATACAGCTGCCTCATGTCACACACACACACAACACACACACACACACAACCAAATGATGACTGGGACCTGTCTGTTTCATACAGCTGCCTCATGTCACACACACACACACAACCAAATCATGACTGG
Organism: Marisa cornuarietis; assembly: GCA_004794655.1. Lineage (NCBI taxonomy): Eukaryota > Metazoa > Mollusca > Gastropoda > Architaenioglossa > Ampullariidae > Marisa > Marisa cornuarietis. Next base: position 318,709 of record SMMW01000621.1, on the reverse strand, counting down.
GACCTGTCTGTCTCATACAGCTGCCTCATGTCACACACACACACACACACACACAACCAAATCATGACTGGGACCTGTCTGTCTCATACAGCTGCCTCATGTCACACACACACACACACACAACCAAATCATGACTGGGACCTGTCTGTCTCATACAGCTGCCTCATGTCACACACGCACACAACCAAATCATGACTGGGACCTGTCTGTCTCATACAGCTGCCTCATGTCACACACACACACACACAACCAAATCATGACTGGGACCTGTCTGTCTCATACAGCTGCCTCATGTCACGCACACACACACACAACCAAATCATGACTGGGACCTGTCTGTCTCATACAGCTGCCTCATGTCACACACACACACACACACACAACCAAATCATGACTGGGACCTGTCTGTCTCATACAGCTGCCTCATGTGACACACACACACACACACACACAACCAAATGATGACTGGGACCTGTCTGTTTCATACAGCAGCCTCATGTTACACACACACACACACACACACAACCAAATCATGACTGGGACCTGTCTGTCTCATACAGCTGCCTCATGTCTCACACACACACACACACACACACACAACCAAATCATGACTGGGACCTGTCTGTCTCATACAGCTGCCTCATGTCACACACACACACAACACACACACACACACACAACCAAATGATGACTGGGACCTGTCTGTTTCATACAGCAGCCTCATGTTACACACACACACACACACACACACACAACCAAACCATGACTGGGACTCGTGAGTGAAGCTTCTCACACAGCTGCCTCATGTTACACACACACACACACACACAAATCATGACTGGGACCTGTCTGTGAGTAAAGCTCTCACACAGCTGCCTCATGTTACACACACACACACACACACAACACACACACACACAAATCATGACTAGGACCTGTCTGTGAGTAAAGCTCTCACACAGCTGCCTCATGTTACACACACACACACACACAAATCATGACTAGGACCTGTCTGTGAGTAAAGCTCTCACACAGCTGCCTCATGTTACACACACACACACACACAAATCATGACTAGGACCTGTCTGTGAGTAAAGCTCTCACACAGCTGCCTCATGTTACACACACACACACACAAATCATGACTAGGACCTGTCTGTGAGTAAAGCTCTCACACAGCTGCCTCATGTTACACACACACACACATCATGACTGGGACCTGTCAGCTCTCACACAGCTGCCTCATGTTACACACACACACACACAACACACACACACAAATCATGACTAGGACCTGTCTGTGAGTAAAGCTCTCACACAGCTGCCTCATGTTACACACACACACACACACACACACACAAATCATGACTAGGACCTGTCTGTGAGTAAAGCTCTCTACAGCTGCCTCATGTTACACACACACACACACACACAAATCATGACTAGGACCTGTCTGTGAGTAAAGCTCTCACACAGCTGCCTCATGTTACACACACACACACACACACAAATCATGACTAGGACCTGTCTGTGAGTAAAGCTCTCACACAGCTGCCTCATGTTACACACACACACACACACAAATCATGACTAGGACCTGTCTGTGAGTAAAGCTCTCACACAGCTGCCTCATGTTACACACACACACACACACACAAATCATGACTAGGACCTGTCTGTGAGTAAAGCTCTCACACAGCTGCCTCATGTTACACACACACACACACAAATCATGACTAGGACCTGTCTGTGAGTAAAGCTCTCACACAGCTGCCTCATGTTACACACACACACACACACAAATCATGACTAGGACCTGTCTGTGAGTAAAGCTCTCACACAGCTGCCTCATGTTACACACACACACACACAAATCATGACTAGGACCTGTCTGTGAGTAAAGCTCTCACACAGCTGCCTCAAGTTACACACACACACACACACACACAAATCATGACTAGGACCTGTCTGTGAGTAAAGCTCTCACACAGCTGCCTCATGTTACACACACACACACACACACAAATCATGACTAGGACCTGTCTGTGAGTAAAGCTCTCACACAGCTGCCTCATGTTACACACACACACACACACAAATCATGACTAGGACCTGTCTGTGAGTAAAGCTCTCACACAGCTGCCTCATGTTACACACACACACACACACACAAATCATGACTAGGACCTGTCTGTGAGTAAAGCTCTCACACAGCTGCCTCATGTTACACACACACACACACACAAATCATGACTAGGACCTGTCTGTGAGTAAAGCTCTCACACAGCTGCCTCATGTTACACACACACACACACACAAATCATGACTAGGACCTGTCTGTGAGTAAAGCTCTCACACAGCTGCCTCATACACACACACACACACAAATCATGACTAGGACCTGTCTGTGAGTAAAGCTCTCACACAGCTGCCTCAAGTTACACACACACACACACCACACACACACACACAAATCATGACTAGGACCTGTCTGTGAGTAAAGCTCTCACACAGCTGCCTCATGTTACACACACACACACACACACAAATCATGACTAGGACCTGTCTGTGAGTAAAGCTCTCACACAGCTGCCTCATGTTACACACACACACACACACACACACACACACACACAAATCATGACTAGGACCTGTCTGTGAGTAAAGCTCTCACACAGCTGCCTCATGTTACACACACACACACACAACACACACACACACAAATCATGACTAGGACCTGTCTGTGAGTAAAGCTCTCACACAGCTGCCTCATGTTACACACACACACACACACACACACACACACAAATCATGACTAGGACCTGTCTGTGAGTAAAGCTCTCACACAGCTGCCTCCTGTTCCCGGAGCGCCCGGTCTGTCTTGTTTTCTATGAGTGTTTATATTTAATGTCAAACTTGAGGTATCGTGAAATGTCTGATGTATTGTGTTCAGTAACATTATCAGACAAACAATTTCCTTAAAAGGATTAATAAAGATGTTTGTAGTTGTATATCAAATACACCAATAAGTGAAGTCAGCCTCTTCCTCCACTGTTACCTGGCAACAACATCTCTGGTCACAGCTTATAGAGCTCTAAGGGAGGGTGAACTGATGTAAGTCGCAAGGTTAGACAGAAAGAGGAAGTGCCAGGAGTGACTAGGATTTTTGCTGTTGTTTCTGTTGGCAAGGATTCCTCCCTTAATTCAGAGGCCATTTCAACACAAAGGGGTTTAAAGTAGAATGATCTTTAACCTTCCTTCAGCTATCCTGATGTTTTTACGGATCCAGAATCACAAATCGGGTTTTCATATTTTTTCTTTCAAAGCAACGCTTCTCGACCACAAAAACACAGAAGCAATTTTAAGATAAAAAAGACCGGCCAAATGTGGAGAAACTAGATTAGATGCAGCGTCGGACTACAGGTGATGGGCATCGATCCTTTTTCAACACGCACGCGCAAAGGTCGCCCAAGGAAAAAGGATTTCGGCCATTGGCCACGGGACCGCTGACCCACTTTCACCTCGACACTGAATCAATGGGCAGTAAGATGCTAAAGATACAGCAACAGATTATTAGCACTGGGTAACACCCCGCCATACAAACCCACAACCTGACTTCTGTCTCAATCACAAGCCCACTTCTGTCTCAATCACAAGCCCACTTCTGTCTCAATCACAAGCCCATTTCTGTCTCAATCACAAGCCCATTTCTGTCTCAATCACAAGCCTATTTCTATCTCAATCACAAGCCCACTTCTGTCTCAATCACAAGCCTATTTCAATCTCAATCACAAGCCCACTTCTGTCTCAATCACAAGCCCATTTCTGTCTCAATCACAAGCCCACTTCTGTCTCAATCACAAGCCTATTTCTATCTCAATCACAAGCCCACTTCTGTCTCAATCACAAGCCCACTTCTGTCTCAATCACAAGCCTATTTCTATCTCAATCACAAGCCCATTTCTGTCTCAATCACAAGCCCACTTCTGTCTCAATCACAAGCCCACTTCTGTCTCAATCACAAGCCCACTTCTGTCTCAATCACAAGCCCACTTCTGTCTCAATCACAAGCCCACGGTCCCCCCTCTCAAGAGTTAATGTGATGCTGCCAGCTGCGCATCTCGAGTGACATGTGCACAGGACAGGACCAGGAATGTTCGTGAGTCTAGTGTCGGACACATCAAGACTTCAAGGAGATGTCGTCTCTTATCCAACAACCTCACATTATTAATTACCTGTTAATAAACACACTGCAAACAACTGTAGTCTACCTCACACGGCGCAAACATCTGTAACAACGCAGGTCTGGTGTGGTAAAATAACAACACGAGGTGCATAGATACACTTTGGTTGCCAAGGCTTCAGCCAATCAGAGAGCTGGCAACATGTGATAATCAGGTGTACCTGTGTACACACGTGACGACACACACGATTCTCAATCTTATTGTGTGCATGGCGATGTTTGTAGGCAGGTCTCTCCCAAAAACACGTTCTGTGCTCGGTAATATTTGTAAGCATGTATCTCGAGAACGAAAGTGCGGGGGATATTTACCCAGATTTGTGGGAAATCACACGTTGTACCGAGTTTTATCAGTAGAAAGATGTCCGCTCCCTACTGTACCTTTAGGAACATGCGGGTCGCAGCAGGTGGCAACAGTCTGTAAGCTCACTACTATCGTGAGTACAAGAGGTGTTACTACCTCAACCTACCCCAACACGTACCCCTACACGAGCATGAAGGGTGTCTGTCTTGCCTGATTTCTGCTCGTGGTGTGCAGTTAGTGTTCAGGGGCAGATTAGCCAGCAGACACCAGATAGCGCGGGTTAAGCCCCCTTTTTTTCTTAAAAAAAAGTCAGCCCTGACAGTCATGGTGTTTGCAGTCAGCCCGACAGTCAGCCCGCCCTATCAGTCAGCCCTGACAGTCAGGCTGGCAGTCATGGTGCTGGCAGTCAACCCTACAGTCAGCCCTAACAGTCAGGCTGGCAGTCATGGTGCTGGCAGTCAACCCTAGCAGTTAGCCCTACAGTCAGCCCTAACAATCAGGCTAGCAGTCAGCCCTACAGTCAGGCTAGCAGTCAGCCCTACAGTCAGCCCTAACAGTCAGGCTGGCAGTCATGGTGCTGGCAGTCAACCCTAGCAGTTAGCCCTACAGTCAGCCCTAACAATCAGGCTAGCAGTCAGCCCTACAGTCAGGCTAGCAGTCAGCCCTACAGTCAGCCCTAACAGTCAGGCTGGCAGTCATGGTGCTGGCAGTCAACCCTAGCAGTTAGCCCTACAGTCAGCCCTAACAATCAGGCTAGCAGTCAGCCCTACAGTCAGGCTAGCAGTCAGCCCTACAGTCAGCCCTAACAGTCAGGCTGGCCAGTCATGGTGCTGGCAGTCAACCCTAGCAGTCAGCCCTACAGTCAGGCTGGCAGTCAGCCCTACAGTCAGCCCTAGGAGTCAGGCTGCGTGGCGGCATGGTGTGAGGCTCGTGCATTTTTAACAGACCGCCATATTACCGCTTTCTTTCTAATCACTTTTCCCTTCCGCCTGCTGGAGGGGAGGTTACTGTGGTGTCGTGATACATGCTGATGGGCTGCAGGAACCTGTTGGCCGCCCCAGTACCCTCCCCCCCCCCCGCTGGTCTCTCACCCCGTCACAAGGCCAGTGACCGTTGGGATAGAAGCGAGGTTTTCTTCTGTTCTGCACTGACTTGGGCCACTGACTTGCTCTGCGCATGCGTCAACAGTCGATTGCGGTCGCATACTTCACAAACCTTGGTCGCCATAATTTTGTTTTCTGTCTGTCCAAAATAAAAGCGACACTAAAACCTCAACCCTTACACTAAAACCTTAATCCTAACCCAAACCAAACCTAACCCTAACCAAACTGAAACCCCAAAGCTATCATCACAAATGTGGAACAAACGAGCTAACACGTTAAAAAGCAAAACAAAACACACTCTCTCTATTAAAAATAATAAACAACGCATGTGTACACAAAAAAACCCAAAACCCCACGTTGACATGGAAATCCACTTTCTTTATCCAGTGCACTATATCAATTTATTAAAACCACTCACCAGTCCAGCTATTTGGAGAAGTGCATTTCACTGGCCACGAGGACAACATTAATGACAGTGTGCACGTGCGGGGCAGAAGAAGGGGCAAAAACACAGGTCGCGTCCCGAGAGACAGTTTCCTCAGCACGTGGGAGGGAGGAGTGTACGGGGGGGGGGCTACACACCAGATTTTGGAGGAGCGACCCGCTAGGCTGGTGAAACATTAATTACCACACGACTGCGGCGACACCACCTGCTGACCGCCCTGCTGTGAGTCCAGCTCATCAGACGCAAGATCACGTGACGCTTCGTTTGCCCAGGTTTAACGCCGTATCAGCAAACGCTGAGGTTGAGTAGTGTCAGGACAAGCGTGTACGACCTCCCCCCCGCCCCGAGATGCCACATCCCCCACGGCTCTCACTGGCCTGGCGCTGATAGACCACGTGACGACTGACCCGCTAATTAATATATTGACTGAGTAGTTACCTCAGCTGTTACTTCAGGTGTATGACAAGGCTGCACATCGAAACGACCAGAGTTTATCACCTCTTGTTGCCATTACTTCCCCCCCCCACTCCGAGGAAGCAATGGTCGATATTTTCTGTGGTTTCTACAGAGAGTCAAGAGGGAGTGCACCAACAAACATTTCAGTTAAGATCTCACGAGAAAATATTTTGAAACGTCCTTCAAGAAGAAATGCCAGACAGACTTGACTAAAGGAGTAGTTTTAGCTGTCTCTGATGGCAGGCAGGCAGCCTGATGCACTCTGTAGGGTGGCTGCATTCAAGCCGCAAAACCTCTCTTGTATCTCGACAAGGGACCCGCTTTCTTCAAACATTTGTGACACCAGCTGCACCCACCATGTTACAATTCATGGATATAGCAGCTGCACATTGGTGGATATAGCAGCTGCAAACTTGTGGATATCGCAACTGCACACTGGTGGATATAGCAGCTGCACACTAGTGGATATAGCAGCTGCAAACTGGTGGATCTAGCAGCTGCACACTAGTGGATATAGCAATTGCACAGTGGTGGATTTAGCAGCTGCAAACTGGTGGATATAGCAGCTGCACACTGGTGGATCTAGCAGTTGAAAACCGGTGGATATAGCAGCTGCACACTGGTGGATATAGCAGCTGCAAACCGGTGGATCTAGCAGCTGCAAATTAGTGTAAACTCCGAAGCAGTTGTGAACATTTCTACTTCCTGCCTTTTCTACTGGCTCTTGTCATTTTCTTGTTGTCTCCCTTGCCTTTGAGACAGTTTACGGAGAGCTGTCGCACACATCACTACCGCACGGCTTTAATGTGCCCTAAAGTGTAACAAAGAGGTAGGGGGAGGTGCGGGGAGGGGGACAGAGTAGACGGGAGGTAAGTGAGTCTGCTACAGAGGTAAAAATGGCGATTCTCAAATAGCCCTGGAATTTCATACTCCCTTGTGACACTAACAGTCAGAAGAAACTGAACATTAAAAAAGCCTTGAATTCTAAGCCATTCTATCAAAGAGGTCTAGATCCTAGCGGAGCAGGCCATGGTGCTGTGCTTTACACGCCCAGCCGAGAAAGTTCCAGACGGCAATCAACCTGGTGCCTACCTTTTGCATATGTCGGGTAATGGTCGCTCTGCCGGCCCAGCTGCCATGCTGGAGGGAAAAAAAAACTGATGCAGCACGAAGGGAAGGAAATGGAAGCAGCACGTCGATAAAAGAAATAGTCCTCCCCACCCCCGACACATCCGCCTTTATCGGCTCCTTTAAATGTTCCCCTAGCGCCCACCGCCTGCTGCCAGTCTCAGCTACAGCGTCCCGGTGTTTATCAGAACGAGGCTGCGCCATTTTGGCGGGTACCATGTAAAACGTGGCTGCCGATTTCTCTCCCTAATTGCACCCGTATCGGTGTTGCTGCCTCGCCGTCTAGCGATTTAACGGATGCGTGTGCCTTACTGTTTGTTATAGACCTGTCTCGGAACTTGGGTTTACCTGTCACACCTGAGACTGCAGATACGCGTCCATGGCGGCAACGTGACATGCACTCACGCGCATCTGCTCCTTCAACCAGGTGTGCCGCCCAGCCAGCCAGCCAGCAAGTCACAAACCAGCCACAACATTCTCTCGTCTGACGCAATGGAGTGACTGCAGTACCTCAGTCTCACGCAGCAAACAAACAAAAAACACAAACACCCCCTTCCCTATAAACCCCCACTCCTACGTGGTCGTCACGTGGGATATCAAGGGTGGTCACTAGGAAGGCGAGTCTACTAGAGATGAAAGCTTAATGGCAGCTTGTGACTGTAAGGACGGGGGTCGCACACTAGATCAAGGGCGGAGTGTCTGGAGAAGAAGGGACTTGCGTCTACAAGAGGCCGCACAAGAGCCCTGAGGATGTTGAGAAAGCCTTTGATGGCTGACTACCTGCCCACTTGCCGCGGCTCAGGAAGACGGTTGGCGACAAGGCGGGAAAATGGCGGCCGGCGTCATACACGGATCCCGACGTTCAACGACTCGTCTCGCGGGGGGGCAGTGGGTGAGGGCGATGCTCGGCTCCAGTTTTCTCTTAAAAATTGAATTCTGCCAGTAAAAATATCCCCCACTTTCCATTCATTAAAAAGCAAGAGCGGAGCGTGCTAACTTCTCCACTCAAGCTAAATCCCAGTGACGATCAATCAAGTTCCCCCAGTTAATCATAATGATTCCACAAAAATAACTTCTTTGCTCTTATGCGTGTTGGACGCGGAGTTGGGTGAGAACCAACACAAACCTGCGCACTTGTCCTTCAAGTTGTGTAACGGGGGATAACATGGAACATGAGCCATCAGTGTGCAGGTCATGCAAGCCTCAGCGCTGGTCAGGAAAAAGTGGTTCATAAGGACAACAAAATATCACGTGGTCTAGATACAGTGGACACTCACACCAAACACAGCGTTTACGATCCGACTTGGGTGTTATGTCTGTAGCAATGACAGACAAGCTCCAGTGTTCATCAACATCGATGTCAGGAAATGTTAGTTGTCAACCAGGCATTAAATTGTGACAACAGGAGGTTTGGACTAAATTTCTACAAAGAGGCAGCTCGAGCATAAAATTACTATGGTAACCGGCGGCTGAAGTTGTAACTGAGAGATCAGCCTGGATGATGACAACTTCTAGATGAGCCTGAACCGCGTCCACTGCTAACTTAGCTTCACTTTAAGACTGAAATATAGAAAGAGGGAATTTAGCTGGAATTGTCAGCGAGCAGTTTAGGTTGAACTGTGCAGTAACGGGCCGTTTAGTTTGAACTGTGCCCACAGATGCTCTCAGCGCCTCTTTAACAATTCCGGAAGATAGCCGGCAAATCCCCAGCATGACACGATGTCGGCGGCAAACAACGGACCGCAATCACTGGCCTTTGATGTTACTACCTGTCCTGTAGTGCACGTGACGACTGAGGACTTCCCGCCATTTGACGTCAGAACCACGTCAGCAGGTCGCACGGCGTCAGACAACATCTCACAATCACAACAGACAACAGGTCACACGTTGTCAGACCGCACATCTCACAATCACAACAGACAACAGGTCGCACGGCATCAGACAATATATCACATCAACAGACAACAGACAACAGGTCACACGGCGTCAGACAACATCTCACAATCACAACAGACAACAGGTCGCACGGCATCAGACAACATCTCACAATCACAACAGACAACAGGTCACACGGCGTCAGACCGCACATCTCACAATCACAACAGACAACAGGTCGCACGGCATCAGACAATATATCACATCAACAGACAACAGACAACAGGTCACACGGCGTCAGACAACATCTCACAATCACAACAGACAACAGGTCGCACGGCGTCAGACAACATCACACAATCACAACAGACAACAGGTCACACGGCGTCAGACAACATCTCACAATCACAACAGACAACAGGTCGCACGGCGTCAGACAACATATCACAATCACAACAGACAACAGGTCACACGTTGTCAGACCGCACATCTCACAATCACAACAGACAACAGGTCGCACGGCGTCAGACAACATATCACAATCACAACAGACAACAGGTCACACGTTGTCAGACCGCACATCTCACAATCACAACAGACAACAGGTCGCACGGCGTCAGACAACATATCACAATCACAACAGACAACAGGTCACACGTTGTCAGACCGCACATCTCACAATCACAACAGACAACAGGTCGCACGGCGTCAGACAACATATCACATCAACAGACAACAGACAGCAGGTCACACAGCGTCAGACTGCACATCTCACAATCACAACAGACAACAGGTCACACGGCGTCAGACAACATCTCACAATCACAACAGACAACAGGTCACACGTTGTCAGACCGCACATTTCACAATCACAACAGACAACAAGTCACACGTTGTCAGACCGCACATTTCACAATCACAACAGACAACAGGTCACGGGGCATGGGTCAGCTTGCACTCCATCAGGCCACACGCCGACGGTGTGATCGCAAAATGGATTCAGAAAAAACAAAAACCTGCCCTCAGTATGGAAGCAAAATTACAAAACATAGCGAGGCGAGAAAGTATCACCCTGTATAAGAAATCTTTTCCATTGGCACTGTAGTTTGTTCTTTCTCCCCCACCAATCCCCCTCTCGCAGTCGGTTTTTTTCTTTCTCTTAAATTGTGACGATCTCGGGTATATTTTTGTTGCAGGCTGTTTTAACGGTTTTCACAAACTGCAGCTTTTTTCTCTCTATACTACCCGACAAACGGGTGTGAGAGGAAGGGGAGGGTAAAGGATGCAGGGTAAAGGTATGACCTGAAGCAAAAACAGAAATAGGTTGTAGCTAAAGTTTATTAGCTCTACTAGCTTACTTAAACTCATTGTTCGACTATCCCAGCATGCAGTCAAGGTTTGTTTGACTATATCAGCATACAGTGGCTGTATGTTTGACTATTTCACTATACCGCCACACAGTCACTGTGTTTTGACTATTTGACTATACCGCAACACAGTCACTGTGTTTTGACTATTTGACTATACCGCCACACAGTCACTGTGTTTTGACTATTTGACTATACCGCCACACAGTCACTGTGTTTTGACTATTTGACTATACCGCAACACAGTCACTGTGTTTTGACTATTTGACTATACCGCCACACAGTCACTGTGTTTTGACTATTTGACTATACCGCCACACAGTCACTGTGTTTTGACTATTTGACTATACCGCAACACAGTCACTGTGTTTTGACTATTTGACTATACTGCCACACAGTCACTGTGTTTTGACTATTTCACTGCACCGCCGTACAGTCACTATTTGACTACACCGCCATACAGTTACTGTTTGACTACACCGCCGTACAGTCACTATTTGACTACACCGCCATACAGTTACTGTTTGACTACACCGCCGTACAGTCACTATTTGACTACACCGCCATACAGTTACTGTTTGACTACACCGCCGTACAGTCACTATTTGACTACACCGCCATACAGTTACTGTTTGACTACACCGCCGTACAGTCACTATTTGACTACACCGCCATACAGTTACTGTTTGACTACACCGCCGTACAGTCACTATTTGACTACACCGGCATATAGTTACTATTTGACTACACATTTACACCGCCATACAGTTACTGATTGTTTGACTATTTGACTACATTGAGTCACTGATTGACTATTGACTACACCGCAAATAGTCACAATTTCACTACACGTCTATACCGCCATACAGTCACTGACTGACTATTTGACTACATTGCCATACAGTCACTATTTGACTACACTGCCATATAGTCACTATTTGTTTGACTATTTGACTACACTGTCATAGTCCCTGCTTGACTATTTGACTATACCGCCATATAGATACTGTTTGTTTGACTATTGGACTAGATTGTCATACAATCATTGTTTGACTATTTAACTACATTGCCATACAGTAACTGATTGTTTGACTATTTGACTACACCGCCATACAGTCACTATTTGACTACACTGCCATATAGTCACTGTTTGTTTGACAATTTGACTATACCGCCATACAGTCACTGTTTTACTATTTGACTACACTGCCACATAGTCGCTGTTTGTTTGAATACTTGACTATAAAGCCATAAAGTCACTGTTTGACTATTTGACTAAACCGCCGTATAGTCACTGTTTGTTTGACTATTTGATTATACCGCCATACAGTCACTCTTTGTCTAGTTGACTATACCGCCATATAGTCACTGTTTGTTTGACTATTTGATTATACCGCCATACAGTCACTCTTTGTCTAGTTGACTATACCGCCATATAGTCACTGTTTATTTGACTATTTGACTATACCGCCATATAGTCACTGTTTATTTGACTATTTGACTACACTGCCATATAGTCACTGTTTGTTTGACTATTTGACTACACCGCCATATAGTCACTGTTTGTTTGACTATTTGACTACACCGCCATACAGTGACTGTTGGTTCAGCTACACCAACATGTCGCCCGACGCGATCGATGAAGAAGCAGACAGTCTGGGCGATGAAAGGTCAGGCGAAGCAATCTGCAAGTGGCTGTGTGAATAATCAACAGTTGACGACGAATCAATGAAGTCCCCCCACCCCCCCACACACACTACCCATACTTTGCCCCACCTGTCAGTGAAGAAGCCGACATGTACTGCCTGCACGGCGTCATGGTAATCCCGCTCAACACTGCTCCACGGCGCCAACCACAGCGACTACTCACACACTCACCCGCTCCCTCCAGCCACAACATCTACCCACTTACACCCGCCTCTCTCTCCCAACTTTGGTGCTTAGTCCGCTCAAGGAAGGGGTTCAGTGTTAAGGCAAATCAATCAATCAATCAATCAATCAATCAATCAATCAATCAATCAATCAATCAATGTACAAAAGGTGAGAAGACCCCCTGTCTGCTGTAAAGTCGAGATGAGACAGGAAACAAGTGCAGACAATGTCTTGTATAGCAGGCCATGACAGCGTCCCCGGGGAATGTGGGGTTGTGTGCATCAATCACGCAGCTGTCCCAGCTGTCCCGACTGTCAGCTGTAGGGTGTTTGCTTGGTGCTGTTACCTAAAGATCCCCCAGAATGCCTAGACTTCAAGTGACTGCTGTGCTCAGTTCAGTTCAAAACCTGTTTTAATAACCGACTTCTGCGCTGAACGCTTTCTGAACCACCTCCACAACGCCTGTCGTGTGTTCTGTTATCAACTTTCTGCACAGTGTGCGAGAACATCTGTTAGTTAAGGAGGTACCCACCTTCAACCCGCCACACACTCGCACAGAACACACAGAACATACAGAACACTCAGAACACACAGAACACACAGAATACACAGAGCACTCAGAACACAAAGAGCACACAGAACACACAGAGCACACAGAACACACAGAGCACACAGAATACACAGAGCACTCAGAACACTCAGAACACACAGAACACTCAGAACACATAGAGCACACAGAATACACAGAGCACTCAGAACACACAGAACACTCAGAACACAAAGAGCACACAGAACACTCAGAACACATAGAGCACACAAAATACACTGAGCACACAGAATACACTGAGCACTCAGAACACTCAGAACACATAGAACACATAGAGCACACAGAATACACAGAGCACTCAGAACACATAGAACACACAGAGCACACAGAATACACAGAGCACTCAGAACACTCAGAACACACAGAACACAAAGAGCACACAGAACACTCAGAACACATAGAACACGCAGAACACTCAGAGCACACAGAGAACACTCAGAACACACAGAACGCACAGAACACGCAGAACACTCAGAACACGCAGAACACTGAGAACACAAGGAGCACACAAAAAAAACACAGAGAACACTCAGAACACTCAGAACACACGAGTGAGTTGACAGCCTGTGTAAATATACATTCTCACTGCACACCCGTTTTCAAAAGACATTGTGGTGGCAAACTGACAGTCTCAACAGAATGTTAATTACAAACGGGATGGACTCAGTGAAAGTGAGCTACCAAACATCCAGTAGCAAAGACTGTGAACAGTGAGCTACAAAACATCCAGTAGCAAAGACAGTGAACAGTGAGCTACCAAACATCCAGTAGCAAAGACAGTGAACAGTGAGCTACAAAACATCCAGCAACAAAGACTGTGAACAGTGAGCTACAAAACATCCAGCAACAAAGACTGTGAGCAGTGAGCCTGACATCCCACATATTGCAGGCTGTGTTGTTTATATCAACTGAGTTTGTTTACAACACGATGACAATCAAATGGCGAGGGTGTACAGTGTAATGACCGTCACGCCTCCCAGGCTTCACAGCCGATATAATCAAACATTATTCATCTGACAACTTCTTGTCAGTACAAACAGTTTTCATGACTGTGTTTGATATGCTTCATTACCTGAGTGAGCTGCCACAGTATTGATTCATTACATAAAACGCCCGCCCACCTGTAAGTTGTCATTAGCAGGCTGCCAGCAGAGTTATGGTGTGAACAGTCTATCATACTCTCCCCTGTGCTCTGATGGCATGGTGTCTGAGGAAACACACTGGCAAGAAAGCGCGGGAAAGTATTCCGACACCTTTTGCCAGTCTACCGTGTGTTGCCAATCTGTCTTCAAAGAGGAGGTGTTACCTGAGGCAGGTAAAGAGATCGGCAGTGAAGGTGGCAACAAGGTAACACTTTAATGATATTTTTTAAGATAAGGTTCACGGAGATAGCTTCAAACTATTCCCTCTCTAACCAAGTTTCTATTCTCTCTCTTTGATCTTTGTCAAAAGGCCGAGGGGTGTGGAAGTGGGTGTGCGACCTTACAATGTGTTATAGCATGTCTTTGCTGTATAATTATGTGTGTGTGTGTGAGTGTGTGTGTGAGAGTGTGTGTGTATGAGTGTGTGTGAGTGTGTGACAATACAGGTAAACTGTGAATGAAAATTGTATAGGTTTGAGTATTTAGCAATATTCCAGTAGGTTCTCGCACCCTTGCTAGAGCCAATGTGCTTTAAGCAATGAAAGATGTCTCTGTCTGTCTGTCTGTCTGTCTGTCTGTCTGTCTGTCTGTCTGTCTGTCAGTCACACACACAAGTCAACAGTTAAGTTCTATTTGCTGTCAAAGGCGATGCAGAGGCTCGTGAACCTGTGTGAAAGCAATATCACGTGCCCAGTCATCAGTTTAATATTGTCGGTCCATTTCACAGAAACACCAACTATTTTTTTTTAATTTAAAGCCCGTTGACTGTACCTGCATCGAGTGGAACACAAGCTACCCGTAGAACACCCGAGTCCAGGGATCGGAGTGAGTTGAATGAATGCTGATTTCCTTGTCTCTACCACCCACCCACCCACCCATATTACACCCAGTGTCGCCTGCTCATAAACATTCTCCTGGCTGGGGGGGGGTGGTAAGTGACAAAGTGGGTTTTTGCCGATGACAGCAGTTCCACAAAATAAAACTGAATTCGCTACAATTGGCCTTCAGCGGCAACAACACGAGGCAAACACTGTGCGATTGGTTGCTAGTAAATTGGCCATTCGACACCCGCCACCCGACACCCGTCTCTCTCTCATAGTCTTCTCTTTCTGTTCTTTCTTCTGGGATAACGGATTGCTTGTTCCTCTGACGCACTTCCGGTGTCCCCATGCGAAGGAATGCTGGGTAAACAGTGTGGTCCACAGTGTGGGTGCGTGCCGCCTGATCTCTCCTGGTTCTACAGCGGCAGTGACCTCACCTCACCATCCTGATCTTCGAAAAAATATTCGCGGAGGAAAGAAACATTTGTGAGTTTAATTGGTGATTACAAGTACAAGGCTACAGAAGAGAGAATAAGAATCCAGGAGAGTGTTCATTGCTGACACTCTTAGTGCCTCAAGGCCCCTCCCCACATAGATGGACAGACGGTTGAGAAACTTTGTCAAACCTTTTAGTTCACCGACATGTCAGAACTTTCCCGACCTTTGCTTGAACCTTATTCCACACTTGTCCAGTTAATAAAGTTCTTATCCTCACTGCCACCTTCAGTATGTGAACATGAGTGTTCACAAGTAGTCATTTCACTCATCAGTGGAGTGCCAACGCGCGTGTTCACATGTAGTATGCACGTGCTCACTGCAGTGTGTGAACATGAGTGTTCACAAGTATGTGGTAATGCGTGTGTTCATTTGAGCGTGTCCTTCAGTTACCCTCCTGACCCTTCACCCCCGACCCCAGATCAAGTATAACTGGTAGACTGTTACTGTGACCATCAACATACCTGCGGACCAGTGTGTGGCGTCACTTTAAGTAGCGGAAGGACATGACAATAACTCTTGTTATCAGCACTGGCTTCAACCGGTCAGGGCCTGTGTCAAAACAACATGTGTCCGACGATACTTCTTGGTGTCACTAAGAGAATTCTGTACGAGGGCTACAACATAACTGACACGTTTCTTGGTGTCACTAACAGTTATTGGCCACCTGCCCTGTGTCACCAGCAAGTTTCCTGGTATCCTCGTGTGTCAGACTTCGTCATCAGTTGTGTCACGGACAGTCCTTTACTCGTCCAATAAAGTCCTTATTCAGTGTATCATGTGTCGTGGATATCATCGCCATCTACATCCCACCATCAACTTCATCATCTCCATCACATGAAAAGATAACTCCGATATTCTGATGGCATCACCTCGATAGGATGTCAGTGTTTCCATGACAACAGAGTGTTGCTACCATTGACGTCACCTCTGTAGAATGTCAGAAGTCCCATGACAACAGAGAATCGCTACCCGTGATGTCACCTCTGTAGAATGTCAGAAGTCCCATGACAACAGAGTGTTGCTACCCGTGATGTCACCTCTGTAGAATGTCAGAAGTCCCATGACAACAGAGTGTTGCTACCCGTGATGTCACCTCTAGAGGAATCCCAGCAACCCCCACAAGAAGAATGTATCCGTGACATACTTATCTCTGCCTGCCTCCCCGACATCATTTTCCGGATCTTATAAGTCCACTGTGAGAAAAGATTATCCCATGACTTCTCGCCGGCATCGTTAGCTCACCTCCAACACGTCACCAGCAACGACAACCACGTGCACAACACGTCTCGGAGGGGAAAGGGGCGAGGACTTCTCACGAGATCGATATTCTCTCTGTGCGTCAACTTTCCTGCCGGTCCGAGGGTTTGTTGAGAGGGAGGAAGGGGGGGCAGTTCGCGGCCCCCTCCCCCGGCGCGTGTAGGAGTGGAGCTGGAGGGAAGGAGGGTACAGCGAGCAGGGAGGGGGCAGGGGTCAATTAATGAGTGGTCCCAATAGCTGACGCTATCGACGGGGCTTATTCAGAAGCAGAAAACACGAGAAAAACCCACATCATCGCCACGGTCCCCCCCCTCACCCTCTCACACTCTCACCTCCCGCCCGCTCATCGACTGGCGATATTCACACGCGCTCCGTCACTCCTGGTGCATGGGGAGGGGGTGGACCTGATGGACGCCATTTCTTGCCGTGTAGGTGGCGCTGTGCTTGCCTACAGCTCACTACAGCACAGCGCCAGGGAACAAGAAGTGTTTGACTTTCCTGCCGAGAGGTGGCGCTGGTGATGTCACTGCTTGCAGGGCGGCCAGTACCAAGTGAGGCAAGAAACTTGTTGCTGTACTGAGAGCAGCAGGCTCGTCCTCGTCTTCACAAATAAACAAAAAACTCCGACACATGGCGGGCACAAGATATCAGATCCTCTGCTACACAATCTTATAGACACCGCCCCGATTTGTATTCACACACACACACACACACACCGTCTGGTTACCACCACAGTCTTTCTCTTTGTCACACACACACACACACCGTCTGGTTACCACCACAGTCTTTGTCTCTGTCACACACACACAGTCTTACAGTAAACGGAAGCCTTCACGAGTGAATAGAGAAAGATTTAGGAACTGACTTTCAGTATAAAT
This sequence comes from Marisa cornuarietis, assembly GCA_004794655.1. Taxonomy (NCBI): domain Eukaryota; kingdom Metazoa; phylum Mollusca; class Gastropoda; order Architaenioglossa; family Ampullariidae; genus Marisa; species Marisa cornuarietis. Next base: position 300,716 of record SMMW01000621.1, on the reverse strand, counting down.
ATTCTATTGTCCGACACATGCTAACTCTGTTGCTACTCCTACAAAAACACTTTGCCTTGAACCCAACAAAATATTTATCATTTGAAGGTTTTGAAAAGGCCTTGAACGAAGAATGGATTGAATGGTCAATTAGGTGATGTGAGTAATGTGTAGGTAAAGGCGAATATAAGATGAAGATGACAGTTAAGTGAGAACATAAACTGTGCTAAGGGTGTCAAGCAAGGTTACATTTTTAGCTTGATATTATTTTCTTGTTAATGAACTTCGCTCGTCCTCTGACCATCGCATGCTAAGAATCCCAAACATTTCGACTAAATGTTGTGGCGAGCAGACTGGTGTCCATGCTGTCCTCAAACTGTGGAACTCACTTCATTACATTGTCTCTCCTCAAAATCTCCACCAAGCCCTGGTCCACAAATATTTTCCCAAGCTCTTATTTTACAGTCGAAGTTTATTTATTGCACTAGGGGTTTTTATTTATGGTGTTTGCGACTAACACACAGCCTACATGTCTGAATGTCTGAAAACTGATTTCCCTCAACAATATAAATTTAGAACTGTTATTTACTGTTATTGTTCTTTACTCAAATGTTTAATCCTCTTCTTCGGGGCAATGACGTTCGTACCCACCCACTCCCCACATTTCTATCCAATCACCCACCCATATATAGAGATTATATCAATATATATATATATATAAACAGTCCGATTACTTTTATTACACACACCGGAGTCCACGAACATAAAAACAGAGGCGCACACAGAATGGCAAGCTCGACATATTCTTTGGTCTTGAAAGTGTCTGAATCCCAGCTAGAAATAAATTAATACCGTGATGTGGACACTGGGTGAATTAGGAAAGGGAAAAGAGTCGCACATTTACAAATGTGAACCAATCTCACAGACAACAATTATTTCCCCTGTTCTGTGGAGACACATGGACTGCTAAACAGACAGAGGGACACATCTTATGGACATGACTTATGAGATAAGACTCAGCATATACAATTCTGACGACAGGACTGTACAAGATCTCCTATAGTTAAGAAAACTCTAAGACCACACCGAGGTTGGTGATATGTCGCTCACTTAACCACTCCACACGTATAATCACAGGTTTCTGTGTTTGTGTCGGGTGTGTGTCGGGTATCACCGTCAATCAGGAAGTCCTGGCGTTCGTCAACGGCACCCAACGCCATCGTGGAAATGGCCAACGACACTGACAATCCATTCACGTGTAGCCACCCATCCCCCCCTCCATGACACCTCCATCTCCGACAGTCCGACAAGACACATCCATCTCCGACAGCTGGCCGCCACAGAAAACATACGTGCGGCGACCCGCGCGTGCAGCCCTCCATCACCAGCGCCACTAAAGGGACTCCATCACCACCTCCTTTCTTCCACATTCCCCCCACCCACCCCCGCCACCATCATCAAAGACTTTTCTCGCGCCGAGGCCGACGCCATCCTCTGTGACCCGACGACAAGGATGTGGGAGCTGATGAAAGCAGGCGGCCAGACGAAGGGAGCAATAAAGTCGTTGTTAGTTCTGCTCACCACCGCGCTGCTCCCTTGTACTTCCCTACTCACCGGTCTCCTGGGCCTACAGCGCACTGTGCGCACCACAGCCAAGGTCTGAGAGAAAGAAACAATGGCTCCAGGAACAGCAGACCTCACAAGGCTGGACGGGGAAGAGGAAGTACAGGGAATAAGCGAGAGCGAGAGAGAGAGAGTTCATTAAAGATCTTATGATGTCACAGGGTGGAGGGCCGACGTGTGGCAGGCATACCGCTCAGCTGTATCCACAGTCCCTCTTCTCTCTTTCTCTCTCTCTCTGTATGTCGGGATGTGTGTGTGTGTGTGTGTGAACGTAGCTGTAAAACGGGAATGATTGTCACAAACATGTACACGTCATGTGCTTGCGTGTGAAAAAAAGAATGAAGAATGTGTGGTGAAAGATTCCATTTAGACCAACCACAGGGAGCAAGTGGGGGCGGGGAGTGCAGAAGGGGGAGACAAACAGGGAGAGAGAGAACGAATAAAAAGAACGACTGGCAGCACTACGTTGTGTAATTTTATCCATTTTTATTTTCTGTCGCCCATTTTTTCCCCGTTCTACCTCTCAGTCTCTTCGGGAACGAAGCCCCGCTTCTTACAAAGCGCTTGCAGGGTATCTGCAGTTCGCATACAGAGTGATCTGCCCCCTGCGAGTGCTGCCCCTTGCCCCGCGTGCCTCGCGAGAATCGCTCTAATTACCTTCACAGTCGGCAGCACGACAGGCTCATCATGGGCCTTGTGGGCCACACCACCGGCCCGGCGGGCCACTCAGCTGGCAAGACTACCAAATCCTCAACCTTTGTGTCTCCCCTCCCTCTCCTGTTACCCTCCCTTCTTGCGCCTCATTCCCCGCTTTTCGCATCCCCCCTCCCTTGTCTTTGCAAGTTCGATCACTGGACCAAGACCTACCTGTCACAACACACTTTGTATCGCGAACTTCTTTTACGAAAGGCCAGGCGAGAGGCTTATGGAGTGCTTCATCAGGCCTAGGACGTGGGTGTGGGGTGGGGGGCAATCTTCTTCTTCCACCATCCTTCTTGCCTCCTGTGATGTCAGGGTCTGACTACCTGGGCCATGCCTCTTCCATAAGTAAAGGGAGTGAACTGACCACACGGACACAGCCTCCTCCCGCCTTAGCCCCCAGGTGTGCTAGCAGAATGGTTCACTTGTGAGCAGTCAACTCGGCTGCTTTGCACAAGGGGCACTCTATGATCTCACAAGGGGCACTCTATGATCTTACAAGGGGCACTCTATGATCTCACAAGGGGCACTCTATGATCTCATAAGGGGCACTCTATGATCTCACAAGAACTCTGTCATTAACGACATCATTACAGACTACAGCCTGCGAGCTCTACACACTAAGCCATCGGGACACCGTCGTCAAAGAGGTGAATCAACGGAAGGTTACCACGTGATCAAAGACCGCTCTGCAGAAACTTCAACTGCCAAAGCACTAGCGCGTGATCAAAGAGATGGCCGCGGAAACTTTAATTGGCAGGAAGTTATTGAGTGCTTAGAGATGAGGAGGGGGAAAGAGGCAGACATGTCGTGCATGCATTGTGCCCTCACCTGAGTTCAAGCATGACCTTTGAACCAGCGACAAGCCGTGCCTTCGTCTGTACATACAACAACTAAATCACAACCATGAGGCACCTTCTAAACAACTTTCTCGGATGTTGTTGTCGAATGACCGTCATCTTGGTCCAGTACAATCGTAACATTTGCTCACCGTGAGTCTGATGTTAATCAACGAGACTACAACTCGAAACTAAAACACTTTGGTCCTCGACGTCACACCCTCGCCAAGATGCTCTGGAAACTCCCAGCAGAGTTAACAGCTTAATGTCAGTGCAGCATGGAGTTAGTCCACCTCAAGTGAGTCTCCGCTCTGTAAGCGACATGTGTGTTGTAGATGATGTCATTGTTGTTGACTTGTCTGTTGATGTTGACTACGACTGTTGTTGTGGTGTAGATGATGTCATTGTTGTTGACTTGTCTGTTGATGTTGACTACGACTGTTGTTGTGGTGTAGATGACACATTCCCTCCCATCTGAGACTTTGTCTGCTCGCCTCTTGTGAGGTCGGTGCCACAGCAGAAGGTCGCCAGTCCCAGGCTCGCGGGGCATTTCACCAAAATAAACTTTCCTGTCTGGCTGAAAATCTCGACTTTTTGACTAGAGAGCTCCCAACAGCGGCCCCACAGGAACGCGATGAATTCTTCCCAGATTCACAAGAGCAGCTAAAACCCCTACCTATTGTAAAGGAGCTTGCCAGTCACAGACAAACCCCTACCTATTGTAAAGGACCTTGCCAGTCACAGACAAACCCCTACCTATTGTAAAGGACCTTACCAGTTCCAGACAAACCATTACCTATTGTAAAGGACCTTACCAGTTCCAGACAAACCCTTACCTATTGTAAAGGACCTTGCCAGTCACAGACAAACCCCTACCTATTGTAAAGGACCTTACCAGTCCCAGACAAACCATTACCTATTGTAAAGGACCTTGCCAGTTCCAGACAAACCCCTACCTTACCAGTTCCAGACAAACCCTACCTATTGTAAAGGACCTTACCAGCCCCAGACAAACACCTACCTATTGTAAAGGACCTTACCAGTTCCAGACAACCCCCGACGTATTGTAAAGGACCTTTCAAATTCCAGACAAATCCCTACCTGTTTTAATGGATCTTGCCAGTCCCAGACAACCCCCTACCTATTGTAAAGGACCTTGCCAGTCCCAGACAACCCCCTACCTATTGTAAAGGACCTTGCCAGTCCCAGACAAACCCCTACCTATTGTAAAGGACCTTGCTAGTCCCAGACAAACCCCTACCTATTGTAAAGGACCTTGCCAGTCCCAGACAAACCCCTACCTATTGTAATGGACCTTGCCAGTCCCAGACAAACCCCTACCTATTGTAAAGGACCTTGCCAGTCCCAGACAAACCCCTACCTATTGTAATGGACCTTGCCAGTGTCAGATAAACCCCTACCTATTGTAATGGACCTTGCCAGTCCCAGACAAACCCCTAGCTATTGTAATGGACCTTGCCAGTCCCAGACAAACCCCTACCTATTGTAATGGACCTTGCCAGTGCCAGATAAACCCCTGCCTATTGCAAGGTATCTTACGAGTCTGAGACAAGCCACTGCCTACTTTGGTAGAATTTGCGAGTCTGAGAAAAGCATGTACATTTATGGATGCTGCCAGTCTGCGCGCACCGAATGTAATATTTGACAACATGTAAGGCAGGTAAGGAAGAAATCGTTATGACCATTATCATCTTAGAAATATTACATTTCTTATCATTACCTTCATTATCACCATCGTCACCCGACAAACGACTGGAAATAACGAAGTGACGTCACCGAAAAGCTCGTTAAAAATTCCAGGTAACCCTCATGAAGGCAAACAAATTAGACTTGTAACAGACAGCGCAGTCCTTGTGTAACGAGGGCGAGCTGATGCGCGTGCAGCAATAATTTGCTTGCTCAAAGGTCAAAGGTCGTTAATTCATTCGCTTCTGAAAGAATATGACCGCAAAATGGCGGTTATCTCAAGGTAAAGGTGTGTTCTGGCAAATGTAGTGACTTCGGACTGACTTGTAGATGAAAAAAATAAACAAAAAACTTTGAAGGCGCCACAGCCGACCATCTTCACGAAGAAGTGAACACAAAGCCAAGGACACACCCGCTGGAGTCCAGGGGAGATAATAAGGGAAGCGTTCGATAAACATGGCATTTTGTTCAGCGCTTGGCAAGTTGACTGTGAAAGGCGTTCGATAAACGTGACTTACTTCTAGCCTGGTATTTGCTTCCTTCACACCGCAACTCCAATGTTCTTTAACTTCAGCCTTAGAAACAGTCGATACACGTGCTGGGTCACCGCCGCTAAAGATGGCGAGTTATTCGAGTAGTGACGTGTGTAGGTATAGAAGTTACCCGTCACCATGTCCTACGGGTACTTGATTAACTGTGCTGTTTGTTTACTGTGACATTCCTATTGGCACAGTAGAAATGTCACCATTGCAGCGTTTAATGTTAGGAGCGATTAGAAACCAAATCCACAGTCCAAATATGGCCAACATTACTCATCTCTTATCTGTTATCTAAGTCGTTACACGTCACGAGAGTTGCACCAATGTCACCAGAGTCACGACCCGTCACAAGCCACTAAGACTACACGTCACTTTGTGACAATGTGTCACAAACTACAGAGTCTGCTAGCTCTCAGCCATAGTCGCAGTGTCACGAACTGCAGTGTGCACCAGGTGTGTAGCCAGTGAAGGGAAACAACCACAAGACTTAAACAACCAAGCAACACTTCTGTCTTTATTTTTATTTACTTTTCTGTTTTATTAATTTTCTTCTTCCCTTCTGTTTTTGCTGCGCAATAAGCATTCTTTTGAATGGATACCTGCGCATTGCAAATGGACATCATCATCATCATCATCATCATCATCATCATCATCATCATCATCATCAAATACGTGTGTGGGTGTCACGAACTCGACACTTGCCGGAGTATCATCCACGTGACAGGATGACTTCCCATCAACCACCGAGCAGCGGCACTCAGTCAGTCAGGTGCGAGCCAGTCACAGGGCAGCCACTCACTACCCGCTCACCCTGACGGCTCCAAGCGGCAATCGTGGCTGAGTTTATGAAAGACGGAGTCTCTAACTCATAATTATCTGCACAAGTCCCTTGACAACTGTAAACAGCAGTCAGCGCGTGTAAACAGCGTGCAAACCTCATTTCCTTGTTAAAACCACTCGCTTTGTAAAGATGAAGAAGCGAGCGAAGAAGGAAACTTAATGAAGTTCTCTCTTACATCAAAGACCTCCGTAAGCGACTTTACTGAAAGTTCATCAGTGGGAATTATTTCACGGAAATAGCTCAGGTAGGGGACCTTGTTAGGCACCAGGTAATTTTTCCTCCTTTCCGTTGAAACTGAAAGGTTTTTAACGTGTGTGTTTATAGCCTCGGTGGCTGGGATGTCGCCTTAATCACCCACAGTCGGACAAATTAACGGAAATTTGTGAAGAATACGACAAGACATTAATTAGTCTGACAGTTCTGCCTGTTGAAATGACCGCCATATTCATCAGTTCCATTGCCTTCATTATTCACTCCAGGTCACGTGGACTGCACATCCTGATCTCAACATGGACCAACTGCTAAGACGATGTAAATGGGTATAAAAACATCATCTAGAAAGAAATTACTACAATTTTATTTTGGGTCAATATTGTAGGTCCCAGTCACTATAACTAAGTGAACAGACCTGACTACAGAAAAAAAAGTGTAGCCAGTGTACTCATCCAATACACACCTCACAGCAAATGTTACCTGTACCTTGCAACCCATACACACCTCACAGCAAATGTTACCTGTACCATGCAACCCATACACACCTCACAGCAAATGTTACCTGTACCATGCAAGTCATACACACCTCACAGCAAATGTTACCTGTACCTTGCATCCCATACACACAGCAAATGCTACCTGCACCATGCATCTCATACACACCTCACAGCAACTGTTACCTGTACCATGCAACCCATACACACCTCACAGCAAATGTAACCTGCACTTTGCATCCCATACACAACTCACAGCAAATGTTACCTGTACCATGCAACTCATACACACCTCACAGCAAATGTTACCTGCACCTTGCATCCCATACACACCTCATAGCAAATGTTACCTGTACCATGCATCCCATACACACCTCACAGCAAATGTTACCTGTACCTTGCATCCCATACACACCTCACAGCAAATGTTACCTGTACCATGCATCCCATACACACCTCACAGCAAATGTTACCTGTACCTTGCATCTCATACACACCTCACAGCAAATGTTACCTGTACCATGCATCCCATACACACCTCACAGCAAATGTTACCTGTACCTTGCATCTCATACACACCTCACAGCAAATGTTACCTGCACCTTGCATCCCATACACACCTCATAGCAAATGTTACCTGTACCTTGCATCCCATACACACAGCAAATGCTACCTGCACCATGCATCTCATACACACCTCACAGCAACTGTTACCTGTACCATGCAACCCATACACACCTCACAGCAAATGTTACCTGCACTTTGCATCCCATACACACCTCACAGCAAATGTTACCTGTACCATGCAACTCATACACACCTCACAGCAAATGTTACCTGCACCTTGCATCCCATACACACCTCACAGCAAATGTTACCTGTACCATGCATCCCATACACACCTCACAGCAAATGTTACCTGTACCTTGCATCCCATACACACCTCACAGCAAATGTTACCTGTACCATGCATCCCATACACACCTCACAGCAAATGTTACCTGTACCTTGCATCTCATACACACCTCACAGCAAATGTTACCTGTACCATGCATCCCATACACACCTCACAGCAAATGTTACCTGTACCTTGCATCTCATACACACCTCACAGCAAATGTTACCTGTACCTTGCATCTCATACACACCTCACAGCAAATGTTACCTGCACCTTGCATCCCATACACACCTCACAGCAAATGTTACCTGCACCTTGCATCCCATACACACCTCACAGCAAATGTTACCTGTACCATGCATCCCATACACACCTCACAGCAAATGTTACCTGTACCTTGCATCTCATACACACCTCACAGCAAATGTTACCTGTACCATGCATCCCATACACACCTCACAGCAAATGTTACCTGTACCTTGCATCTCATACACACCTCACAGCAAATGTTACCTGTACCTTGCATCTCATACACACCTCACAGCAAATGTTACCTGCACCTTGCATCCCATACACACCTCACAGCAAATGTTACCTGCACCTTGCATCCCATACACACCTCACAGCAAATGTTACCTGTACCATGCATCCCATACATACCTCACAGCAAATGTTACCTGTACCATGCATCTCATACACACCTCACAGCAAATGTTACCTGTACCATGCATCTCATACACACCTCACAGCAAATGTTACCTGTACCATGCATCTCATACACACCTCACAGCAAATGTTACCTGCACCATGCATCCCATACACACCTCACAGCAAATGTTACCTGTACCATGCATCTCATACACACCTCACAGCAACTGTTACCTGTACCATGCATCTCATACACACCTCACAGCAAATGTTACCTGCACCATGCATCCCATACACACCTCACAGCAAATGTTACCTGCACCATGCATCCCATACACATCTCACAGCAAATGTTACCTGCACCATGCATCCCATACACACCTCACAGCAAATGTTACCTGTACCATGCATCTCATACACACCTCACAGCAAATGTTACCTGCACCATGCATCCCATACACACCTCACAGCAAATGTTACCTGTACCTTGCATCCCATACACACCTCACAGCAAATGTTACCTGCACCATGCATCCCATACACACCTCACAGCAAATGTTACCTGCACCATGCATCCCATACACACCTCACAGCAAATGTTACCTGTACCTTGCAACCCATACACACCCCGCAGCACGCGGTCCACAATCGACCCCGCAGCGCCTTCTAGCGGAAGATGAGAAGCAAGTGTCAAGTGTTAAAAGCGAGGAGACAAATGTGTGGAAGTGGCAGTGAGAGTTGTTACGGGACACTAGTCACGTGATCGATAGTCCGCATCAAACACGCGAAGAGATGAAAATGAAGGCACCATTGGCCCCATTGTTCCATCAAACACAAACACAAACACATCCTCACCTCACGAGGAGCCGCACATTCAAACAGCCACCGTTACTGTGGCACTAGCCTTAACATCCAGCGTCTCACACCCACTTTGTACATTTCCTCACTGTGTTCCTACTCTGTCTGGCTTCATCAACACCAATACCTGTATAAGTCTTATTTTATACCTTTTTAAGCTCTTGTATTACCATTTTCCTGTAAAGCAATTAACAGTTGTATCACAACCTCGGGAAGCGTGACTCTCGCTCGCTCTCTCTCTTCCATTTGACATGCACGGGCCAGACAAGTACAGGTTCTTTTGCACAAAATAAATTGTATCTACAGATAAAAAAATGTCTTCCACTCCTCAATCCGATTCAGCCCCTTCGTATTTTCCCTGATTCTCTCACGTCACACATCTTTTGACATCATCTATACACATTCAGACAAACTGACGTCATTCTCTCACGTCACACATCTTTTGACATCATCCATACACATTCAGACAAACTGACGTCATTTACTCTCTTTTGTTCTTCCAACCTCACATCAGCTAGATCTGTGACAAGTTTTTCTGAGCCACGGTCCTAACGCTGCATCATGGAAAGACATGGAGGACAGAAAATATACAAACTGAGAATATACAAACTGAGAATATACAAAGAGAAGATCTCAACTCTGACTTACACTAGCAGGAACAAGCGAGGGTTTTAACTACTACACTATAGTAGCATCTAGCTTTCGGGTGCGGCAACATAAAGTGACTTCTAATTTAGAATGGCGCCATCTGTTTAAGGACTCACTTGATATTCTGATTGTAGTTGTTATCTTCAACGTTTTACCGTATTTCTACGAAGGTTCACTAAGAAAACGCTGATAACAATCTTGTTTTTGAAACGAAAATTATCTTCTCCGGAGTTAGCAAGTGAAACAATCCAACGTTGCATCAATACGAAGTGCATGGTGTGTAACTGTTTTGAGATGACTGATGTTACAACAGTTTTCAAGTCTACAAATCTATAGTATCACACAAACATAGATTTTATTAGAATACACATTAGAGTTTGAATATTACTTAATAGTCAGCGTCTTTATTCTGTTCTATAGATTACATCCTCTGTGCTTTCTCTCATTCAACAATACCTTACTACGTCATACATTCTACGTCATACTCACTACATCATAATCCTACCTCATATATCTTAAGAAGTTTTCAGCAAATGTTTACATAACATTTATTTATTTTTGATTAAATGTTATGTTTCCTACCATTTTAAAATGTTTGCAAAATGTTTCAGTTTTAAATGTTTATTTGGTAAATGTTTCTAAAATGTTTCTAAAATGTTTCATATCAAACTTTTACATTATTACAACTATGTTAGCGTTTTTAAAACGTTTATAAAATGTTTCATTGCTATCTGGGTGGGTCTGTACACTGTGGATAATGGATAACAAGTAATCGGGACCTTACACTGTGGATAATGAATAGCAAGTAGCATGGACTGTACAGTGTGGATAAATGGATAGCAAGTAAACGTACTTGTACAGTGTGGATAATGAATACCAAGTAGCATGGGCTGTACAGTGTAGACAGTGGATAGTAAGTAGCAGCGAATGTACGCTGTAGATAATGGATAGTAAGTAGCAGGGACTATACACTGTGCATAATGAACACCAAGTAGCAGGGGCTGTACAGTGTGGATAGTGGATAGCAAGTAGGAGGGACTGTATAGTGTGGATAATGGACAGTAAGTAGGAGTAGCTGTACAGTGTGGATAATGGATAGCAAGTAGCAGTAGCTGTACAGTGCGGATAATGGATAACAAGTAGCAGGGAATGTACATTGTTGATAATGAATAGCAAGCAGCAGGGACTGTACAGTGTGGATAATGGATAGCAAATAGCAGGGGCTGTACACTGTGGATAATGAAAACCAAGTTGCAGGGGCTGTACAGTGTCGATAATGGATAGCAAGTAGCAGGGACTTACAGTGTAGACAGTGGATAGTAAGTAGGAGGGACTGTATAGTGTGGATAATGGATAGTAAGTAGGAGGAGCTGTACAGTGTTGATAATGGATAGCAAGTAGCAGTAACTGTACAGTGTGTACAGTGTGGATAATGGATAACAAGTAGCATGGATTGTACACGGTGGATAATGAATAGCAAGTAGCAGGGACTGTACAGTGTGGATAGTGGATAAGCAGCAGAGACTACAGACAGTGGAGCTACTAAAGAGCAGGGGTGCAGATGAGGCCACAAAACACTGGAGTCCCCCCCCCCAAGTCAACGTGCTCAGGACAATGAATCTCGGCTGAGTACAGACGACAATGTACGGCTGACAACAGGGCTAGGAGACGTGGCACGTGCGAGTTAAACCAGCGAAAATAGAGAGGCTGTCGTCGCCTGTCTTGATGGTGTTAGAGCAAAAGCCAGCCACTACCTCCACTGCCGCGACATCGTGACAGCCTAGTCTGGCCCACGACTAGCGCCATCCCTGTAATGTAATCAACAGGCTGTCAATCACTGTTTGCCCCTCCCCCAGCCTCCCTCGTCACACGCAGCCATCAGTCTCTACCACGTAGTATGACGTCCACCACACGTCACGTCAGCACAACGCGTTAGCTTATCAACGTCACTCTGTACAGGCTCGCGTGACGTCAGTACGTGTAAGCTTATCAACGTCACTCTGTACAGGCTCGCGTGACGTCAGTACTTGTTAGCTTATCAACGTCACTCTGTACAGGCTCGCGTGACGTCAATACGTGGTAGCTTATCAACGTCACTCTGCACAGGCTCGCGTGACGTCAATACGTGTTTGCTTATCAGGGTCACTCTGTACAGGCTCGCGTCACGTGATCTGTAAACCTGAATAACGTCGTCAGTATTACACTGCGTACCGTCATCAATAACAAACCGCCGCACAACAGTCAAAGGCAGGCTCCAAGGAACAATTGAGGGATAACGTCAGTCTCATCAGCAGTTTCATCAGAAGTCAGTCTCATCAGTCTCATCAGCAGTTTCATCAGAAGTCAGTCTCATCAGCAGTTTCATCAGAAGTCAGCCTCATCAGTCTCTTCAGCAGTTTCAGCAGCAGTCAGTGTCATCTGCAGTCAGTGTAAAGCCCAGCCCACCTGGCGCGTGCCCCTTCTGGTGGCCGAGGGTCAATGTTGTGCATCCGATGTGTGAGAGGCGTCAAGCTCTGTGCGAGATCGATAGCTGCACGTGCCAAATGCTGGGTACACAACACCCACAGCTGTTTGATTTCGAGGGCTAAATCTCCGCGCACCCGAAAACCCATTTCAACCAACTATAGCGATGTTTCCGCTAAACTCCCCGCCTGACCACGTCTGCTAACACGCTAACTGTGCGAGTGTGTGGCACCGCTAACAGTCATGCTGCCCTGTACACCTGTACACATCACACTCAATGTTTGTGTTACACCCGCACGTCACACTGTGTACTATGTCTGTACCAACCCTGGGTGTTTCTGCTAACCGTCTATAGTCTACACGATGTCACCTGTCCTCACATACCTGTGTGTACTTGTGTCCTGACATACCCATGTGTGTACTTTGTGTCCTCACATATCACTGTGTGTACTTTGTGTCCTCACATACCACTGTGTGTACTTTGTGTTCTCACATACCACTGTGTGTACTTTATGTTCTCACATACCACTGTGTGTACTTTGTGTCCTCACATACCTCTGTGTGTACTTTGTGTTCTCACATACCACTGTGTGTACTTTATGTTCTCACATACCACTGTGTGTACTTTATGTTCTCACATACCTCTGTGTGTACTTTATGTTCTCACATACCACTGTGTGTACTTTATGTTCTCACATACCACTGTGTGTACTTTGTGTTCTCACATACCACTGTGTACTTTGTGTCCTCACATACCACTGTGTGTACTTTATGTCCTCACATACCACTGTGTGTACTTTGTGTCCTCACATACCACTGTGTGTACTTTGTGTTCTCACATACCACTGTGTGTACTTTATGTTCTCACATACCACTGTGTGTACCTCTGTGTGTACTTTATGTTCTCACATACCACTGTGTGTACTTTATGTTCTCACATACCACTGTGTGTACTTTGTGTTCTCACATACCACTGTGTACTTTGTGTCCTCACATACCACTGTGTGTACTTTATGTCCTCACATACCACTGTGTACTTTGTGTCCTCACATACCACTGTGTACTTTATGTCCTCACATACCACTGTGTGTACTTTGTGTCCTCACATACCACTGTGTGTACTTTATGCCCTCACATACCACTGTGTACTTTATGTCCTCACATACCACTGTGTGTACTTTGTGTCCTCACATACCACTGTGTGTACTTTATGCCCTCACATAACACTGTGTGTACTTTGTGTCCTCACATACCTCTGTGTGTACTTTGTGTTCTCACATACCACTGTGTGTACTTTATGTTCTCACATACCACTGTGTGTACTTTGTGTTCTCACATACCACTGTGTGTACTTTGTGTCCTCACATACCACTGTGTGTACTTTATGTCCTCACATACCACTGTGTGTACTTTGTGTCCTCACATACCACTGTGTGTACTTATTGTTCTCACATACCACTGTGTGTACTTTGTGTCCTCACATACCTCTGTGTGTACTTTGTGTTCTCACATACCACTGTGTGTACTTTATGTTCTCACATACCACTGTGTGTACTTTGTGTTCTCACATACCACTGTGTACTTTATATCCTCACATACCACTGTGTGTACTTTATGTCCTCACATACCACTGTGTACTTTATATCCTCACATACCACTGTGTGTACTTTGTGTCCTCACATACCACTGTGTACTTTATATCCTCACATACCACTGTGTGTACTTTGTGTCCTCACATACCACTGTGTACTTTATATCCTCACATACCACTGTGTACTTTGTGTCCTCACATACCCCTGTGTACTTTATGTCCTCACATACCACTGTGTACTTTATGTCCTCACATACCACTGTGTACTTTATGTCCTCACATACCACTGTGTGTACTTTGTGTCCTCACATACCACTGTGTACTTTGTGTCCTCACATACCCCTGTGTACTTTATGTCCTCACATACCACTGTGTGTACTTTGTGTCCTCACATACCACTGTGTGTACTTTGTGTCCTCACATACCACTGTGTACTTTGTGTCCTCACATACCCCTGTGTACTTTATGTCCTCACATACCACTGTGTGTACTTTGTGTCCTCACATACCACTGTGTGTACTTTGTGTCCTCACATACCACTGTGTACTTTGTGTCCTCACATACCCCTGTGTACTTTATGTCCTCACATACCACTGTGTGTACTTTGTGTCCTCACATACCACTGTGTGTACTTTGTGTCCTCACATACCACTGTGTACTTTGTGTCCTCACATACCCCTGTGTACTTTATGTCCTCACATACCACTGTGTACTTGATGTCCTCACATACCACTGTGTACTTTATGTCCTCACATACCACTGTGTGTACTTTATGTCCTCACATACCACTGTGTACTTTATGTCCTCACATACCACTGTGTACTTTATGTCCTCACATACCCCTGTGTGTACTTTGTGTACAAGACATTACGCGGCAAGCAGTGTGACAATCTCTATGTAATTCTTATTTCAACCAACATGTCAAGTTATTTTCCCCGGGCGGTGATTTACTCTGAGACCTCTGACCCTTCCCCCTGGACTCGGCGGAGCGGAAATATGGCGGTCGGAGCAGCCAACGCCATCGTTAACATATTTCACGGCCAATCAAACGCCGCTGTCGCTGCCAGCACTTGATGAACGAGGCGTGAAGGAGGAGGAGACCAGAGCGCAAGGCCGCCGCCAGCACTCACTGCAACACAGTCGGGAGCACAAGCAGACGACCCCGTCGACTTCCAGTTGACCAACCCTCCTCATCTCACTAAGCACCATCACCACCACTAACCCTCAACACCCTCATCACCTTCATCACGACTCACACCCTCAATACCGCATCACCTTCATCACTATTCACACCTCAATACCTCATCACCTTCATCACGATTCACACCCTCAATACCTCATCACCTTCATTACTATTCACACCTCAATACCTCATCACCTTCATTACTATTCACACCCTTAACACCTCATCAGCTTCATTACTATTCACACCTCAATACCTCATCATCTTCATCACTATTCACACCCTTAACACCTCATCAGCTTCATCACTATTCACACCTCAATACCTCATCACCTTCATCACGATTCACACCCTTAACACCTCATCAGCTTCATCACTATTCACACCTCAATACCTCATCACCTTCATCACGATTCACACCCTCAACGCCCAGCGAAAGCGCGCGAAATGATGGGTGCGGTGAAAATAAAGCTAGAGGAAAAGCAGTGGCGGGAAGCTTACTCGCCAATGTTCTGCCTATAAATAACTTGCCCGGTAAGGTCAGAGGTCTTGGGGAACAACACTCCAGCAAAACATGAGGTCATCATTTCAGTTTTAATTTCTATCTGTTCTCAGGTGGAAATCTGGTGACAAGAACTGACAAAAGCCGTGCCAAGGGTTATGAGCCACAGAAAAACGAGACAGAGAAATAGAATGTGAAAGTGAGAGAGAGAGAGAAAGTGACAAAGTGACAAAGAGAGAAAAGAATGAGAAAGTGACAGGGAGAGAAAGAAGAGAGAAAAGAGAAAGAGAGAGAAAAAAGAGAAAGCGAAAGAGAAAAAAAAGAGAAAGTGAAAGAGAGAAAGAAGAGAAACTGTGAGAGAGAAAAAGTTGACAGAGAAATGAAAGAGAGAAAAAAGTGAGAAACTGTGAGAGAAGAGAAACTGTGAGAGAAAAAAGAGAGAGAAGAGAAAGAAAGAAACGAAAGAGAAGAGAGAAAGAAAGAGAAAAAAGAGCGAGAGTGAGAAAAAGAGAAAATGTGAGAGACGCGAGAAAAGAGAAAGAGAGAAAGAAAGAGAAAAAAGAACGAGAGAGAGAACGAGAAGAGTGAGACGAGAGAAAAGAAAGTGAGAGAGAAAGTGTGTGACTGTGAGTTAGAAGTCAGTGAAGCCTGTAATTCACAGCTGAAGGATTCTCCAGTCTAATGCAAGGCTATAAAATACAATGGCCATCACAAAAGTGCCAGCCATGGAAACGGCCACAGAACAGTAGCAACACCCCGGCGGCTGAAACTAACAAAAACAGTTTGTGTCTGGGTACGGCCCGCACCCGAGTGCTAAGCTAACCGAGCCTACATCCGGGCCTCTCGCCAATGGCAGCACAAGTAGTTTGTCTCGTTTAATGACAGTCCCTGGTGGACAACAACTTGACGGCAATCAATCGTGACTCTCTCTTCAATCCAACTCAATCATGCGCACTCCTCAATCTCGCTCAGTCTAATCTGCAATCTGTCAATCATTTGCACCCGGCCACCCTCACACTCATTACGTACTTACACTCTTCAGTCCCACTCATTTACACTCTTCAGTCCCACCACTTATTTACACTCTTCAGTCCCACTCATTTACACTCTTCAGTCCCACCACTTATTTACACTCTTCAGTCCCACTCATTTACACTCTTCAGTCCCACCACTTATTTACACTCTTCAGTCCCACTCATTTACACTCTTCAGTCCCACCACTTATTTACACTCTTCAGTCCCACTCATTTACACTCTTCAGTCCCACCACTTATTTACACTCTTCAGTCCCACTCATTTACACTCTTCAGTCCCACCACTTATTTACACTCTTCAGTCCCACTCATTTACACTCTTCTGTCCCACCACTTATTTACACTCCTCAGTCCCACTTATTTACACTCTTCAGTCCCATCACTCATTTACACTCTTCAGTCCCACCACTTATTTACACTCTTCAGTCCCACTCATTTACACTCTTCAGTCCCACCACTTATTTACACTCTTCAGTCCCACTCATTTACACTCTTCAGTCCCACCACTTATTTACACTCTTCAGTCCCAATCATTTACACTCTTCAGTCCCACCACTTATTTACACTCTTCAGTCCCACTCATTTACACTCTTCAGTCCCACCACTTATTTACACTCCTCAGTCCCACTTATTTACACTCTTCAGTCCCACTCATTTACACTCTTCAGTCCCACCACTTATTTACACTCCTCAGTCCCAATCATTTACACTCTTCAGTCCCACCACTTATTTACACTCTTCAGTCCCACTCATTTACACTCTTCTGTCCCACCACTTATTTACACTCCTCAGTCCCACTTATTTACACTCTTCAGTCCCATCACTCATTTACACTCTTCAGTCCCACCACTTATTTACACTCTTCAGTCCCACTCATTTACACTCTTCAGTCCCACCACTTATTTACACTCCTCAGTCCCACTCATTTACACTCTTCAGTCCCACCACTTATTTACACTCTTCAGTCCCACCACTTATTTACACTCCTCAGTCCCAATCATTTACACTCTTCAGTCCCACCACTTATTTACACTCTTCAGTCCCACTCATTTACACTCTTCAGTCCCACTCATTTACACTCTTCTGTCCCACCACTTATTTACACTCCTCAGTCCCACTTATTTACACTCTTCAGTCCCATCACTCATTTACACTCTTCAGTCCCACCACTTATTTACACTCTTCAGTCCCACTCATTTACACTCTTCAGTCCCACCACTTATTTACACTCCTCAGTCCCAATCATTTACACTCTTCAGTCCCACCACTTATTTACACTCTTCAGTCCCACTCATTTACACTCTTCTGTCCCACCACTTATTTACACTCCTCAGTCCCACTTATTTACACTCTTCAGTCCCATCACTCATTTACACTCTTCAGTCCCACCACTTATTTACACTCTTCAGTCCCACTCATTTACACTCTTCAGTCCCACCACTTATTTACACTCCTCAGTCCCACTCATTTACACTCTTCAGTCCCACCACTTATTTACACTCTTCAGTCCCACCACTTATTTACACTCCTCAGTCCCAATCATTTACACTCTTCAGTCCCACCACTTATTTACACTCTTCAGTCCCACTCATTTACACTCTTCAGTCCCACTCATTTACACTCTTCTGTCCCACCACTTATTTACACTCCTCAGTCCCACTTATTTACACTCTTCAGTCCCATCACTCATTTACACTCTTCAGTCCCACCACTTATTTACACTCTTCAGTCCCATCACTCATTTACACTCTTCAGTCCCACCACTTATTTACACTCTTCAGTCCCACCAGTCATTTACACTCTTCAGTCCCACAAACTTATTTACACTCTTCAGTCCCACTCATTTACACTCTTCAGTCCCACCACTTATTTACACTCTTCAGTCCCACTCATTTACACTCCTCAGTCCCACTTATTTACACTCTTCAGTCCCACCACTTATTTACACTCTTCAGTCCTCAGTCCCACTTATTTACACTCTTCAGTCCCACCACTCATTTACACTCTTCAGTCCCACCACTTATTTACACTCTTCAGTCCCACTCATTTACACTCTTCAGTCCCACCACTTATTTACACTCTTCAGTCCCACCAGTCATTTACACTCTTCAGTCCCACCACTTATTTACACTCTTCAGTCCCACTCATTTACACTCTTCAGTCCCACCACTTATTTACACTCTTCAGTCCCACTCATTTACACTCCTCAGTCCCACTTATTTACACTCTTCAGTCCCACCACTCATTTACACTCTTCAGTCCCACCACTTATTTACACTCTTCAGTCCCACCAGTCATTTACACTCTTCAGTCCCACCACTTATTTACACTCTTCAGTCCCACCAGTCATTTACACTCTTCAGTCCCACTCATTTACACTCTTCAGTCCCACCACTCATTTACACTCTTCAGTCCCACCAGTCATTTACACTCTTCAGTCCCACCACTTATTTACACTCTTCAGTCCCACCACTTATTTACACTCTTCAGTCCCACTCATTTACACTCTTCAGTCCCACCACTTATTTACACTCTTCAGTCCCACTCATTTACACTCTTCAGTCCCACTCATTTACACTCTTCAGTCCCACTCATTAACACTCTTCAGTGCCACCACTTATTTACACTCTTCAGTCCCACTCATTTACACTCTTCAGTCCCACCACTCATTTACACTCTTCAGTGCCACCACTTATTTACACTCCTCAGTCCCACCTATTTACACTCTTGAGTCCCACTCATTTACACTCTTACAGTGCACTCATTTTTTTTTACTTTAGTTGTAAGTCCATTTCACTCGTCAATCCAGCAGCGTTATTTACACTCCTTAGTGCAAGTCGGGTACGCACACCCGTTTATGTGAGTTGAGTGAGGGGTATTTGACAAGAGACATGGTGTGGGTTGTAGTGTAACTTACCAGTGGCTCAGACTCCTGTCAGAAGCGCTAGAGAAGCAGAGAGAACTTTCTGAGTATCCAGACACCATCATCGTCTGTTCTAGAAGATTTCAACAGGAGAAAGCATGTGGATGTTAGGGCTAAAAGCACGCGCGACCTGTAGTTGTGTGGAGTTCATCAAAGCTGGGCGGGTACTGAGGGTCTTCACTGCAGTCATCGCCACCCACGACCGGCGGCTTTGTTGTTCTAAAAGCTTAATGATCCACAGCTCAGGCTTGTAATGAGGTTTCCGCGCCACTTGTCCGCCATTTCAGCAAAACGTTGACTTCGACCGAATGACAGCATGAGGCCAGAGGGCAGAGGGCAGAGGGCAAGAGGGCAAGAGGGCAAGAGGGCGCCAGATGCTGCACACTAACTGGAGGTCATCAGGGTCAACAGTGTCTCACGGTGCAAAGAGCTACAACCTTTGACCTCATTATTTACACTGCGGTAAATGATGTCAACAGACACAACATGTGACTGACAGGGTCAACATTGCCAGCTAGAGTAACAAACTACAGCATGTGACCTCAATATACCACGTGCTTGACCTGCTGACCTCGTGACCCAGTATCACGACCTCCACATCTCTGTTGACCAAACGACGGCCTTGAGGAGAGAAGGGAGGAGCAAACCTAAAGTAACTTTCAACCAAAGAAGTGAAGTGTGGCACCAGGAAAGGGATGAAGACAAGTAAGGGGGGACCTTGTATCGAGGACCAGGGAGGGGATGGCACGGGGTGACTAACACGGACCCTCACCAAGAGAGGTCAACACATGACCTCAGTCATGGAAAACAGCAAATGGCCGCCTTCTGACACAAAGCACTGCTTGTACTCAACAAAATATTACAACATCCAAGTGAAAACACAAAGCTAACATCCTTCAAAACAACCAGACGACAACCAGTGAAGCTTTGCAGACCTGCCAGTCCTACGGGGAAGAGGTGGAGGGAAGCTGTAGACAGTCTGAAGGGAGGAAAGTCACGTGACGCTGACAACATCCCAGGTGAGTTGCTCAAGCAGGGTGAGGACGACACTGCACTGTGCCAAACAAGTCCGCCAACGCAATGACCTTTTATTTTTTAGAGGAAGTCACTAATCATACCCCTTCAGAAAAAAGGGGGGAAAGAGCAAACTGTGAGAGAACTACAGCAACAACATACGCCGTATACTGAAAGTAATACACAACCACCACAGCAACATACGCCGTATACTGAAAGTAATACACAACCACCACAGCAACATACGCCGTATACTGAAAGTAATACACAACCACCACAGCAACATACGCCGTATACTGAAAGTAATACACAACCACATCAGCAACATACGCCGTATACTGAAAGTAATACACAACCACCACAGCAACATACGCCGTATACTGAAAGTAATACACAACCACATCAGCAACATACGCCGTATACTGAAAGTAATACACAACCACCATACGCCGTATACATACACAACCACCACAGCAACATACGCCGTATACTGAAAGTAATACATACGTATACAACCACCACATCAGCAACATACGCCGTATACTGAAAGTAATACACAACCACCACAGCAACATACGCCGTATACTGAAAGTAATACACAACCACATCAGCAACATACGCCGTATACTGAAAGTAATACACAACCACATCAGCAACATACGCCGTATACTGAAAGTAATACACAACCACCACAGCAACATACGCCGTATACTGAAAGTAATACACAACCACATCAGCAACATACGCCGTATACTGAAAGTAATACACAACCACCACAGCAACATACGCCGTATACTGAAAGTAATACACAACCACCACAGCAACATACGCCGTATACTGAAAGTAATACACAACCACATCAGCAACATACACAACCACATCAGCAACATACGCCGTATACTGAAAGTAATACACAACCACATCAGCAACATACGCCGTATACTGAAAGTAATATACAACCACCACAGCAACATACGCCGTATACTGAAAGTAATACACAACCACCACAGCAACATACGCCGTATACTGAAAGTAATACACAACCACATCAGCAACATACGCCGTATACTGAAAGTAATACACAACCACCACAGCAACATACGCCGTATACTGAAAGTAATACACAACCACATCAGCAACATACGCCGTATACTGAAAGTAATACACAACCACATCAGCAACATACACAACCACATCAGCAACATACGCCGTATACTGAAAGTAATACACAACCACATCAGCAACATACGCCGTATACTGAAAGTAATATACAACCACCACAGCAACATACGCCGTATACTGAAAGTAATACACAACCACCACAGCAACATACGCCGTATACTGAAAGTAATACACAACCACATCAGCAACATACGCCGTATACTGAAAGTAATACACAACCACATCAGCAACATACGCCGTATACTGAAAGTAATACACAACCACCACAGCAACATACGCCGTATACTGAAAGTAATACACAACCACATCAGCAACAACCACTGAGCAACTTCCCTCAACCTTCTGTGGAGTCAGCCACCCATTCTCGACAGCTGGGTGAACTGGGGGAAAGTTCACTGCGCCACACGGGTATTGAACCGCCACGCCCTCAGGCTTGGGGCGAAAGCGGTGTAGTTACTCCTACTTGCCCCCTGACCCCTGGTACTGTGCTGACACCTGGAGGCAAACTTAAGGTCGCCGTTAACAAGTCTTAACAACTGACTTTATCTGCCTGTAAGCTGGAGACTGCACTTAACGCCTCATTGTCACCCGATAATTTTCCGTAATTTTAGCATCTTGTCAGGAACTGCTGGCTGGCTGGCTGGATGGCTGGCTGGCTGGCTGGCTGGACACCAATTCGGTTTTTAAAGGTCCCACTGATCGCGATGCGTCTAGTAAGCAGCCTTCAGGGGGTTTCATTTTAAAAATAATTGTTACCAGTGAGCCAATAACTAAGCTGTCAGCCCTGTAAACACAGGTAATCTCAAAGCTGTCAGCCCTGTAAACACAGGTGATGTCAAGCTGTCAGCCTTGTAAACACAGGTGATGTCAAGCTGTCAGCCCTGTAAACACAGGTGATGTCAAGCTGTCAGCCCTGTAAACACAGGTAATCTCAAAGCTGTCAGCCTTGTAAACACAGTTGATCCCAAGCTGCAAGTCCTGTGAACACATGTAATCTCAAAGCTGTCAGCCTTGTAAACACATTTGATCTCAAAGCTGTCAGCCCTGTAAACACAGGTAATCTCAAAGCTGTCAGCCCTGTAAACACAGTTGATCTCAAAGCTGTCAGCCCTGTAAACACAGGTAATCTCAAAGCTGTCAGCCCTGTAAACACAGTTGATCTCAAAGCTGTCAGTCCTGTAAACACAGGTGATCTCAAAGCTGTCAGCCCTGTAAACACAGGTAATCTCAAAGCTGTCAGCCCTGTAAACACAGGTGATGTCAAAGGTGTCAGCCTGTTCCAAAGGTGAGACCACAGCTCAGTGGTGTAATTTAAGGCTTTTTTCAAGTGTTATTCTCTTTGACTTTAAGAGTTAAATTACACAGATCTCGTCAATGAACAAGACGATCGTATCCGCATTTTTCTAGTTTGTATCGTGGTGGTCCACTCGTTTGTAAATGGCTTTGAACTCACTGCTCAATGAGAAATGTGCTATACAAGTGTACTTTTCTATTACTATTAGTAGTAGTAGTAGTAGTGGTAGTAAACTATGAACACATGTCTGTCCTTTGTGGAGATCGTTTCTATGCCCGACCCTCCACCTCCCCGGCCAATTCCCTGCTTATATCTTTATTCCAAGTTTTTCACTTTTGCCAGGCAGCTTTGGAAACTCCGCGGCCCATTCAGCTGAACAACAAACATTTGCAACTTCTTAACCACTTTAATCTCCTACTTCTTGTGAGAGGAACTGACTGCACGGCCACTAGCAGTTCCTTCATTCCGCTGTGTCCTAGTATCCTGCGCTGTGTGTGTGTGTGTGTGTGTGTGTGAGAGAGAGAGAGAGAGAGAGCAAGTAATAGAAAGAGTGAGGTAGAGAGACCAAGAGAGGCTGAGTAGTCTTGACCACCATGAACTATGGCTGGTAAGAACCAAAGTACAGTCACGTGGTTTTTTCCGCAGGTCATGCAAATTGCGGGCTGAATCGATCGGCCAGGGACCTCACCTCCCACGCACTGTGCCCACTAGACTGAGGACTTCCAGGCGTCGCAGATGACCAGACACAGGAAGTCACGTGACTAGAGTCCTCCCATCTCCGTCCAGGAGGGCCGACTGGCCTCCCTGTGTTGAACAAGGGCTTAACTGGATGAGCCCCCACCCCTACACTCAACCAAATTCCGCTCCCTGAAGGAAGTAGATTCCTGGATGAGTCCTCATTTCCCCCCCCCCATGAAAAACTACTTCTTTCCCCCCCCCCCTGCCCTCCAGAATGTGGTGGACTTTAGCACCGAACTCGTGCACCACGACAGCAGCTAAACGAGATAACACTGTCACTGCGCCACCTAGCGGCACGCACGAGCAGCCGGATGGAGCGTCAGGATGCTGACGTGGTGCTGGCCGTGGTGTACTTTGTCAACGTCAGACGGCACCGCTGGCCGACACGTGTGCACAAACACCGAGGCCCCCTGCCGGCCGCTCCCCAGCCGCTCTGGGTGCAGAAACTTTAGCGGATTGGGAGCCAGGTTATCTCCCCTCACAGAGCATGACGAGTGTTCCAGTAAAACAGGGAAAAAAGGCTGAGCCTTGGCTGCTTCAGATTGTCTGGTTTCCCAGGGCGACGGCTGTAGCAGCAAAATATAAGTCGCCTGTTACCACGACAGTGAGAATTGAATGACCTAGGTTCGTATCTCACCTCCGACATACCTCTTGAAACAGAGGGCCTACGTTAAGTATAATCTTGAGACAACAAAATACCTACATTAAGTATACTGAGACCCTACATTAGCAATATTATTGAGACAATTTAAGAAAAGCAAGTAAACTGATTGTCTTCTGTCCCAAAGAACAGACATCTTTACAGCCAACACCAAAGATAATCTGCTGCTGAGGGTAAAGTTTAACAGCCGGAATATCTTGAGGGTACAGTTTTACAGTCAGAATATCTTAAGGCCGCGGTTCTCAACCTGGGGGGCACGCCCCCCAAGGGGGGCGCAAGCTGCGCAAAGGCGGTCATTTTCTCATATCTCATATAGGTATTAGTGGCAAACAGTCGGAATATCTTGAGGGTATAGTTTTATAGTAAGAATATCTTGAGGGTACAGTTTTATAGTAAGAATATCTTGAGGGTACAGTTTTATAGTAAGAATATCTTGAGGGTACAGTTTTATAGTAAGAATATCTTGAGGGTACAGTTTTATAGTAAGAATATCTTGAGGGTATAGTTTTATAGTAAGAATATCTTGAGGGTATAGTTTTATAGTAAGAATATCTTGAGGGTATAGTTTTATAGTAAGAATATCTTGAGGGTACAGTTTTATAGTAAGAATATCTTGGGGGTACAGTTTTATAGTAAGAATATCTTGGGGGTACAGTTTTATAGTAAGAATATCTTGAGGGTACAGTTTTATAGTAAGAATATCTTGGGGGTACAGTTTTATAGTAAGAATATCTTGGGGGTACAGTTTTATAGTAAGAATATCTTGGGGGTACAGTTTTATAGTAAGAATATCTTGAGGGTACAGCTGGACGCTGGGTGTTTGCCGCCAAGATCAATCAGACATCACGATCACCGCTCTCTCTCTGTGGTGGTAGTCTCGCGCCACACCTTACTGCTACCAAGACTTACAGTGACCTCCACGAGACATCAGACAGCCATTTCCCTAATCTTTTATTTACCACACGGACTGGACTTGGACGCGCGTCCCCCTAACGTCTGTCACTCCCAGAAGAGATGGCGGCAGTCTGGTTCCTGATACAAGCACCCGTATGAACCTCTTATATCTCAATCCCACCCACGTCTGGCTTTGAGGCAGAAAGGTTAATCGCGGACCAAAACAGTTGTGAGAAGTCGGTCAGCAGCCTCGCTGCTAAAATGGAAAACTCCAGGCATCAGCAGGAAGCTTAGAGGTCAGGGGTTACACTTGAGGCTAATGTTTCTCGGGGAAAGAACTACAAAGACAAGCTGACTGGAGGATACTCGACGACAAGCTTATCGCTGCGGTCGTCAAGCGGTGAGGCAGGGAGGGCGGCAAGTGGCTGTCCGAGGACGTCAGGTGCACAGGACGTCAAGTGGCTTTGTGTGGACGTCAGATGACAGTCACGTGCACAGGACAACACGTGGTCTGGGGGGACGTCAGACGACAGTCAGGTGCACAGGGCAACACGTGGTCTGGGGGGTCGTCAGATGACAGTCAGGTGCACAGGGCAACACGTGGTCTGGGGGGTCGTCAGATGACAGTCACGTGCACAGGACAACACGTGGTCTGGGGGGTCGTCAGATGACAGTCAGGTGCACAGGGCAACACGTGGTCTGGGGGGTCGTCAGATGACAGTCACGTGCACAGGGCAACACGTGGTCTGGGGGGACGTCAGACGACAGTCAGGTGCACAGGGCAACACGTGGTCTGGGGAGTCGTCAGATGACAGTCAGGTGCACAGGGCAACACGTGGTCTGGGGGGACGTCAGACGACAGTCAGGTGCACAGGGCAACACGTGGTCTGAGGGGGGACGTCAGATGACAGGTGCACAGGACAACACGTGGTCTAGGGAGACGTCAGATGACAGTCAGGTGCACAGGGCAACACGTGGTCTAGGGAGACGTCAGATGACAGTCAGGTGCACAGGGCAACACGTGGTCTAGGGAGACGTCAGATGACAGTCAGGTGCACAGGGCAACACGTGGTCTGGGGGTTATAAGACGACAGTCAGGTGCACAGGGCAACACGTGGTCTGGGGGGTCGTCAGATGACAGTCAGGTACATAGGCAAGACGTGGTCTGGGGGGATATAAGACAACAGTCAGGTTCACAGGGCAACACGTGGCTTTGGGGGGGGGGGACATCAGAAGATTTAAAGATTTATTGTCAATAAAAAGAGTATGCACAGACTAGTCGTAGTGGTCTGGCGCTGGCGGTGTGTTATGGCAGTGACGGTGGTCGTGACGATGTGGGGAAGCCTAGTGGTATACATTATTAAGGTTATGGAACCGACATCGCAAAGATTATCATCATGCTTCATCGTCAACGCAGAGAATTACAGAAGCAGTAAGTGGCTCAGTGCCTACGTCGTGTAGAAGGGGGGTGGAACCCAACCCTCTCCTTCCACCGCCGTTACCTCCCCTGGTACATGAGGTACCTTGTCGTCTTTACCTCCCCTGAGACATCAGGCACAGCTGGGCAGATGCTGGTAGTCGTCTAGCCGCTCTCAAACCATCCGCCTTCTGTTGCATAGCGACAAGCACTAGTCCTCAAGCTATGGCCGTCTCCCCGCCAATGTTAAAACAAAACTAATTTTAGTAACACCACCTATCACACCTACACTAACCACCAAGCTATGGACGTCTCCCCGCCAATGTTATAATAAAACTAATTTTAGTAACACAAGCTATCACACCTACACTAACCACCAAGCTATGGAGATTTCCCTCCTACTGTTATAAGAAAGTCAAATATAGTGTGGCACAAGCTATCACGGACAGCTACCAGTAGCCACCTGGCCATGGAGATTGCCCCGATGTTACAAGAAACTAAACAAACAGTAACCAAACCATCCGACAGTCATCTACAGTCCGCTTCACTTACATTGTACATGTACAGTCAAGACAATAAAGACTGTCTAATATTAGACCATTATATTCATGACCGAAGACAGCAAGTCACACGACACCGAAGGAGGTGAAAGAGAACGAGAAGAAGACGATGAAAAAGATGACGATGACGACAAAGATGTTGAGGATGAGATCTGACAACAAAGCTCGACCTACAGCTGTCACTTCTTGATAGTAACGAGAACGAGAACGAGAAGAACGAGACACAGGTTACAGACAAGGAGCTAGTGGACATCTGCAAACAATACTACAGTGGCAAAACAATCAGTGGAATCTTAGTGTTAGCAATATGTCAACAACATGTCACAACCTCAACAACATGTCACAACAACCTGGCGGCACTGCAGCACAACACGTGACCAACTTGGCGGCAAATGTCGGTAAGCCCTCATCACACTCACGCACCTGTCAACCATACATCACCACACAGAAGGTCGACAAGGACAGAAAGATCTGATGCCCTGACAGACAGACAGACAGACAGACAGACAGACAAGCGAGATGATAAGCGCTGCCTGCATGCTTGCAGCTTGACTGCCACAGTGCACGTGCATACGTCAACCAGTCTAAATATACACATACTCACTGGCGTCGGCCTGGTGGTGATTAAACCAGTAACCTCGCTTCAGCAGGCACACCTGAAACAGGTAAGAAAATATGAGGTGGACTGAAGGCCGACGGCCGTCTTCCAGGTAAACAGAGACGTTTTCTGCCGATTTCCCACAACGGCCGTTAACCGGAGAGCGGTACTAACCCCCCCTCCCTACCCATCCACCACCCCCGATGTTTGCCGCCTTTCATCTGATCCCATGATGTGGAGGTGAGGGGGGGGCGGTCTGCCTTTACCCCGACTCTTTCCCCTCCCCCTCCCTGAAGCATCTCAGACGGTTCTCTTCGAGACAATGCCCCCCCCCCATCCAGTGTACATCAACATCAAAGTTGGTTTTGTTGCTGGAGTTGCACTACGTGCAGGCGTGTGTGTGTGTGAGATGGTGGCGCCCTCTATACACCCATGTCTTGTCTTCAGGCTGTTGCTGGGGTTGTCGTCCAGTCTACATCTACACATGCTGGTGGTGATGGTGATTAGGCTGTGTGGTAGTTGGGGGAGGGGGAGGGGTGCTCATCGGTACCAGGAGCAGCAACTGCTTTTAGCAGCAGTGCATCTCCGTGCGCTTGTGAGACACACACGCAGACAGACCGATCTTGTAATCTTACAATCTTGTCAATGCCTGTGGGCATAATGCTGGGTCACACACACACACTTACACACACACACACACACACACACACACACACACACACACACACACACAAACTTCCTTGAGTATTACCCCTAACAACAGTCCACACAATGCTCGTCCTTTTTCACCCTCCTCCCTTTTCTGCTTATTGCTATTTTCCTCCTCGTCTTCCTCTACAGAATCACGATATTCTCTGTCCTTGTGACTTGGAGACTATTTTTCTAAATTTGTCTTCCATTTCATTGTCAGAACTGTTGTTTATTCTTCCGTCCCTCGTATGCTGTCCATGTCTTTTCCCTGTTTTACCCGCTAAGAGCATGCTGCTTAGTGAGTGAATATTTCATGTGGAAACTCCTTGTTTGTAGTGCAAGTGAGTGTGTGTGAGAGAGAGAGAGAGAGTGTGTGTGTGTGTGAGAGAGAGTGTGTGTGTGTGTGAGAGAGAGTGTGTGTGTGTGTGTGAGAGAGAGAGTGTGTGTGTATGTGTGTGTGTGAGAGAGAGAGAGAGAGAAAGTGTATGTGTGTATGTGTAAAGGTATGTGAGAGAGTGTGATTGTGTGTGAATGTGTATGTGAATGTACGTGTATTGTGATAAAGTAATGGCTTCAACCATTTTTCATTTCCAGTGGCTTTCCTTTCTCCATAACAAAATATTAAACCACCTGTGATCATGTGATTATGTCAGTAAGCTGTAATACAAATCATTTTCCTCAACAGCAGCACAACAGCATCTTACTCTGGTCTGCATCTACAACTTGGTAATTCACTGTGCAAACACGGCCAAGTCCCTCAACTCTTGGGGCAATTCTAGAGTTACCGGCCCTGATACATGGACTCGAAACGATGAACCGTGAAGAGGACTGATATATTGACTCGACCTGACGATGAACCGTGTAGAGGACTGATACATGGAGTCTGCCAAACGATGAACTGTGTACAGGACTGATATATTGACTCGACCTTACTATGAACCGTGTAGAGGACTGATACATGGAGTCTGCCAAACAATGAACTGTGTAGAGGACTGATACATGGAGTCTGCCAAACGATGAACTGTGTAGACTGGTACATGGCCTCGAACTGACGATGGACCGTGTTGAGGAATAATACATGGTTTGGATCTAGCGATGAACTGCGTAGAAGACTCGTACATGGCCTCGAACTGATGATGAACCGTGTAGAGGACCGATACAAGGCGATGACAGCGGGACCAGAGCTGACCACGGTACCGTGTTGAGGACTGATACAAGGCGATGATACAAGGCGATGACAAACTGATACAAGGCGATGACAGCGGGACCAGACCTGACCACGGTACCGTGTTGAGGACTGATACAAGGCGATGACAAACTGACAAACTGATACAAGGCGATGACAGCAGGACCAGAGCTGACCAAAGTGCTTGACACTTGTCGGCTTGACAGGAACCATTGACATCAGGCTGCCCCCTGTCCCATTATTCCTCCCCGTACCACCCTCCCTCTCTCACTCCAGCTTGACCTGACCCTGAGCAACTTTGATGGCCGGTGCCTCTCACCCCGCCTGACGAAATGAATGTCGCCACTGCAGACATTAACAAGGCGCCACCCGACTGACACAAGAGGTCAGCAAGCAGGACACCCACTCTTCCTATCGCCATCACAGACAGGCACTGCAACAGGAAGTGACGACTTTTGAACAGGAAATGAATATTTGTTCAAAGAGTTTAATAAGGACAATTCTTCTTTCCTGCTTGGGATGTTTTTGTTTGAACTCCCTGGCAACAGATAAAAGGTCATCTGTGGTCTGTGGTTTTAATCAACAAGAGATGTTCTTCACTCACACTTTCTCTGGCTGCCATCAACTTTCAAGTTTCTCTCGCCCCACCCACAGCACGAAAGACACGCGGGAATCAAAAGAGACGATAAAGCTGCAAAGTGGGGTGGGTAAGGGTTGTACGGATGGTGGGTCGGGGAGGGAGGGACTTGCTGGGGCTGAAGGGGTGGGCCGGAGGGGAGCTGGTGAATGCTGACAAGACGAGGGGACTAAGGCATTAGACTCACGGAGGTCAATCTCACTGTAACGCCTGCTGCCCCTTAGTATCCAGCTTCACTCAAAATACACAGATTGACTAGATTGTTCACTTCACAAACTTCATTCTGACAGGCCCAGTGTCCACTGACTATCAAGTCCTTAGTATCCAGCTTCACTCAAAATACACAGATTGACTAGATTGTTCACTTCACAAACTTCATTCTGACAGGCCCAGTGTCCACTGACTATCAAGTCCTTAGTATCCAGCTTCACTCAAAATACACAGATTGACTAGATTGTTCACTTCACAAACTTCATTCTGACAGGCCCAGTGGCCACTGACTATCAAGTCAATAAAGAGCTTTATTGAATTCTTCAATTATCAAGTAAATATTGCTGAATTATTAAATCATTCGTCTACTATTGAATTATCCGACTGCCGAATTATTAAATTATCAGACTGTGTATTATTGAATTATCAAACTGCATTTTCGACTGTGTATCCTGAGGTGACGTCACACCACAATACTTGCAGAGCGAGGCTTGCGTTTTGTTGGACTTGGTTAGTTAGCTAAATGGTTAGTTAGCTAGCTAGTTAGTTAGCTAAATGGTTAGTGAGCTAAATGGTTAGTTAGTTAGCTAGTTAGTTAGCTAAATGGTTCGTGAGCTAAATGGTTAGTTAGTTAGCTAGTTAGTGAGCTAAATGGTTAGTTAGTTAGCTAGTTAGTTAGCTAAATGGTTAGTTAGTTAGCTAAATGGTTAGTGAGCTAAATGGTTAGTGAGCTAAATGGTTAGTTAGCTAGTTAGTGAGCTAAATGGTTAGGTAGTTAGTTAGTTAGTTAGCTAAATGGTTAGTTAGTGAGCTAAATGGTTAGTGAGCTAAATGGTTAGTTAGTTAGCTAAATGGTTAGTGAGCTAAATGGTTAGTTAGTTAGCTAGTTAGTTAGCTAAATGGTTAGTTAGTTAGCTAGTTAGTTAGCTAAATGGTTAGTTCGCTAAATTGTTAGTTAGTTAGACAAATGGTTAAAGGGACGCTGCTACTCACATGCAGCGTGTCGGTGAGATTCAAATCCAGAGCGGACAACAGAACGATGACTGAAGGCCCATCTGCAAACATCAGATAATCACCAATCGTCAGACTGGTGAGTGAACTTTAAGCCTGGCGCCAGAATGCTCTCTGAGACTGCCAATGTCGACCTACCTCTACTACGTAGAGAAAATTCTAACAAGGTCGGAGTGTTACGAGAGAATCCTCTTACAGAACTAACGATTAACAGGGAGGTAGGGAGGAAGAGCGAGTGAGCGAGCAAGTCACGTGACGGCTTCATTACAAACGCCGTGCCCCTGTGACCCTACATGAACTGTCAACCTGTCAAGTTAGAGAAGCGACATTCACAGCACAAGTAGTTCGTCATGTCACCACACTTCACTGGTGTCTCGCCTTAGTCACCTCGAGTGAAACGACAGATAGATAATTAGCAATCAAATCGCAGCTACAAGAGTCAATATGAAGTGGGAATATGTGGGGGCGGGTAGTACTTGTGGGAGTATGTGGGGGCGGGTAGTACTTGTGGGAGTATGTGGTGGCGGGTAGTACTTGTGGAGTAGTTACGGGCGGGTAATACTTATGGGAGTATGTGGGGGCGGGTAGTACTTGTGGGAGTATGTGGGGGCAGGTAGTACTTGTGGGAGTATGTGGGGCGGGTAGTACTTGTGGGAGTATGTGGGGCGGGTAGTACTTGTGGGAATATGTTGGGGGCGGGTAGTACTTGTGGGAATATGTGGGGCGGGTAGTACTTGTGGGAATATATGGGGCGGGTAGTACTTGTGGGAATATGTGGGGCGGGTAGTACTTGTGGGAGTATGTGGGGCCGGGTAGTACTTGTGGGAGTATGTGGGGGCGGGTAGTACTTGTGGGAATATGTGGGGGCGGGTAGTACTTGTGGGAGTAGTTACGGGCGGGTAGTACTTGTGGGAGTATATGGGGTGGGTAGTATTTGTAAGAGTAGTTACGGGCGGGTAGTGCTTATGGGAGTATGGGGGCAGGTAGTACTTGTGGGAGTATGTGGGGGCGGGTAGTACTTGTGGGAGTATGTGGTGGCGGGTAGTACTTGTGGAGTAGTTACGGGCGGGTAATACTTATGGGAGTATGTGGGGGCGGGTAGTACTTGTGGGAGTAGTTACGGGCGGGTAGTACTTGTGGGAGTATATGGGGGCGGGTAGTAGTTGTTAAGCCCTCGTATCTGTATAATGAAGACCTCACAAGCTGGAGTGACGACTAGTACTGCACTACACTGTCGACACAACACAGTGAGGTGTGAGGGTGAGTGCAGGGAGTTAAGGGGCGTGTAGTCTAAAGAGAACAGTCTACAGTCTACACTCTACAGTCTACAGCATGATCATGTCTACCAGAGATACCACTCTCGTAACAGACGTCTACTACACCAGTATGTCATTCCTGTAGAATTAATCAACTACACAAGTATGCCACTCCTGTAGAAGACATCTACTACATCATCATGTCATTGCTGTAGAAGAATCTACTACACCAGTATGTCATTGCTGTAGACGACATCTACTACATCATCATGTCATTGCTGTAGAAGACATCTACTACATCATCATGTCATTGCTGTAGAAGACATCTACTACATCATCATGTCATTGCTGTAGAAGACATCTACTACATCATCATGTCATTGCTGTAGAAGACATCTACTACATCATCATGTCATTCCTGTAGAAGACGTCTACTACATCATCATGTCATTGCTGTAGAAGACATCTACTACACCAGTATGTCATTGCTGTAGAAGACATCTACTACATCATCATGTCATTCCTGTAGAAGACGTCTACTACATCATCATGTCATTGCTGTAGAAGACATCTACTACACCAGTATGTCATTGCTGTAGAAGACATCTACTACACCAGTATGTCATTGCTGTAGAAGACATCTACTACACCAGTATGTCATTGCTGTAGAAGAAGTAGATTCTAACAAGTCCAAGCCCTCCTATCGCCTGTACCTGTGTAGTCTTGACCAGACTTCAGGAAAAGCGATCACAGCTGTGCACCCCTCCCCAACACACCCCAGCCCCGTAAACATGGCCTCGGCGCCAACTTCAAAGGCTTCGCCACAAACCTGCCAGCAACTGCGTCAATCAACCTGTACAGGTGAGGACAGACACGGAGCACGTCTCGTGAAAACTCGCGCGCATCAAACATGGCGGCGGCTGCTTGCTTCACGGTCCCCATGCGACTCTCATCAAGGGAACCCTGTTGTAGGATGAGAACACCACGTGCTTGGGTATGAGAGCTAAGAGAGCAGATAATTATATCACGAACCTGTATCTCTCCACTGACTGCAGATTCCCCCCCCACGTCCATTCTAGAACGAGACCAAAGCACAAGTTCGCTTCCGGTTTAACTGACGACATTAAGAAGAGGAGCAGAGGATGCGAACTCTCGTGTTGACGGAGGTACAAAAGCTCAAGCTTGAAGGTCTGTTGTGTTTTCAGTTTATTGTCTGAGTCGTGGACAGTGGAGGTCGAGGACTTCTGCCAAAAAAAAACTAGTGAAGGAACAAATGTATTGCAATTCTATTGTTGACTCTGACAATTGCAGTTCCAGAGATTAGACTGTTAAATGGCTGTCCGAGACCTGACAGCCTACAACTTCTCGAGAGGGTAAGAGTTGCTAAGAGCCGACGGTCCAGAGATACGTCCGTGGATATATTCATTCAGAGGGTCACCCGGTATTCACCCCTCATAGTGCGAAATCACCCCGAGGTGGAAACACTTTCCTGCCAACACAAGTAATCCACCCTAGGAGAGTAGTTAATAGACTTGTTTGTCACCACTGCACTCGGTACACTCTGTATGTGACATCTGTTGGCAGGGGAGGCGGAGGGGGTGAAATCACCACTAGGTGGAAACACGTATTTCTCGCCAAAGCAAGCAGCCAACCAAATATTCATTCAATCATTCATCGCGTGGCTGGTGCCAGTCTTTGAGGGGATCACATGGATAGACACGGCAGCTGACAGGGGCCGCCACTCTTGTCTATTGTGAGCGATAGTCAGCAGGTTTTGTACAGCTGACAGGGGCCGCCACTCTTGTCTATTGTGGGTGATAATCAGCAGGTCCTGTACAGCTGACAGGGGCCGCCACTCTTGTCTATTGTAAGCGATAGTCAGCAGGTCCTGTACAGCTGACAGGGGCCGCCACTCTTGTATATTGTGAGCGATAGTCAGCAGGTCCTGTACAGCTGACAGGGGCCGCCACTCTTGTCTATTGTGAGCGATAGTCAGCAGGTCCTGTACAGCTGACAGGGGCCGCCACTCTTGTCTATTGTGAGCGATAGTCAGCAGGTCCTGTACAGCTGACAGGGGCCGCCACTCTTGTCTATTGTGAGCGACAGTCAGCAGGTCCTGTACAGCTGACAGGGGCCGCCACTCTTGTCTATTGTGGGCGATAATCAACAGGTCCTGTACAGCTGACAGGGGCCGCCACTCTTGTCTATTGTGAGCGATAGTCAGCAGGTCCTGTACAGCTGACAGGGGCCGCCACTCTTGTCTATTGTGGGCGATAGTCAGCAGGTCCTGTACAGCTGACAGGGGCCGCCACTCTTGTCTATTGTGAGCGATAGTCAGCAGGTCCTGTACAGCTGACAGGGGCCGCCACTCTTGTCTATTGTGAGCGATAGTCAGCAGGTCCTGTACAGCTGACAGGGGCCGCCACTTTTGTTTATTGTGGGCGATAGTCAGCAGGTCCTGTACAGCTGACAGGGGCCGCCACTCTTGTCTATTGTGAGCGATAGTCAGCAGGTCCTGTACAGCTGACAGGGGCCGCCACTCTTGTCTATTGTGGGCGATAGACAGCAGGTCCTGTACAGCTGACAGGGCCGCCACTCTTGTCTATTGTGAGCGATAGTGAGCAGGTCCTGTACAGCTGACAGGGGCCGCCACTCTTGAAATCAGTAGGTCCTGTACAGCTGACAGGGGCCGCCACTCTTGTCTATTGTGGGCGATAGTCAGCAGGTCCTGTACAGCTGACAGGGGCCGCCACTCTTGTCTATTGTGGGCGATAGTCAGCAGGTCCTGTACAGCTGACAGGGGCCGCCACTCTTG
Organism: Marisa cornuarietis; assembly: GCA_004794655.1. NCBI lineage: Eukaryota > Metazoa > Mollusca > Gastropoda > Architaenioglossa > Ampullariidae > Marisa > Marisa cornuarietis. The sequence continues at coordinate 264,871 of SMMW01000621.1, read as the reverse complement.
TCTATTGTGGGCGATAGTCAGCAGGTCCTGTACAGCTGACAGGGGCCGCCACTCTTGTCTATTGTGGGCGATAGTCAGCAGGTCCTGTACAGCTGACAGGGGCCGCCACTTTTGTTTATTGTGGGCGATAGTCAGCAGGTCCTGTACAGGACGACCAGTCCAGTCTTTGATGTTCGTAAGTCAGTTCTTTCTCTGACCACCCTCCACCCTGCCTTGAAGAACAGTCTTCGACAAGGTGACATGGCCAAACTAATCTAGCTACTTGACTGTTGCAGGTAGGGGTTCCTGGTGTCCTACGACTGTGACAACCGTGCTTTGTACAAAGACCTTGGTTTTGTGTTCTCTGTACGAGATCAGCCCCCTCAGGCACTTGGTCAGTGAAAACACCTCCACCCGTTACAGCGAACCCACGTGACCAGAATGTGCTCACGTGTAAACACAAGATTTACGAGTTGTACATTTTACACGATTAACACATGTATATTTATTTTTTAATATTATTTTAAAAACTAAGGGTTGTATATTTTTCCTAACTTAAAGTTTTAAGTTTTAAAAAATGCGTGGTTTTAACAGTTAAGAGTTAAGAGTTGAATATTTTACAAGAGTTGTATATTTTGAAAATATATCCACACCGTTGACTTCCAGTAAACGAATCATCTGTTGGTGCCAAATAAAAATATGCAATATGTTTCGATCAATATAATTTTCGTTTGGAAACTTGCAGATGATTGAGTCACATTTCCACTTTCCCACACTGCCTCATTGAGTACTTTTAGGTGAGACTGTGGAAACATCTTGTGTGGCTACAAGTGACCACGAGTGTCTCTCGAGCTGTGTAATAACACTGCACACACATCAGCAAACACATCTGTGACTTCTTTCCCTGCATTCTTTCTGCCTCACCTACTTCTGCAGCTAGAGTTGTCCACCGCCCGCAGGCATGGATGTTAATGGCATGTTTCTCTTCCTCTCTTCCAGTCGTCCAAGACTGTAGAGCGGGCAGCCAATCGAACTTTAGTCATGGCAGAAAGGTCAAGGCTGTAGAGACCCTCCAACAGACAAGATTTCCTGTCGTCAGTACAAGTTTACATTGCTGAGGCCTGTCTCCCTACTCTACACAAGTCCACCCACAAACCGCGATCTTCTATTCGTTTTTGTACAAATTATTGCTGGAGTAAAAATGCCTTGGTGGAAGAAAGAGTTTCACTCACTCTCAACTGATGGTCTTTACAGTGTACACTCGTGTACTGCTCTCACAATACATCGCCACTGTAAACTGTATACTCCGAGGGTAAGGCGGTGCCCCAGGGCAAAGTGGGGAACGACAGGACAAGCTATAAGGCTGAGGCCAGACCCCGAGATGTTGTTGAACCCTTGGAGTCGTAGTTATAAAGGTGGTGGCAAAGATTTCTGGGGTAAAGAAACAAATATCCGTCGGGACTGGGTATATCATTATAACTACAGAAACAAGATCTTATTCCTTGAGTTCTCCATTTTGCCCTGGGAAATGTCTTAGTCTCACTTTATACCTACGGCCCCTGTACTAGTTAACACCAACATGGCCGCTTTACACCGTACTTCCGGTAACCTCCTCCCGACGTTCGTGACCTGTCATATTGTACACCCGTGAGTCGCTCCTCCCGGACCAGACACTAACTTGTCTTTCTTCACGAAGATCTTGATGGTATGTAGTTAGGTTTAGTTAGTTGTCATAAACACACATGTTTGTTTCACGTGTCAACAGTTGTTATCACTAACACCTGGCTTTTCGATGCTTGCTGATGTCACAATCTTGACTTTGTCTAAGGCCGTCCAATCAGATTGCAATTTATTAGACACACAATCTTCGACTTGTAACTCAAAGTGGTGATTACATTTCCAAGTTTGTATTTTAAACACGTTTTGTAATTTTTGTCGCCGCTTCATCAAAAGTTAGAAAACATCGCATATTTAGCGACATATGTCCCTTTATGAAGTCTAGTAACTGAAGCACCACTATCGAGCATCATTTTATGCAAAGTCTAAAGATGTCCTACTGTAAGATCAGAATAAATAAATCATCATCATCATCATCATCATCATCATCATCGTCGTCGTCGACGAGCCCTGTAGCCCTAATCACCTACTTAACAAGAATCATGGAGCCCTGTAGCCCCAATCACCTTCTTAACAAGAATCGTAGAGCCCTTAGCCCCATTTATCTACTTAACAAGAATCGTGGAACCCTGTAACCCCGTTCACCTACTCAACAAACTCTTTGCCCTCGACAAAGTCACAAACATGACACGTGTACAAGTCGCCGAGACACGTGACCAAACTTCACTCTGTGTAACAATAAACAATATAGAGAAATGTTTTCACTGCACTGCCAGATGTCTGTGACACAAACGTCACAGGTAAACATGCTTTCTCAACATACTAGTGCAGTGGCGTAGGAAGATGCTCGGCTTTGGGGGGGGGGGGCAAGCTCCATGCTGACAATGAATAACTTCACATTCTTGCCTTCCCAGCATCTTATTGGGGGGGGCGGCTGCCCCCCTTGCCCCCCCCCCCGGTTCCTACGCCACTGTAGTGTGTAGTGAAAACGTTGCACTGTGGGAAGATATCCCTTGTGAACAGGGGAATAGGGGGGAAGCAAGACGACGAGCAGCCTGCTGTGTAGTGAGGCTCGTGTCCGCCATGTTTCAGGTAAGGACGCCGGGGTTTGAAAACAAAAATGCTTTTCTCTCCCAATCCCCTTCGTATCTGTGGTCAGATGGAGAAAGACTATGCCTTACTGGTGCTGGAAGGTCCTTGTTTAACACTTGCTGTGACTTCTGACCTTTCGTCGTGTCTCGAGCGATACGCGAGATATGTGGACGGAAGGTCAGTCGTTGAGGGAAGACAGGACAGTTGTCTATCAAATCTTAAGAAGAACAATTAAATACACTTCCTTAAGCCACACAGAGTTGTCGTCACTTCCTGATTCACTCCATATGACGAAAGGAAAAAATACGAAAGAAAGAAAAGAATGTAAAAGATTTCGTGCCTACAGACAGACAGTCTATTACATGCAGACTTTTACAGAAATTGCAGAATACACTGGAAAGAAATACTTTCAAACCTAAGCGGTATGTCATACTGACAGTATCTCACTCAACACTGAGCAGTATTTCATTGAATACCAGTTGTTAATAAGACTCCTTGAAAACCTACAACCGCCATGAACAATGGACACCGAGAAGAGGGACAGGACAAAGAGCGGACAAAAGACCGCGAGGACAGGACTGAAGTAAAGAGATCGATGGCATCCGGTCTGATGTGTAGTTACTACGAGTGCAAGTTAAACGACCCCCTTCACTTCTGTCTTATCGATCACCTGTCGATATCTAGTCCACAAAGTGACCCTCAGCCGCCCTCACAACTGGCGCCCGCTGCTGACAGTCTTTGTGTGTCGAGCCTGGCCAGGACGAGGGGGAGAGTAATGATGGTCTACAAGACTGAGGCATCAATGCCACAGGCCATTGGTAGTACACGTGGCTCTCAAGGTCTGAACAGACAACCATAGCCATCAATACTTTGTCTGCTAGTCAGCCCATCAACAAAATATTCCGACCTGAAGGACTCCTACCCCAAACATCCCCCTCTTTCTCTCACACTCGCTCTCACACACACACTCTCTCTCTCACACACGCACACTCTCTCTCTCTCTCTCTCACACACACACACTCTCTCTCACACTCGCACACACACTCTCTCTCTCTCTCGCTCTCTCTCACACACACCCTCTCTCTCTCTCTTACACACACACTCGCACACACACTCTCTCTCCTCTCTCCATCTCTCTCTCACACACACACACACTCTCTCTCTCACACTCGCACACACACTCTCTCTCTCTCTCTCACACACACCCTCTCTCTCTCTCTCACACAAACATTCATGCAGACATTTAAAAATCCGACATTTATAATGAGGTATTTCACCATTTTGACTTCATGATGGCGCAAATAGTCTTAAATAAGTGTGCTCCCACACTCACTCCCCCCCTTCTGCACACCCCAACACAACCCCCTCCACACAAACACTCAACTTCTCTCTACCTCCCTCTCTCTCTCTCTCGTCAAAATGTAATGTGCTATATGAACGTTGTTGTCTCTCGACATCAACCCCCTCACTCTACAGCACCTTAACCTTCTGGTGTACTTCACATCTACATTAACCCCTTAGCTCTACCGCCTTCTGGTGTACTTCACATCCACATTAACCCCTCACTCGACAGCACCTTAACCTTTTGGTGTACTTCACATCTGCAGGCCATCTAGATGTGAACATTTATCACCCATCATTCGCTCTCTTCACTGGCTGCCAGTCGTAGACTGTGTAGCTTATAAACTTTCCACTCTGACTTACTCCGCCGTTCCGGGTACTGGTCCTCGGTACCTCTCCAAAATCACTCCCATCTATACACCCGCACGACTTCTTCACTCATCTCCTGACACCGAGCTTCTGCGAGTCTCACTGAGACAAAGACTATGGACAGAGGTCTGTCTCCTACCAACTCCCATCAACTGGCAACAGATTACCCGTCAGCCTTCATCACTCTGATTCTCTTACCACCTTTAGGACTAAACTCAAGACAATCTTTTCAAAACAACGACTTCACTGGGACCCTGTCCTGACATGAGTGTGTGTAACAGGTGTCTGTAGTTGAGCGGGTGTGTGTTGTAGAAGTGAGGCTATTAGTATTATTAGTATTATTATTTTATAACGTATGTTAGTGTTTATGGCAGAATAAATCATCATAAAGCTGTAGTGATGCATGCCTGCAACTATTTCAATATTTATTTATAGGACTACATTATCAACACATCCACGTTCTACAAACTTCAAAGCCACAGTTTGGTTGTACAAAGGATGAATAATTATTGTTATCATTATTTGCTTCTTGTACTGGTGCTGACGCCGTGCTGAGGTGCTGCTGTTTCTAACAGCCAAGGAGGGAGCCTAACGGGGTTAATGAGACGAGCACGTGACCGCCACACTAACGTCTTGACTCGTGCTGATGTCTGGCGGCTCTGGCCGCAGGCTGTGGGCGGCACGTGCCGGACCGTCGCTGTCGTCGCCGTCCCTTACGTTGTCTGGCTCCCCCCCCCGGGGGGAGGGTAGGTGGGACGGGGGGGGGGAGAGACTGAGGGAAGAGGGAGACATTCTGTCGGTCTGGCGGCCAGCAGTCGCCGCAGCATCCGTCTGGCCAGCAGCACGGCGACCACCCGGCCGCCACCCGCGGGCCTCGCAATGACCGCCGCACGAAGGGCGAAGGGACAAACAAGCTCAAGACAGGGACTGGGCCGCGCTAAGGCCTCTGGGAAAACCTCATTACTGACGACTGACGACTAAGCCAGCAGGCACAGTCTGACTTTCGGAAAACTAGAAGCTTCTTCAAAACACATGTCACTCAGGTAGACCTTTAACTTCCTTCGTCCACAGGCTTCCGCCATTAATTACATTTTTAAAAGCTTCACAGACATAGGTAGGAGGGGGTTAGTACGATAGTACAGTAAGCACTACAGTCGGATGTGTTAGTAACGATAGTACAAAGTACTACAGTCGGACGTGTTAGTAACGATAGTACAGTAAGCACTACAGTCGGATGTGTTAGTAACGATAGTACAGTAAGCACTACAGTTGGATGTGTTAGTAACGATAGTACAAAAAGTACTACAGTTAGTGAACGTTAGTAACGACGGTACAAAAAGCACTATAGTCGGAGTTGTTAGTCATGATAGTACAATGAACACTATAGTCGGAGTTGTTAGTAATGATAGTACAATGAACACTACAGTCAGAGTTGTTAGTAATGATAGTACAATGAGCACTACAGTCAGAGTTGTTAGTAATGATAGTACAATGAGCACTACAGTCAGAGTTGTTAGTAATGATAGTACTATGAGCACTACAGTCGGAGTTGTTAGTAATGATAGTACAATGAGCACTACAGTCAGAGTTGTTAGTAATGATAGTACTATGAGCACTACAGTCGGAGTTGTTAGTAATGATAGTACAATGAGCACTACAGTCGGATGTATTAGTCATGATAGTACAATGAGCACTACAGTCAGAGTTGTTAGTAATGATAGTACAATGAGCACTACAGTCGGAGTTGTTAGTAATGATAGTACAATGAGCACTACAGTCGGAGTTGTTAGTAATGATGGTACAATGAGCACTACAGTCGGAGTTGTTAGTAATGATAGTACAATGAGCACTACAGTCGGATGTATTAGTCATGATAGTACAATGAGCACTACAGTCGGAGTTATTAGTCATGATAGTACAATGAGCACTACAGTCGGAGTTGTTAGTCATGATAGTACAATGAGCACTACAGTCAGAGTTGTTAGTAATGATAGTACAATGAGCACTACAGTCAGAGTTGTTAGTAATGATAGTACTATGAGCACTACAGTCGGAGTTGTTAGTAATGATAGTACAATGAGCACTACAGTCGGATGTATTAGTCATGATAGTACAATGAGCACTACAGTCGGAGTTATTAGTCATGATAGTACAATGAGCACTACAGTCGGAGTTGTTAGTCATGATAGTACAATGAGCACTACAGTCAGAGTTGTTAGTAATGATAGTACAATGAGCACTACAGTCAGAGTTGTTAGTAATGATAGTACTATGAGCACTACAGTCGGAGTTGTTAGTAATGATAGTACAATGAGCACTACAGTCAGAGTTGTTAGTAATGATAGTACTATGAGCACTACAGTCGGAGTTGTTAGTAATGATAGTACAATGAGCACTACAGTCGGATGTATTAGTCATGATAGTACAATGAGCACTACAGTCGGAGTTGTTAGTAATGATAGTACAATGAGCACTACAGTCGGAGTTGTTAGTAATGATAGTACAATGAGCACTACAGTCGGAGTTGTTAGTAATGATGGTACAATGAGCACTACAGTCGGAGTTGTTAGTAATGATAGTACAATGAGCACTACAGTCGGATGTATTAGTCATGATAGTACAATGAGCACTACAGTCGGAGTTATTAGTGATGATAGTACAATGAGCACTACAGTCGGAGTTGTTAGTCATGATAGTACAATGAGCACTACAGTCGGAGTTGTTAGTAATGATAGTACAATGAGCACTACAGTCAGAGTTGTTAGTAATGATAGTACAATGAGCACTACAGTCGGAGTTGTTAGTAATGATAGTACAATGAGCACTACAGTCGGATGTATTAGTCATGATAGTACAATGAGCACTACAGTCGGAGTTATTAGTCATGATAGTACAATGAGCACTACAGTCGGAGTTGTTAGTCATGATAGTACAATGAGCACTACAGTCAGAGTTGTTAGTAATGATAGTACTATGAGCACTACAGTCGGAGTTGTTAGTAATGATAGTACAATGAGCACTACAGTCGGATGTATTAGTCATGATAGTACAATGAGCACTACAGTCGGAGTTATTAGTCATGATAGTACAATGAGCACTACAGTCGGAGTTGTTAGTAATGATAGTACAATGAGCACTACAGTCGGAGTTGTTAGTAATGATGGTACAATGAGCACTACAGTCGGAGTTGTTAGTAATGATAGTACAATGAGCACTACAGTCGGAGTTGTTAGTAATGATGGTACAATGAGCACTACAGTCGGAGTTGTTAGTAATGATAGTACTATGAGCACTACAGTCGGAGTTGTTAGTAATGATAGTACAATGAGCACTACAGTCGGATGTATTAGTCATGATAGTACAATGAGCACTACAGTCGGAGTTATTAGTGATGATAGTACAATGAGCACTACAGTCGGAGTTGTTAGTCATGATAGTACAATGAGCACTACAGTCGGAGTTGTTAGTAATGATAGTACAATGAGCACTACAGTCGGATGTATTAGTCATGATAGTACAATGAGCACTACAGTCGGAGTTATTAGTGATGATAGTACAATGAGCACTACAGTCGGAGTTGTTAGTCATGATAGTACAATGAGCACTACAGTCGGAGTTGTTAGTAATGATAGTACAATGAGCACTACAGTCAGAGTTGTTAGTAATGATAGTACAATGAGCACTACAGTCGGATGTATTAGTCATGATAGTACAATGAGCACTACAGTCGGAGTTATTAGTCATGAGTGGACCAGCAGCCTCCGCACGTGAAGACGATGCCGTGATCGGGACGCCCGATAGCGCAGGGGATAAAACACTGGCTTGTCACCACTGGAGCTAGAGGACCTGACCACCTCTCGTCCTGAGCCACTCGCTGTATGTGAAACCTGTTTGTAGGGCCGGGTGTCGGAAGTTTTCTCCGGGTACTCAGGTTTCCTCCACCCCTGCCTCTCACTCACAGCGCGAAATCACCTCAAGGTGGAAGCACTTTCCCACTAAATCAACAGCCAACAATTCCGAATCTTCACTACTGTACAGTGACAGGCAGCCACACTTATTTCTTTAAAAATATATGTTAGACTCTTTTCTTATGTTTCGTTCCTATATAGAAATACTTTATATCCACATGATATTTTTAAAAGTTGTACAGTTCATCCTCCTAAATGGTGCAATTCCTGCGACGTCTAAACATTTGAGGCTGAAAGGAGGAGGATATCAAAGTTAGCATTCAAAGGGAAAATGTTTAACTGATAATTTTTTAAAACCCTCAATTTTGTTTAGATTACATTTTCCTGTGTGTTCGATTCGTCGAGCTTTGATGCTAAAGCCGTATTTAACATGTGTAAAAGATTTAACATGTGTAAAAAGTCACGTTTCATGTGGCTTTTAAAAGGTTGCGCTAAGGTTACAGCTTATGTCCACTAAGACTGCTTAAGAAATCTCATTTCTGTATCTCCCCATCCAAACCCTTTGCAAGCTTTGCTTCTGTGACAGAGCTTTTCAAGTCCCTCATTTCACTAACGGCTAAAAAGCATTACCAGCTTTTCTCGCTCGATCCGGTCGTCCCAGACATTAAGGCCAGCAGGTAACTTTCAACAAGCAGCAAGAAAAGGCAACGGCTGTGCATTCCTTTCCCAGACCGTAAGCTAAACAACCAAAGACTGTTTCACTTCAACAAAGTGCTTTAAAATGTCTCTTTAGGCAAAGCAGAAGCCAGTTCAAAACGAGGCTAATCCGCCTGTACTTTTGGCTTTTCGCTCAGGACTCAGACCGCGTGTCAACTACGCCGTCCATGAGGTGGGCGTGTCGCCTTGTTTACGCGCTCACGCAAGGCTCGACAAAGTTCGGCAAGCATCTGAAAACATCCATCAGGCTCGTCAAGGCTCAGCAAAGCTTTGTCACCATCGGGTACTGACGACAGAACACCATGGCGGAGCAGGTTATCGCGTGTCTTTGCCTGAAGAGCTTTGTGGACATGTCTGTCAGTCATCGTCAAGACTTATTTCCATCTGGTCCACCCAAAGGACGGCGGTGGACAAGCAACCCTGACCCCAGCGCACGGTTCGCCTCTATACGCCACCCGCCGTCTACCCACGTTCGGCGCCAGTCGCCACCCACTTGCCAGAGACACGGGGGCCTTCCCTCCCCCCTGCGAGCCCTGTTTGACCAGGACTGGGGCCCGACTCTCCGTGTTTGACTTTCTTTTCAACACTACTCCTTTGAAGCAAACTAAAAAGGAACTTAAGGGGGCAATCTTTGCTCGTTGTTAGACTAGTGGCGAGTGAAGTCGGGGAGAGGGGGGCATCGGGGGGGGGGTGTCGAAAGGCGAAGAAAAACGGCTTCAGAATGTCTCTCTCTTTCTTTTTTTTTTTTGCCTGTACACTTTAAGACTTTTGCCACTTCCTCGCTACTGAGAGAACAAACATGTGAAAAAGAAGGCGAATACAGACTCTCTAGACGGACAACTTCCGTAGAAAAAAAGGAGGGGTGGAAGGGAAGGGGACGTCTAAAAACTGTCCGACCTTCCAGTGATGATCCACGCTTCACTATTTGCTCTTTGAATGGCTTGGCGAGTTTTGATTTGACTTTCATCCCAATCCTGCCACTTTTAGACCGTCCTTGTTTGCATACAAGCTCTCGGGCCTAATGTTTTCCGTTCTGCTTGTCGGCGAAGTGTTTACCGGAGTTTTGTGCGAATGTGACGTCAAGCCCCAAACAGTTGACTCTCGTTCTCTCCTCGCCAAACTCTCGTGGATTTCCGTGGAGCTCACAGCCAGGGGACATGTCGCCATGTTTGGCCATAGACGGCTTAGGCGTGACAGCCCAGGGGATTGATCTGTAGGTTTGTGATGACCAGCGCCACTCAGCTCTCCGTCTTCCAGCACTGCTGATCACCTCACGAGCCACTCCAGGATCCCCAAGATTAAAGGTTCTAATCTCCACCTTCCAGTACCTGTCTTACTGTCCATCTATACCAGTACTAGTCTTAGTGTACCTCCCTATTCCAGCTGCTCTCCCTCTCCACCTCCCTATTCCAGCAGCTCACTCTCTCCACCTCCCTACTCCAGCAGCTCTCCCTCTCCACTTCCCTATTCCAGCAGCTCACTCTCTCCACCTCCCTACTCCAGCAGCTCACTCTCTCCACCTCCCTACTCCAGCAGCTCTCCCTCTCCACCTCCCTATTCAAGCAGCTCTCCCTCTCCACCTCCCTATTCCAGCAGCTCTCTTTCTCCACCTTCCTAGTCCAGCAGCTCTCCCTCTCCACCTCCCTATTCCAGCAGCTCTCCCTCTCCACCTCCCTATTCCAGCAGCTCTCCCTCTCCACCTCCATATTCCAGCAGCTCTCCCTCTCCACCTCCATATTCCAGCAGCTCTCCCTCTCCACCTCCCTATTCCAGCAGCTCTCCCTCTCCACCTCCATATTCCAGCAGCTCTCCCTCTCCACCTCCATATTCCAGCAGCTCTCCCTTCTACAGGTCTGTAGTCCAGGAGCTCTCTCTCTACACCTCCCTTTTTTCAGCAGCTCTCTCTCTCTCTCTCTCCAGTATACATCTTCCTATTGCAGCAGCTCTCACAACACCTTTTTTGTTCCAGCAGCTCTCTCTCTCTCTCTCTACACCTCTTTAAAAAATGGTGAAATGCCTTTCAATCCACTTATGTTGAATACTAAAATAAAAATAGACAGGAAGTAAATCAACTGATGGCATAAACTTAAAAAAAGCCACATAGAGTCAACCCACTTGTGCTGTGTACTAGGAAATAATTAACATATGGAGTCAACCCACTTGTACTGTGTACTAGGAAATAATTAACACATGGAGTCAACCCACTTGTGGCCTTTATTAGAAAAAATTAGCAGAGACTGAGTCAACCCAGTTGTGGTATTAGGATAAATAACAGATATGAGGCCTATGTTATAACAAATATGGTCTGCCAGTCAGTCCACCTGCAAGTATACGAGAAAAGTAGCAGACATGGCGTCAACCCAGGGTCAGTGATAAACACAACAACACCTTCGCCACTAAGGCCACCCTCCTGAGTTGTGTAGAAGATGTGTCTTGGCTATAAAAGCCCCGAAACATTTACCTTTCCATCAACCCCTGCAGTTTGGCGCAGCGCTACCTGGCGGTAACTAACGGCAGTCTCCCTTCTTACCTGTCGTCTGCCGCCTGAACTCGGTGCCAAGGAACACGAGTCAGCGAAAGCCTCCTGTGGTTGTTTATCTTCCCTCCACACAACCAGTGTATACACTTTCTGCTGACTATCACAAACTATTCAAACTAATTCTGTGGAGGGATGTTGTTCATCAACAGGTGTTCTAGCAGCTGAGTCAACAACTTTAACAACAGTATCGTTTGTAAAGTAGCAAGCATCTCATATCATCTATAAACAGACTTTTATTCTTTCTTTCCACCTTGCCTCTGTGTGTGTGTGAGAGAGAGAGAGAAGGGGGAGGAGAGAAATATTACAAAGACCAGAAGCGTATCAAAAGCAGTGCTACGCATGATTTGGAAGGATGAAGGTGCATGTGTCTGCTGTTGTATGTCGAGACATGCGCGAGGGCCTACGTCAATAAGTGCCGAGGGTTGAGGGGTCAAGGACAGTAATGGCCATCTTTCCGGAATCATAACTGTGAAGTCTGCTTGTCGCAAGTTGTAGACACCATAATATTTGGGTTGTCAGAAAAGTCTCGAGGCATTTGTGCCATAGATGGCGCTAGTTCACGTTTGGAAGGACTAGTCACTCGCATCATGTGTGTCATCTGACAGCTGACAGTTCCACCTTCATTCTAAACTAGAAGTTGAGTGATTTGGTTGAGTTTGAGAGATTTCACAGCAAGTTGAGGATGGCAGACCAAGCTGTGCATTTTCCTGATATTTTACTGGTTTTATTATTACAGTGAAGAACGTGCGTCAGGCGTGTCAACAGTTGTGTACAGTTTAGGGTCCCGATACTCTACAATGGCAGTGCCAACTCTAAAATGTCAGTGCCAACTCTACATTGTAGTGCCAACTCTACAATGTCAGTGCCAACTCTACATTGTAGTGCCAACTCTATAATCTCAGTGCCAACTCTACAATGTCAGCAATAACTCTACAATGTCAGTGCCAACTCTACAATGTCAGTGCCAACGATAGTTCACCAAGTTCCATGCTGATGATTTCGATCACAAGGACCCTCTCCCCCCCCCCACCCGGTCTCGAAGGCTCACCGAGGTTGTTAACATCCTAATAAAGGCATTGGTGGAGTCAACCCCACGTGACACGACACGAGAGATTGCAGAAACATTGCACATTCATCATTCAAGTGTTTACGAGCAACCTGAATAAAGTGTTTACGAGCAACCTGAATAAAGTGTGATACGTAAGCGAGCTCCATATTTGGGTTCTTCATGAACTGAAAGATGTTCATTTATAAAGACACGTATACAAATGCGCTCATTAAGCGTGAGGGAAACGATTATTTTATGAAGCGACTGATAACTGCTGATGAGAAGTCGATTGTTTACAACCATGTCACGTGCAAACGGTCTTGGTCTCGGTGTGATGATTTATCTGAAATGATGTCGAAAGCAGACAATCATCAGAGGAAGGTTATGATCTCACTGTGGTGATATTTTAAAACTTGCCTTTTTTTCGAGCTCCTACCAAGGAAGCAAACAATCAGTTTGAATGTGTACTGTCGACCATTGGACAGTTTGAACGAATCCATCATCCAGAAAAGTCCAGCGCTCGTTAATCGTAAAGGAGTTGTGTTTTGTCATGACACATATGTGAGACCACACACAAGTCTGATCACTCGTCAACAGTTCCTGGAGCTTGGATGAGATGTGTTGCCACACCCACCTACTCGCCGGCCCTTGGGCCATCAGACTTCCACTTGTTTCGCTCTCTTCAAAACTCCTTGCATGGTACAAGGTTCACTTCACAAGAGGATGTACATGACCACCTTGTTCAGACTGTCGCCCAGAAAGAAGATCCTCTAGGAACGAGCAATTGTCAAGCTGACTGAAAGATGGCAACAAGTTGTTGACAAAATGGACGACATATCTAAATATATATATATAACTGATATATAATTGATATATATATATATCTACCATTGATCTTTGTTCTTTATAATAAACAAACGGCTTTGGAAAAATGCGCTGTGACTTTTCCGACAACCCAATAGCAATGAGGCATGCTTGTCACAAGCTGTCAACACCATAATAGCTGTGAAGTTTGCATGTTGCAAGCTGTCAACACCATAACAGCTATGAAGTTTGCTTGTCGCAAGCTGTCAACACCATAATAGCTGTGAAGTTTGCATGTTGCAAGCTGTCAACACCATAATAGCTGTGAAGTTTGCTTGTCGCAAGCTGTCAACACCATAATAGCTGTGAAGTTTGCTTGTCACAAGCTGTCAACACCATAATAACTGTTAAGTTTGCTTGTCGCAAGCTGTGAACACCATAACAGCTATGAAGTTTGCTTGTCGCAAGCTGTGAACACCATAACAGCTATGAAGTTTGCTTGTCGCAAGCTGTGAACACCATAACAGCTACGAAGTTTGCTTGTCGCAAGCTGTGAACACCATAATAGCTGTGAAGTTTGCTTGTCGCAAGCTGTGAGCACCATACCTAAGGGGGTACAAAGCCTGATTCACATCACCAACACCTACACGACTTCATTTAATTTGTTGTTTTGTGGGAGGAAAACATGGAGGAAGTGGACAGGCGCGGCAGTTAGCGGTAGTTAGCGGCAGTTAGCGGTAGTTAGCGGCGGTTAGCGGCGGTTAGCTGCAGTCCTACACAAGACAAGAACTGGAATATAGGGCGACCTTCACCTCTTCCCTGGCTTTCCGCAAGAGTGAGATGAACACATGGTGTTGGGGGAAATGAAGGCTGCTGTCAGCGGGTGATGCCGTGCGCACCTATTACTGACGTGAGTTATCTCCCCGCCTCCCTCAGTACAGTGCGGACTGTCCTTAATCGTCCTTTCCCAGGCCAGAGTTGTCTGCCCCGTCATCGCCACTTTTTCTTACATTTACTCACAACATCTATGTTCTTTCTTTCTCTCTCTCTCTCCCCTACACACACACATAATAAACACTCGTGCAGAAATACACGCGCGCGCACTCCTGCCCAGATACACGCACACATGCACACGAGAAATGGCTGAAGCGCATGCGCGCGCACACACACACACACACACACACATGCATTTACGAGAGTACTTGCACGCACGCAGGCCCTAATATGCACATGCACATATATATGCACACGAGCTTGAACCGAAGTTTCACGCACGGACACATATGCACGCACACACACAAACACATCCACGCACAAACCCACACATAAGCACACACACACACGTGCGCGGACACGCACACAAACACACTCACTTTCCCAGGTCAGACACGTGCTGCTGAGCCCTCATCGCCCTGACCGACAGCAGCTCAAGGTGCGCACACATCCACTCCCTGCATCTTGATGTCACGCAGCACGCACGTGCACAAATAAAAAAGAAGACACATCTAGATTGCAGAAACCATGAGAGTAGATGATTATCAGGCCATGGGAAAAGAAGATAAATACAAGAATGGTGGAAGTCTGACAGACAATAATGGACGAGGACGTGCCGTGTCTTCTCAGCTCTCCTCACATCACAGCCACGGACAGCGATGTGGGGGGGGGGATGTGAGGGCGGGAGGAAAGTAGTTTATGTTTATGCTAAGTCAAGGCCACGTCTTGTGGGAATGATTGAAACTCAGAAAACCCCGGGTCAGTAGCTGGCACCTGTTCTGGGTTCTCTTCTCCCCCTGCCTCCCCCCCCCCCTACAAAAAAAAATGTAATTGTCACAAATCTGGAGGAAGTGCGCCGCGTGTTGTGCCTTGATGACTGTCTTCACACAAAGTGTTGCCAGATGCTAAGGTCACATTTTATTCGCTTATCAGATCATCTCACTAACTGTTTTCACAGGTAGGATTGTTCATCGGATCTTACGGCAAAGTTCAAAGGTCGGAGGCAGTAAATGTTGGACTGTTTGGTCTTCACAGCTGTGGATAAAGGTTCTGTGACATGGTTTATAAAGTACCTCAAATAATGTCTTCATACATTCTCCCTACTACCAAGAAAACAGGATCGGTTTGTCCTACAATACTGGTCTTCTAGAGGAGAATCTCGCACGCATGCGCATGAGCTGACGACGACAGAGGCGGGTCAAGTACCCAGAGGTCACGACTGAGTGGAGTCGCTGTCGCTGAGCACACTGCTCAAAACAACAGACATGGCAGGGGGGGGGGTAGTGTGGTTCACATATCTTCCTTCCTCTAAAACTTACAATCATTTCTTATTATTATTATTGTGGGCTTCCCTGAGCATTGCAAGTGAACACAGAGATGAGAGGGTGAGAGTCTCGATGAAAACATCGCCATGATGACGATGATGATTTCACAAAACTATTTCTGTGGTCTCTAAGAAAACTAACTCCAGGTGGCTCGCGATTTGCCCGAGGGTTGTGTTCCATAAAGACCGCACCTTTATCAGAATTCATGTTTTATAAAAATAACTTTTATTAGTAATAATGGTTAGCGGGTTTAGCACTCCATTTGGTATTTTTTGACACTCTCACAATTGGTTCCTCCTGTCCTCTCGCTTCTACCCAGTGTTTGTTTTGTACAAGTCCCTCACAGTCCTCACCCTTCTGTACACCATCACAGTCCTCACACTTCTATACACCCTCACAGTCGTCACACTTCTGTACACCATCACAGTCCTCACACTTCTATACACCCTCACAGTCCTCACACTTCTGTACACCCTCACAGTCCTCACCCTTCTGTACACCATCACAGTCCTCACACTTCTATACACCCTCACAGTCCTCACACTTCTGTACACCATCACAGTCCTCACACTTCTATACACCATCACAGTCCTCACACTTCTGTACACCCTCACAGTCCTCACCCTTCTGTACACCATCACAGTCCTCACACTTCTATACACCCTCACAGTCGTCACACTTATGTACACCATCACAGTCCTCAC
Organism: Marisa cornuarietis; assembly: GCA_004794655.1. Classification (NCBI taxonomy): domain Eukaryota; kingdom Metazoa; phylum Mollusca; class Gastropoda; order Architaenioglossa; family Ampullariidae; genus Marisa; species Marisa cornuarietis. The sequence goes on along the minus strand of SMMW01000621.1, from coordinate 248,435 downwards.
ACTTCTATACACCCTCACAGTCCTCACACTTCTGTACACCCTCACAGTCCTCACCCTTCTGTACACCATCACAGTCCTCACACTTCTATACACCCTCACAGTCCTCACACTTCTGTACACCATCACAGTCCTCACACTTCTATACACCCTCACAGTCCTCACACTTCTGTACACCCTCACAGTCCTCACCCTTCTGTACACCATCACAGTCCTCACACTTCTATACACCCTCACAGTCGTCACACTTATGTACACCATCACAGTCCTCACACTTCTATACACCCTCACAGTCCTCACACTTCTGTACACCCTCACAGTCCTCACCCTTCTGTACACCATCACAGTCCTCACACTTCTATACACCCTCACAGTCCTCACACTTCTGTACACCATCACAGTCCTCACACTTCTATACACCCTCACAGTCCTCACACTTCTATACACCCTCACAGTCCTCACACTTCTGTACACCATCACAGTCCTCACCCTTCTGTACACCATCACAGTCCTCACACTTCTATACACCCTCACAGTCCTCACACTTCTGTACACCATCACAGTCCTCACACTTCTATACACCCTCACAGTCCTCACACTTCTGTACACCCTCACAGTCCTCACCCTTCTGTACACCATCACAGTCCTCACACTTCTATACACCCTCACAGTCGTCACACTTCTGTACACCATCACAGTCGTCACACTTCTATACACCCTCACAGTCCTCACCCTTCTGTACACCCTCACAGTCCTCACCCTTCTGTACACCATCACAGTCCTCACACTTCTGTACACCATCACAGTCCTCACACTTCTATACACCATCACAGTCCTCACACTTCTATACACCCTCACAGTCCTCACACTTCTGTACACCATCACAGTCCTCACCCTTCTGTACACCATCACAGTCCTCACACTTCTATACACCCTCACAGTCCTCACACTTCGGTACACCCTCACAGTCCTCACACTTCGGTACACCCTCACAGTCCTCACACTTCTGTTCCTCACAGTTCTCCCCCTTATGTACGTCCCTCACAGTCCTCACCCTTCTGTACAAGTCCCTCACAGTCTTCACCCTTCTGTACAAGTCCCTCACAGTCCTCACCCTTCTGTACAAGTCCCTCACAGTCCTCGTCCTACTGTAGGGATATGAGACATGGAGTCTTATTGGTGAGAAAAGAATCCAGACATTGGAGCCCAAGTACCTCACAAAACCGCTGCGACTCTCGCGAACAGAAGGCGACCAACGAATGTGTACGGAGCCCGGATGTCACTACCGTGGGTCACCAGAAGCCTCCTGTGGCTACAGGGTAGTGTTGTGGTCTGGTTTATCCCGGACACCACCCTATGAGACTGCCCTACAGGGTACAGTGAACGGTCATCGCCAAGGTGGAGAGAGGAAGACATGGCTGGCGAACATAATGGTGTCGACTGGACGTTCCCTGCGCGACTTGTTGACCAGCATTCAAGACAGACCCTAGGGTCGAGTTTTGTCAGCCCCCCCCCACCCACCAGCCTCCGGCATATCTGGTCATCAAGAGATAAACGACTGAATGGAATGCCAGCCTTCACTCAAAGACAGTAACGTGACCGTGACATTCAGTCAGCTTGAGGTCAACAAAACCACGGCCTTGACACCCGATATGAGCTCAGTGTAAAGTTCAAAATGAGACTGAGACCCTTAATGTCTTGTTTTTGTTTAAAGTTTATCCTGCAAACAAGGTTTGTTTTGGCTTTCATCATCAGCCCCGCCCTAGAAATCCGAGTCATTTTGACATATTAAGCCACTCTGCACGCACAAGCAGATCCTAGTCTGAAGATAGTTCTGCTGAGTTCTTTGCCCCGCCTGACTCCAGGGGTCGCCAGTCTCGCGAATGGAGAGGAAGGGAGAAGGGGCCGTAGTGGGTCTACACTCTACAGGAAGTAGGGTCTCTCACATGGAGGGGGAACACATCTCGTGTCTCAGATCTTATCTGCAGCCACCCACAGCCCCTACCTCTAGCTGCAGCACAAGACCTGTGGCAGATGACTGATCATGACCGTTCGGCTGCAAACGAGTCTCGTCGTGTCCTGAGGATGATACTTCATCTCCGCCAGCCATCGCCGACTGTAGCAGACCCACCGCGCCCCCAGGAGAGACCTAGTGGGGAGACAACCCTCAGACTCTACTAATGCCGTCAGCGGCAACTGTCCTGTCATCTCCCCCCTCCCCATCCTCCATCCCTTCACACCCAGAGCCTGAGCGAGACGACACGAGGGTTAATCAGTGCCAGCGGTTCAGTTGTCCTCACCGGGTGACCTCGCTCAGACCTATTACTTGGCACGCAATCGCAGCTTGTCAAGTCGCCCACTTGAGCGTCACGTGACTACCACCGGCAATTACTTTCGCCCGCTCTCGGATGGCGAGAGACATAACAAGCCAAGCAAGGAATTAATTAATTATCACTTTCAGTCTTCCCATTGATCGCCTCTTGTTGTCATATCTAAACTTTCAAACCTGCTTCTTTGTGCTTGACAATCCTGGAGCTTCAGCCATAGCCTGACAAACTGTGAACATGGAGAAAGTGCGAGAACCTCACGATGCCGAGGTCACTTTAAGCTGACTTCACCTGCATTGGATTAAGGTGCTAGAGTTTGACCTCTCCACAACCATCCATCAGTTTGTTATCAAAACAAATGAAAGACTTCATTAAAACGTTGACTGAAAGCGGACCATACTGACCAGTAAGACTGAGTAACCCTAACCCTAACCCAACGCAGTCCAGACTGAGGCACAAAGGTGAGCGGCCAAGACTGGTGAGGAACAGAGACTGGAATGATTATGTTTGTACAGGACTGTCTGCTCAATATCAGCCACTTACTGACTTATTGAGTTTGGCCAGTTTGTGTGAGACTGTACAATGTCAGTCCTTTACTGATTGAAATGTTACAGGACTGTACAGTGCCAGTCCTTTACTGATTGAAGTGTTACAGGACTGTACAGTGCCAGTCCTTTACTGATTGAAATGTTACAGGACTGTACAATGTCAGTCCTTTACTGAATGAAATGTTACAGGACTGTACAATGTCAGTCCTTTACTGAATGAAATGTTACAGGACTGTACAATGTCAGTCCTTTACTGAATGAAATGTTACAGGACTGTACAATGTCAGTCCTTTACTGAATGAAATGTTACAGGACTGTACAATGTCAGTCAGAAGACTGACGGACAGACGGGCTACTGATGCACACAATGGAAGACAGAGAAATCTCTAGCTGGTGTGTCTCTAGACAGTGTGTCTCTAGCTGGTGTGTCTCTAGTCTACACCTGAGGCCATACATCTGAACAAGAAAGCCTAGTGTCATGGTGGCACCTGTTTTCACTTCTCGCTCAACGCAGGGTGAGCCAAGCTATGGATCTCAATGCTTTTCTAATGACAGCAAATCTCCCACATCATCTACAGCAAAGCTTGGTGCTGGTCCTGCTGAGTGTATTATCTCCAGCTACCTGTGGGTTTCCAGCCAGCCAGCATAATACTGCTTTATGGTTCTGAACACCGTCTGATATTATTAGCAACCTCTGTTCTGCAAGAGAATCCCCTCTGCTATCAAGTCTCTCAGGTGTATGGTGTGCTCAGTAAGCCTGAGACAAGAGCAACAAGGCGCTTTGTCTTTTGGGTATCTCTTAGGGAATGATACCTCCTGCTATGTGGGCCTGTTACGGGTTAGCAAAATTTTCTTGGCTTCTCTTAGACAACAATGTGTTCTGCAATCTGGGCCTGTTAGGGTATGTCCATGTGTCTTCTGGGATTCTGTTAAGCTGTTCTTATCTGACAAATGCAGATGAACATTTGACCAAGTTGAGCAAAGTTTTGACACGATTGTTTAACCATATTTTTTCAGTTAGGAATAGCGTTTAGGGAATGATATGTTCTGCCATGTGGGTCTCTTAGGGTATGTCTATGACCAGCAATGCAGATGTCTGTGTTGTCAAGAATACACTCTATGTGGCCCAGTCGCATCACACACACACACACCATGTGTACATACACATCTAAGTCAGTCTAGTGCATACAGTCACAGGCTGCAGTGTGTACATAAATACAATTTATGATGTGTTGGGAAAGTGCATGCACAGATTCTAAAGTGTAATTTTGTCATGAAAGATGTTTGAATTAACTGATGAAGACACATTCAGTCAAGACTAAACACATAGATACAAGCTCACACACACATGCTTACATGCTACTGTTACCAGGTTAGTGGAGGTGAGTTCTTAATGACAATGACTAACAGGTAGATAAAATTAATAAACAAAGAACAGTATACACATAATTATTTTTGACTTTTTAGGTGAACCAAGTTAAAACTCAACAACAAATCATGTAGGGGTGACACAAAAAGGTCAAACAAGTTAATGACAACCTATTTAATAAAACTGACTTCAACAATGCAGTCTACTGGCTATAATCACAACCTACTTACTCAAACTAACTTCAACAATGCAGTCTACTGGCTATAGTCACAACCTACTTACTCAAACTAACTTCAACAATGCAGTCTACTGGCTATAATCACAACCTACTTACTCAAACTAACTTCAACAATGCAGTCTACTGGCTATAGTCACAACCTACTTACTCAAACTAACTTCAACAATGCAGTCTACTGGCTATAATCACAACCTACTTACTCAAACTAACTTCAACAATGCAGTCTACTGGCTATAGTCACAACCTACTTACTCAAACTAACTTCAACAATGCAGTCTACTGGCTATAATCACAACCTACTTACTCAAACTGACTTCAACAATGCAGTCTACTGGCTATAGTCACAACCTACTTACTCAAATTAACTTCAACAATGCAGTCTACTGGCTATAGTCACAACCTACTTACTCAAACTAACTTCAACAATTGCATGGCTGGTGTCACATAATGACAAGGTGGAAATGGCAGATTTTATTATCTTTTAAGATGGCTCTGTCATGGGAAAATGTGTGAGATTGTATTATAGTGTGTTGAGACTGTGACAATTATAGTGTGTTGAGGCTGACTGTATTTTGTACTGTGTGACTGTGTTATAGTTTGTTAAGATTGTGTGATGTATTACAGTGTGTTGAGTCTGAGTAAGTTGTATGAAAGACGAGTAGTACGGAAGGCAAGAGTGATTATGAAAGATAGTACACATGTGTTAGCACAGTACTATAACCTTCTTCCCTCCAAGAGACGTTATTATGTCCCAAGAGTGTCCACTGCCCGCTCTAAGAATAGTTTTATAAATAAGTCTGTTGCCCTTCTTAACAAGTGATGCAAGGGCCTGTGAGTGTGTGGGCGCATGCGTGATTTTTTTGCAGATTGTTTTTGGTGATGTGTGAATTTTAGGGTGTGTGTGAATTGTTTATTGTTGTGAGCGTGGTCTGGTTTTTAGTATAAGCCAGTTGTTTCACTACGTCTTGTAATTTCTCCCTGTTGAGATAATAAAGTTGAATTGAATTGAATTGACTCTGAGTGTACTACAGTCTACTGAGAATGTTTTATAGGATGTTGAGACTGTGACTATGTTATAGGGTGCTGAGACTGTGTGACTGTGTTATATTTTGTTAAGATTGTGTGATGTATTACAGTGTGTTGAGACTGTGTGTGTACTACAGTCTACTGAGAATGTTTTATAGGATGTTGAGACTGTGACTATGTTATAGGGTGTGGATGCTGAGACTGTGACTATGTTATAGGGTGTGGATGCTGAGACTGTGACTATGTTATAGGGTGCTGAGACTGTATGATGTATTATGGTGTCAAGTGCATTATTATACTGTATTTGCTATTTCTTTAGTTCTGTAGAATTATTATTGTTGTCTCATTGTTGTTCCACTGTAAAGGTCTCCTCTATTGAAATAGCAGCTGTCTCCATTTGTAGTTTGGTTGCTGGTGACAGCCCTAGATATTTGCCATTATTTAACACCAGTAAGCTAATAGAAATGCAGACCAACAAACTGAGAGGGTCTGGGGGGGGGCTAAAAACCAGTTAATGGCCAGAAACACAGAGAAAGTTTGACAAGACATACAGTCTCCTCCATTCATAAACAAACATATCTGCCATGGCAAGTACTGATCACCACAGTCCAGTGCTGCAAGCAGATGCAGTTGTATAAACCTGGTGCTGACTGTAAGACAGAAAATTTAGTAGACTTGCTCATTAAGGCCCCCCTCCTGCTATCAGTTTCTATATTTGGGTCAGAAAGATGTCACATAATTATAGGCATTATTTCTGATCAGAAACTGCCAGCCACAGCGGCTGAACAAGCAATCACACTGCGCTTTCATAGAAAATCAATGTCTGCCTGTTTACCTTCACTCAGGCTCCCGCGCCCCTAGGAACATGGAATGCAAACAGTTGCCAAAAGCTGCAACCAAGTGTGAGAAGCAGAAGGCACCCGCGAGATTTACCTCCCCATTCACTGCATCTGGTGTGCGGTTGTCTCCCACACACAGTCTTGTGGGTCCACTCAGCTCTCCGCCACCCTCCCCTCATCACCGCTGATGCTCTTTGTAGACCAGATCCACGGATATGCCGCCCTACCCCTACCCCCCTTCTCCAAGCAGTGGTGCTCGTGCAGACTGTAGCAAAAGCAGACGGTTTGCCAGCGCGCGCTCACCCCGTGCCGTTCTCCATGATCGACCTCTCGTCTGCAGACACTCGCGCAGTTGCGAATCGAAGCATCTCTCTCTCTCTCTCGACGGGTCGTGTTTCCAAGGCTGCCTGTGCTTGGCGGCCACCACCTCCCCAGGACAACCCGCTCGAGGTCTGGCGCTCACTGATACATGCCGCGTAATCCCATGAAATCCCCGGGAGCTTCTCAAATCTGGAGCCAGCTCGGGGATAATTCTCGACCCCCAGATGTCTGCAAGTGACTGTAACACCCGTAATACTGTAATACCCTTAATACCCACTGTGTGCTATGCTGAGCAGACGACCAGACGAGCAGACGACCAGACGAGCAGACGAGCGTGAAGATTTCTGTCGAGGGCGACTTGTCGCCGTGGTTTAGACGACAACAACTGCAGCAAGACTGAAGCCTGCACCTGAGGAAGGAAAAGAAGTTAAAAGAATGAGGAAGGGACTCACCAAATCCTCGAGAAGAGCCAGCGGGCAATGAGAGAGACACACACACACACCTCTTGTGCGAAATCCTCAAACCACTGTTTGCCACAAAGCGACTCGTTGTCGCGAGGCGCGGCGGCGGCTGAATGTCGTAACGAGAGGAGGAGGAGGAGCGCGCTGGCGAGGGGCCGCTGACTGCACGCGCTGTGATGCGTGCGCGCGGGCTGGTGGATGCAGTGGATGTAGAGGGGGGCTGCGAAGCTAATAGACAAGAGACTGACTGACAGTTGGGACAAATACGCCCGCTGCACCTCGCAGCTTCTACTGTAGTCACTGGGATGCTGTGGGAGGATGTAGTGACGGGTCGTCAGTCCCTCGGTACAGGCCACTCCAACACTTGGTCACTTAGCACGCGACGACCAGAGATAAAACAGTTTTTCGTTGCGGCTAGCACAGAAGACCACTGATACTCTCACAGACATCAGTACACAGTCGCCATGGCGGCACCCGACAGTAAACAACATCATCATGTTTCAGCAACCAACAACAAACACTTGGCACCACCGCCTGAATCACGTGCTAGCCAACTACTCAACATCGTAGAGAAATAAATCTGGGGTTCGCACCATGCAGTCCTACATTCATTAGCTCACATGTGTGTCGAAAATATCTGAAACATTCTTACAGGTAAGTTAGGTAAGTTAAAACACTATAGTTACCGGCCTTGGCTGACTGCAAGACTCTTTTCCTCACTTACTTTAAATCTAATGTAAGTATGCACATAATGTAGTATAAGTATGTACATAATGTAGTATAGGTATGCACGTAATATAGTATAAGTATGTACATAACGTAGTATAAGTATGTACGTAATATAGTATAAGTATGTACATAATGTAGTATAAGTATGCACGTAATATAGTATAAGTATGTACATAATGTAGTATAAGTATGCACGTAATATAGTATAAGTACATAATATAGTATAAGTATGTACATGATGTAGTATAAGTATGTACGTAATGTAGTATAAGTATGCACGTAATGTAGTATAAGTACATAATATAGTATAAGTATGTACATGATGTAGTATAAGTATGTACGTAATGTAGTATAAGTATTACATAATGTAGTATAAGTATGTACATAGTGTAGTATAAGTATGTACATAATGTAGTATAAAAAAGTATGCACATAATGTAGTATAAGTATGTACGTAATAGAGTATAAGTATGTACATAGTGTAGTATAAGTATGTACGTAATGTAGTATAAGTATGCACGTAATATAGTATAAGTATGTACGTAATGTAGTATAAGTATGCACGTAATATAGTATAAGTATGTACATAGTGGAGGATAAGTATGCACGTAATATAGTATAAGTATTACGTAATGTAGTATAGGTATGTACATAGTGTAGGATAAGTATGCACGTAATGTAGTATAAGTATGCACGTAATATAGTATAAGTATTCCATAATGTAGTATAAGTATGCACGTAATATAGTATAAGTATGTACATAACGTAGTATAAGTATGCACGTAATATAGTATAAGTATTACATAGTGTAGTATAAGTATGCACGTAATATAGTATAAGTATGTACATAATGTATTATAAGTATGTACGTAATGTAGTATAAGTATGCACGTAATATAGTATAAGTATGTACATAGTGTAGTATAAGTATGTACATAATATAGTATAAGTATGCACGTAATATAGTATAAGTATGCACGTAATATAGTATAAGTATGTACATAGTGTAGTATAAGTATGTACATAATATAGTATAAGTATGCACGTAATATAGTATAAGTATGTACATAATATAGGATAAGTATGTACATAATGTAGTATAAGTATGTACGTAATGTAGTATAAGTATGCATGTAATATAGTATAAGTATGTACATAGTGTAGTATAAGTATGTACATAATGTAGTAAAAGTAAGTATGTACATAACGTAGTATAAGTATGTACGTAATATAGTATAAGTATGTACATAATGTAGTATAAGTATGTACGTAATATAGTATAAGTATGTACATAATGTAGTATAAGTATGCACATAATATAGTATAAGTATGTACATAATGTATTATAAGTATGTACGTAATGTAGTATAAGTATGCACGTAATATAGTATAAGTATGTACATAGTGTAGTATAAGTATGTACATAATATAGTATAAGTATGCACGTAATATAGTATAAGTATGTACATAATATAGTATAAGTATGCACGTAATATAGTATAAGTATGTACATAATATAGGATAAGTATGTACATAATGTAGTATAAGTATGTACGTAATGTAGTATAAGTATGCATGTAATATAGTATAAGTATGTACATAGTGTAGTATAAGTATGTACATAATGTAGTATAAGTAAGTATGTACATAACGTAGTATAAGTATGTACGTAATATAGTATAAGTATGTACATAATGTAGTATAAGTATGTACGTAATATAGTATAAGTATGTACATAATGTAGTATAAGTATGCACGTAATATAGTATAAGCATGTACATAGTGTAGTATAAGTATGTACATAATATAGTATAAGTATGTACATAGTGGAGGATAAGTATGCACGTAATATAGTATAAGTATGTACATAGTGTAGTATAAGTATGTACATAATATAGTATAAGTATGTACATAGTGGAGGATAAGTATGCACGTAATATAGTATAAGTATGTACGTAATGTAGTATAAGTATGTACATAGTGTAGGATAAGTATGCACGTAATGTAGTATAAGTATGCACGTAATATAGTATAAGTATGTACATAATGTAGTATAAGTATGCACGTAATATAGTATAAGTATGTACATAATGTAGTATAAGTATGCACGTAATATAGTATAAGTATGTACGTAATGTAGTATAAGTATGTACATAATGTAGTATAAGTGTGCACGTAATATAGTATAAGTATGTACATAGTGTAGTATAAGTATGTACGTAATGTAGTATAAGTATGCACGTAATGTAGTATAAGTACATAATATAGTATAAGTATAACATAATGTAGTATAAGTATGCACATAGTAAAGTATAAGTATAAGTATGTACCTAATATAGTATAAGTATGTACGTAATATAGTATAAGTATGCACGTAATATAGTATAGTATAAGTATGTACATAATGAAGTATAAGTATGTACGTAATATAGTATAAGTATGTACATAATGTAGTATAAGTATGTACGTAATGTAGTATAAGTATGTACATAATATAGTATAAGTATGTACATAATGTAGTATAAGTATGCACGTAATGTAGTATAAGTATGCACGTAATGTAGTATAAGTATGCATGTAATATAGTATAAGTATGTACATAATGTAGTATAAGTATGTACGTAATATAGTATAAGTATTACATAATGTAGTATAAGTATGCACGTAATATAGTATAAGTATGTACGTAATGTAGTATAAGTATGCACGTAATGTAGTATAAGTATGTACATAGTGGAGGATAAGTATGCATGTAATATAGTATAAGTATGCACGTAATATAGTATAAGTATGTACATAATGTAAAATAAGTATGCACGTAATATAGTATAAGTATGTACATAATGTAGTATAAGTATGCACGTAATATAGTATAAGTATGTACATAGTGTAGAATAAGTATGTACATAATGTAGTATAAGTAAGTATGCACATAATGTAGTATAAGTATGCACGTAATATAGTATAAGTATGTACGTAATGTAGTATAAGTATGTACATAATGTAGTATAAGTATGTACATAATGAGTATAGGTATGCACGTAATATAGTATAAGTATGTACATAATGTAGTATAAGTATGTACATAGTGTAGGATAAGTATGCACGTAATGTAGTATAAGTATGTACATAATGTAGTATAAGTGTGCACGTAATATAGTATAAGTATGTACATAGTGTAGTATAAGTATATACGTAATGTACTATAAGTATGTACGTAATGTAGTATAAGTACATAATATAGTATAAGTATTACATAATGTAGTATAAGTATGTACGTAATGTATTATAAGTATGCACATAATGTAGTATAAGTATAAGTATGTACGTAATATAGTATAAGTATGCACGTAATATAGTATAAGTATGTACGTAATGTAGTATAAGTATGTACATAGTGTAGTATAAGTATGCACGTAATATAGTATAAGTATGTACATAATGTAGTATAAGTATGTATATAATGTAGTATAAGTATGCACGTAATGTAGTATAAGTATGTACATAATTTAGGATAAGTATGCACATAATATAGTATAAGTATGTACATAATATAGTATAAGTATGCACGTAATATAGTGTAGTATACGTATGCATATAATATAGTATAAGTATGTACATAATGTAGTATAAGTATGCACGTAATGTAGTATAAGTATGCACGTAGTATAGTATAAGTATGTACATAATGTAGTATAAGTATGTACGTAATGTAGTATAAGTATAAGTACATAATGTAGTATAAGTATGCACGTAATATAGTATAAGTATGTACATAATGTAGTATACGTACATAATATAGTATAGGTAGGCACAAATGTCAGAGGGTGTGTGTGTGTGTGTAAAATGGAAAATGGTGTGCAGGTACAGACATATTACAGTGTCACAGGTAACAGGATATTCAAACACACAGTCACAGGTGTGTTACAGTGTCACAGGTAACAGGGTATTCAAACACACAGTCACAGGTGTGTTACAGTGTCACAGGTAACAGGGTATTCAAATACACAGTCACAGGTGTATTACAGTGTCACAGGTAACAGGGTATTCAAATACACAGTCACAGGTGTGTTACAGTGTCACAGGTAACAGGGTATTCAAACACACAGTCACAGGTGTGACAGTGTCACAGGTAACAGGGTGTTCAAACACACAGTCACAGGTGTGTTACAGTGTCACAGGTAACAGGGTATTCAAATACACAGTCACAGGTGTGTTACAGTGTCACAGGTAACAGGGTATTCAAACACACAGTCACAGGTGTGTTACAGTGTCACAGGTAACAGGGTATTCAAACACACAGTCACAGGTGTGTTACAGTGTCACAGGTAACAGGGTATTCAAGAAAACAGTCACAGGTGTGTTACAGTGTCACAGGTAACAGGATATTCAAACACACAGTCACAGGTGTGTTACAGTGTCACAGGTAACAGGGTATTCAAATACACAGTCACAGGTGTGTTACAGTGTCACAGGTAACAGGGTATTCAAACACACAGTCACAGGTGTGTTACAGTGTCACAGGTAACAGGGTATTCAAATACACAGTCACAGGTGTATTACAGTGTCACAGGTAACAGGGTATTCAAATACACAGTCACAGGTGTGTTACAGTGTCACAGGTAACAGGGTATTCAAACACACAGTCACAGGTGTGACAGTGTCACAGGTAACAGGGTATTCAAATACACAGTCACAGGTGTGTTACAGTGTCACAGGTAACAGGGTATTCAAATACACAGTCACAGGTGTGTTACAGTGTCACAGGTAACAGGGTATTCAAACACACAGTCACAGGTGTGTTACAGTGTCACAGGTAACAGGGTATTCAAACACACAGTCACAGGTGTGTTACAGTGTCACAGGTAACAGGGTATTCAAATACACAGTAACAGGTGTGTTACAGTGTCACAGGTAACAGGATATTCAAACACACAGTCACAGGTGTGTTACAGTGTCACAGGTAACAGGGTATTCAAATACACAGTCACAGGTGTGTTACAGTGTCACAGGTAACAGGGTATTCAAACACACAGTCACAGGTGTGTTACAGTGTCACAGGTAACAGGGTATTCAAACACACAGTCACAGGTGTGTTACAGTGTCACAGGTAACAGGGTATTCAAATACACAGTCACAGGTGTGTTACAGTGTCACAGGTAACAGGGTATTCAAACACACAGTCACAGGTGTGTTACAGTGTCACAGGTAATAGGGTATTCAAATACACAGTCACAGGTGTATTACAATGCGATTCCTGATATGCGACATTTTCTTACTTTTATTTTATTGGTTGGAGTCGTGATCTCTACAGGAGTTATTCCCAACCTCAGGAACCTTGGCTGCTTGTTTAACCAAATGCCAGCATGAGGCCTGCCTCTCAAAGATTTATGAAGTGCAGTTCGTTTTTTTTCTATTCTCTCTTGTTTTTTAAGGTCGTAGTATCACAGAGAGCAGACGAGCTCCGCCAGACATGATAAAAATAGTTCTCAGCGGGTTGTGAGTTCTCCACGCCTTGTAAGAGACGAGACTTACACGAGGAGATTGTTCACGCTTCACAGTAATATTCACTCACTCTCACCCTCCTTCACCCCTCCTCACAGTAATATTCACTCACTCTCACCCCACTTTACCCCTCCTCACAGCAACGTACACTCACTCTCACCCTCCTTCACCCCTCCTCACAGCAACATACACTCACTCTTTTCTCCTCCCCCCCGTTCCTCAGTCACACCTCCTCACAACAATATTTATTCGCTCTTCTCCACTCCGCCCCTCGTCTCAGCAATATACACTCGCTCTTCTCCACACCGCCTCTCCATCACACACCCCAAACATATAAATAAAAAGAAATCTGTGCCACTAAAAAGCTGTACCATCTTTCGTCGTTCATCACTCACGCTGCACCGTCCTCCCCCTGCATAAATCTTCTGAGTCCTTACTCTCTGCCTCTCAGTAGCCTCGTCTTCAGTACACAAACCCGACTAAATACAAACAAGTGATGAAGCGAGAACAAGGAAAGGGGAAGAATGATTGGAGGGGTGGAGTGTGTAGGAGAAGGGAGGGAGGACTAGAGGAGGACTTCACGGAGTGTAGCTGAGAACTGACTGGACCCACCAACTGTCTGGCGACACCGGGTACTGATGATAAACTATGAACAACATCACAAACAATCATCGGCGGCGTCTCATCGCACATGTTTTCAGTGATTGTTTTTATTGTCCCGTGTTCTGGTGGGTTTTGAACTCTGGCCGCCAGATGTCATCTCGGTTAATTTCGGGGGTCGGGATAAACCAGCGAGTTTCGCAGGAGTGAGTGACAGACTAGTTTCTGTGATAACAAAACTCGTTACGGGCGGAAGAAAAAAACTTAATATTAAAAACTCCGCCGTTATCAGTTTTCACTTGCCAGCTGTTTCTTGGGATTAATTTTCGCGCAAAGACAGGATTAGTTCCTTCTATTACACTGTGATTATACCACTTCCCTTCTCTGAGAACAAGAAACACACTGCACTCATTATGACTTTCTTTCATTATCACCGATATTACCAATGCCTTAGATGAAGTACACTTTGTTATTACGAATCACTTTAGATGAAGTGCTCTTTGCTTATTACAAGTCACTCTCGCAAACGGTCCGGATTCCCAGATCGATGGCTTTGCAAGCGGTGGCAAAATTAGCCTGGAGGCAGCAGACGGAAATGGTCCGGAACGGTGATGAGACTTTCACGAGGGACTCGGGGTCACGTGGTGTCACAGACGTGATACACCAATAATGGTCCCTTCCCTTGGACCACCTAGTGTACTTGTGCAATCCTTTTAGCTCTTGTTGAAGTATATTTTGTTCCTAATACCCTCGTGGGTTATGAATAAAACATCATTCCTTAACGAAAAAAGTTGCTGGTCATTGTCGGACCAGCCAGAGACACATGTCAGGTCCGCTATGAGAATGTTAACCTGTTAACCCCGCCTCTGCCCTTCGTGTGCTCTGGACAGCATACGAGGCATGAGAATGCGTGACACTAATTGCAAACAGTGGTTTAAGATGACTGTTCCCCCTTCTCTGAGGAGGAGGGAGAAGCTTGGCCTGACTTTTCTCTCCCGTGTTCCTCGTTATTTCTGGCGATTATCCTGTTAAAGCAGATCCTCCACATCTTGCAAATCTTGCGATGAAAGAAACCCTAACCCTAACCCTAACACGCGCTTCTTTTTAAAAACAAAAAGTCTGTGCACACAGCTCACACAGGCTAAACTTTTTTGTTTTATTTTGCATTGATGGTGCTGACGGCGTAGCTTTGAATTACTTATATTATTATTTATTTGCATAATATTAACGAATATTATTGGCACAGAACAAACACTGAGCAGAGAAGGAAAAAGTAAAGAGTCACCACATCGTCTGAAGCAAAACACGGCCTCACAAAACTGTTCCATCGGCGACAAGTAAATAAATTATTCATGTTGTTGGCACAACGTCCGGCTGGGGTTTGTGGTTACCGGAGACAGGGCTCCCTCTCGATGAAATCGAAGACGACGAGGTGGAAGTTGAGGAAGTACGCAGGACGACACGACAACGACCCCCACCCTCCTGTTTCCCCACCGCCACGTGCACTTCCCATCCTCCCAGCCAGCGACAGAGAAATCGACAAGGACCCTCCCAACGTTCCGGTCCTTTCAGACGGCCTCATACAAATCAATGAAAATATGTTTGGGTTTAGAGAAAATTATTGGAAATTCTCTTTCCACGACGGCGAGAGGGCAGACGAGGAAATTAGGTCAGATGTCATCATTAACGACAGTCGGGGTCAGGTCTGCACTCATCTGGGAGACAGTGGTGGCAATAGCCGCCATAACTACCAACAATTAAGGTGTCCAAAGTTCTCGACTTACTGGCGGATGATCATAATTCCCAACCACTTTTATCTGTCGCTCGTCAATCCTCGTATCTATCAGCAAACGACAAGAAAAAAAAGTTATTATCTTTAGCTCTTACGTCGACATAAGAAGACAGGAAGGCTTACAAGAAAATAATTTTTCTATAAAAAGAAACTCCTACAGCGTTGCCCACCTGTTGAACCACTTTCTCAAAGTTACTTGTTGAACCACTTTCTCAAAGTTACTTGTTGAACCACTTTCTCAAAGTTACTTGTTGAACCACTTTCACAACGTCACCCGCCCGTTGAACCACTTTCTGCCAGTCACTCACTTGTTCCACCACTTTGACACCTTGCTGACCCCTTACTCTGCCCGTTGGCACAAGTCCGTGGTGTGACAGCTCCCACCCTCCTATTGCAGGCTGGACATACAGCAGCAGTAGCTCCACAGTTAATTTCTTTGTTCACCATCATTGTCTTAACAGTTGTGTCGATCGCGCCGTGTCCTGTGAGAGGACATCATTGATTTGTATTTGTGGATGGGATAACAGAGGGAGGCAATCGAGCTCATGAATTGTTTGCACCCAAGGGAACAAGAGCATGTGCAAAGAACGACAATCCACAGTGGAGCTGAGGGCGAACAACTTTCTCGGACTCCTATCGACTCTGCGCGCGCACAAATGATCTGCGAGCCTGTTATCGACAGACGAGAAAGGCAATGATGAAGCAGTGAGTCGGTGTGACAATAGATAGTCTAATGATTATTGGTCCAGAGTCTGCATGGCTAAAACAAACCAGTCTCTCTCTCTCTCTCTCTCAGATAAATATAGATTGTACGACATGTGATCACGTGCTTCGTTGATTGTATGAAGGCGGCGAACGTCACAGAGGCCTTGTGACAGAAGGCGACGAACGTCACAAAGACATTGTGACACACAGAAGGCGGAGAACGTCACAGAGGCCTTGTGACACACAGAAGGCGGAGAACGTCACAGAGGCCTTGTGACACACAGAAGGCGCAGAACGTCACAGAGGCTTCGTGACACACAGAAGGCAGCGAACGTCATAGAGGCCTTGTGACACACAGAAGGCGCGAACGTCACAGACCCCTCGTGACAGAAGGCGGCGAACCTCACAGACCCCTCGTGACAGAAAGCGGCGAACGTCACAAAGACATTGTGACACACAGGAGGCGGAGAACGTCACAGAGGCTTCGTGACACACTGATCGTACAGCAGACTGAACTCTATGTCCAAGCGCTGACGATTGTACAAGGAACTAAGGAGGTGAACTTGCTACACGTTGTGCAGGTTGGTCGCTTGGAACACGTGATGTCATCAACAATGGATGTTGAGAGAGAACTTGTAACTTCTTCTCTCTTAGCTTTTGAACGATGGCGTCACAATGGCAGAGACTTTGTAGTGGCTTGACAGTGATGTCACAGTGGCAGAGACTTTGTAGTAGCTTGACAGTGATGTCACAGTGGCAGAGACTTTGTACTGGCTTGACAGTGATGTCACAGTGGCAGAGACTTTGTAGTGGCTTGACAGTGATATTAACATAAACTATAGATGGGTAATTCTCTCACAGTGATAATAACATAAACTATAGATGGTTAATTCTCTCACAGTGATAATAACATAAACTATAGATGGGTAATTCTCTCACAGTGATATTTACATAAACTATAGATGGGTAATTCTCTCACAGTGATAATAACATAAACTATAGATGGGTAATTCTCTCACAGTGATAATAACAGACTATAGATGGGTAATTCTCTCACAGTGATAATAACATAAACTATAGATGGGTAATTCTCTCACAGTGATATTTACATAAACTATAGATGGGTAATTCTCTCACAGTGATAATAACATAAACTATAGATGGTTAATTCTCTCACAGTGATAATAACAGACTATAGATGGGTAATTCTCTCACAGTGATAATAACATAGACTATAGATGGGTAATTCTCTCACAGTGATAATAACATAGACTATAGATGGGTAATTCTCTCACAGTGATAATAACGGACTAAAGATGGGTAATTCTCTCACAGTGATATTTACATAGACTATAGATGGGTAATTCTCTCACAGTGATATTTACATAGACTATAGATGGGTAATTCTCTCACAGTGATAATAACATAGACTATAGATGGGTAATTCTCTCACAGTGATAATAACATAGACTATAGATGGGTAATTCTCTCACAGTGATATTTACATAGACTATAGATGGGTAATTCTCTCACAGTGATAATAACAGACTATAGATGGGTAATTCTCTCACAGTGATATTAACATAAACTATAGATGGGTAATTCTCTCACAGTGATAATAACATAGACTATAGATGGGTAATTCTCTCACAGTGATATTTACATAGACTATAGATGGGTAATTCTCTCACAGTGATAATAACATAGACTATAGATGGGTAATTCTCTCACAGTGATAATAACATAGACTATAGATGGGTAATTCTCTCACAGTGATAATAACATAGACTATAGATGGGTAATTCTCTCACAGTGATATTTACATAGACTATAGATGGGTAATTCTCTCACAGTGATATTAACATAAACTATAGATGGGTAATTCTCTCACAGTGATAATAACATAGACTATAGATGGGTAATTCTCTCACAGTGATATTTACATAGACTATAGATGGGTAATTCTCTCACAGTGATATTAACATAAACTATAGATGGGTAATTCTCTCACAGTGATAATAACATAGACTATAGATGGGTAATTCTCTCACAGTGATATTAACATAAACTATAGATAGGTAATTCTCTCACAGTGATATTAACATAAACTATAGATGGGTAATTCTCTCACAGTGATAATAACATAGACTATAGATGGGTAATTCTCTCACAGTGATAATAACATAGACTATAGATGGGTAATTCTCTCACAGTGATAATAACATAGACTATAGATGGGTAATTCTCTCACAGTGATATTTACATAGACTATAGATGGGTAATTCTCTCACAGTGATATTAACATAAACTATAGATGGGTAATTCTCTCACAGTGATAATAACATAGACTATAGATGGGTAATTCTCTCACAGTGATATTAACATAAACTATAGATAGGTAATTCTCTCACAGTGATATTAACATAAACTATACATGGTTAATTCTCTGACAGTGACATTAAACACTTGTCCTCAGCTGACACCCTGTATTCACGGGATAATTTGGAGGTAAAGTAGAGTCTGCGGTGTTCAAACATTGTGAGTGGCGACAGCCTTACAGTCGGTGTCATACGTAGCGAGAGACAGAAGCACGTGCTACTCTCGCAAACCTCGCTTCAAGGCCTCTTGTGAGCCGTGCGCAAAGCTGGCCAGACCTTGCTCAAGGCATGCAAATCACGCAAAGTGCGGTTCGTTACAACCTGAGAATAACCCTTAACCCTTAACCCTGAGGTCAGCTTATCAACAACTATTTGATCATCAGGTGAACAGAGAGGTGACTTCTGGCAGTTATTACATCATGTGACGACACGTGCAGTCATGTATAATGACAGTCTCTTGATACTGAAGTTTCACACACACACACACACACACACACACACACACACACACAGAATATATGCGCTAGAAATAGAAACTATTAGCGAATCTTGCAGCTGTGACAATTTGGACACATGCATAGGAAGTTTGAAGATTTCTGTGCCATGGCCGTGCAAATATTTGAGCAGTAAAATGAAAATCGCCAAGTGTCCACCCTAGTCGTGCCTCACTGCTGCTGGTGTCTTTCCGTGGGGCGGGTGGAGGTGGTGGTACTACGCACGGAAAATAATAAAAAGTTCCCTCCAAGACAAAATAACTCCTTTCACGAGGCGTTTCCCTTTCACAAATGAACCTTTTTCCTGAGCGCAGCGCCCCCTGCAGAGAGCAGCAGCTAGCAACTGGTGTGTGTTGCAGGGCAGTGCTTGTCGTCTGTTTGTCTAAGATGCAACGGAGCGAAGATGAGCCTCACTCGTGGCATGAAACAAACAGACTGAAAGTGAGTTGCTCCCCCTCCTTGCAAGAAATCAGGATCGTGCCCCTTGTATTTTTCTTTGTTCTCCTGCGTTTTCGTTTCTCTTCAAATTCTTGGTTTTTTCTCTCCTTTTCTTTCCTTCTCTAAACGTGTCGTCTTGAGTGTTAATTTTCTTTTTGGGATTTTCTTTGGATTTATTTCATTGGAAATGAGAGTTATTCTTCTCTTATTCCAAAGCGCTCTTCACTGTTGACCTCCTTCTCCTCTTTTTCATCTTTCTCTCGTTTTCTCTCTTTCTCATGTCATATCATGTCTCTTGAAATTTCTTTTCCTCTCTTCCTTTTGTGTTTAATGCTCTGTGACACTAAGAACAAAACAGTTTTGTAAACTTGTTTGTCCAACCAGCCTTTTATAAAACACAGTGGAAATAGTTTTTCGAACTGATTTTAGTTTACACTGCCACGAGGGCGAAACTTGTTTTTAAGAAACTATGCATTTCTTGCACACAGGGGATGTCCAGGTCAACAAACAACTTGGACTTGCATGATAGGACACCACTAAAGCAAATGTCATCAAGTGTGACAGTCTTGCAGTAAGAAGGTGGCCGGACATTGTTTGGTCTGTCCATACCTTCGATTCCCATCGTCGACGAGAACGCCCTCTACATGGAGCCCCAGAGACTAAATTGTTATGTGGACACTGGGCCTATAAGGGTCTGACAAGTCCTCTTGCCTCCCCCAAAATGTGAGTTAAAAGGTATAAAGCCCCGGAAAAACTCCTTGCTTACATTTCCACTCAGGGTCGTGGTTTGGCAGCCATTTTGTGAAGAACAACCTGATCTGGAATACAAATACCAACACGCATGGTTTATTTTCTTAGGCCTTTGGGCCCCTTCAAAAGATTAGCATACAATATATTACAGGAAAAAATATAAGACAGAATTGGGGAAGCCTATCTTTTAGAGTTGAGTAGTGTTTCTTTTCTTTGTGGCTAGATAGAAAAACTTCGCAAGGTTACACAGTATTATCTCTTTTTTTTCTTAACATCAGCATCATTAGCCTAAAGTTATTCAGTTTAATGGAATACATTTTCGGAATGAAACTTTTTCTTAGAACTATCAGACATGGACAGCATAATACAAAATACAACTCATCCTCTTCATGGACGTGACACACAGGGCATGTGTGACTGATATGATTGTGTGAATATCTTAAGGCATGTGACCTAATGTCTGAAACTCCAAATGGAAGTCACACCAGTGCATTTCTAGTGAATGTATTAATATCTAACTTGAAGTATACCCCCCCCCCTGTGTGTCGCTGATTTAATTGACTGATAGAAGCTAAATCTGTCCCTGTGTTGATTATATTATAATTCCATTCTTGCCAGTGACAATTATTCTTTGTTTAAAACATTTAATAAAATTGCTAAACTTCTTCCGCTCCTCGATTTATCCAAACCTGTCCAAGCCCATACCCTAAAAAGAATCAGCCTGATCTCAGGTACCCAGTTTTGTTTTCCATTATTGTCCAGTCGTTGTAACATTTTGTAAGCTTTCCGTGGAAATGTCACAGATCGAGGTCAGGTCGAAGGTCTCATCCCACGTGGAAGAATGAAAGAGCGTGAATGACGTCAGTTTGTCTGATTGCGTATGGATGATGTCAAAAGATCTGTGACGTGTGTAGAGAAACTTGGGAAACAATGGAAAAGAGGCTGAAGGAGAATCGTTAGAGGAGTAAAATCAGAGAAGACTAGAGATAGAGAAACGTTCAAGAGAAAGAGCTGTTTAAAAAAAGAATCGTTTGAGAAGGAGAATCGTCAGAGGAGTAAAATAAGAGGAGACTAGAGATAATCTTGAGAAAATAACGGAGACGGAAGAAGAATGGTTCGAGAGAAAGAAACGTTGGAGAGAAGAATCGTTTGAGGAGAATCGTTGGAGGAAAAAGGAATGAGAAAGGAAACAGTGTGAATAGTTGTTAGAACGAAGTTAGGAATTCTATTTTTTTATATCTGTGCTATATTTGTTTTTTATTATTTATTTTCTTTTTCTAGTAAACGTAGGCACAACTGCACAGGCAAGTCTTTTTATTCTTTTGTGCGTAAGAACACGTATTGTCTGACCCGTGCGTGTGATTGAAAGAGAGAGTGAGAGAGTCGAACGTCACGTGGTTGTGACAGGAAGTCTGTGTTGCTCCATCTTTGTTATTTTTAGCGATATCTTAAACTATGTGTGTATATGTTAACAAAAAGGAGGTGGTATCTACCAAAATCCCCGTGTATCATCATGTTATAGGAGTACGTGTACCCACACCCGAAAATCTTGTCCTTGCATGTGTGTGCATGTGTGTGCATATGTGTGCATATGTGTGCATGTGTGTGCATGTGTGTGCATATGTGTGCACTTTTTTAATTTATATACAAACATTTTTATTCAGGCCCTAAACTTCTGCTGCACAAGACTGGTGTGACTAGCATATCAAACAACCTGGTAAACACATTCACAGAATGATTGCTCATCGTGTATATTGTATATTGTATTAATATTGAAAAATATTGCTTTCTTGGCCTTGGTACTCAGGTCTTGAGATGCACGAGAGACACTGAGCCTAGTGACGAACTAAAGGCAGTACTTACAGGTATTGACCACACCTCCATGTCTGGCTGCTAGTTATCTCCCTTTTCTCAGAACAACAATAATGTATTACTCTTACTTCAATTAACGACAACCATGATCTCGAAAACTAGAGAGTGCTCGCTAGAAAGGTCACGCTGCGTGACCCTGTCACGTCACGATTGTCCTCAACGAATTTGTTATTTGTATTATTTTTATATAGGCCCTTGCTGTCGACACATGTATCTCCGCTGAGGACTAATAAATTTGTCTTGTCTTGTCTTGTCACACATCTTGTTTCTCCTCATCATCATCACCATCGCCATCATCCTCATCAGTGTCATCAACTTTCTCGTCACGCTGCTCACGTGTCCTGTCAGACGGAACACCACCTCCACAACTTCACCAGCAGCTGGCCTACCCACTAGATGGCGCGCACAGTCCAGAGTTTTTGTTGCTCTGGACGTTAGATGAACTGGGGTTTTTTTCTTGTCTTTTCAGCACGAAGACCGAAATAAATAATGTAACTCGTTTTAGCACGTGCAGCCATTTTTAAAAAAATCTCTTTGAAGGGAAGTAATCCAAACCTCTGGCAACTAAGAGATCGGCTGATTGAGTTACCTGCAGGCTCAAGCGTCCGGAACTTCCGGTTACAGTTCTTTGATCACAAGCTTAGGAAGGATGAGACCAAATCATTTACAACGTCTAATCACAGTTCAATAAAATAAAAAGACAGCCGTGCTTTAGGGTAATGGATGGATTGATTGATGGATTGATGGATTTCCTTTGCTATTTACCGTTAGTGACCAGAAGTCTAAAATAACGGTCACATGTAAACATTTTTCAAACACGAGAACAAATGAATTAAATAATTTGTATTCATGTTTACCAGGTGTAAGCAATCACAGGTTGTCTCCTTGTAGTGGCCCAGTTAGACCTCGGTCATATAGTGACATGGATAGCCGGCAGTCTGCTGACATACAGTGACATGGGTAGCCAGCAGTCTGCTGACATACAGTGACATGGTTTACCAGCAGTCTGCTGACATATAGTGATATGGATAGCCAGCAGTCTGCTGACATATAGTGACATGGATAGCTGGCAGTCTGCTGACATATATTGACATGGATAGCCGGTAGTCTACCAACATACAGTGACATGGGTAGCTGGAAGTCTGCTGGAATATAGTGACATGGAAAGCCAGCAGTCTGCTGAAATATAGTGACATGGATAGCTGGAAGTCTGCTGACATATAGTGACATGGATAGCCGGCAGTCTACGAACATACAGTGACATGGGTAGCCGGAAGTCTGCTGGAATATAGTGACATGGATAGCCAGCAGTCTGCTGACATATAGTGACATGGATAGCCAGCAGTCTGCTGACATATAGTGACATGGTTAGTCAGCAGTCTGCTGACATATAGTGACATGGATAGCCGGTGGATAGGAATATAAATGGCTATCAGCTATCTGTCTACATCCGTAGTTAGACAGGACGATAGATGTCCAGCTAAACCTGACATTTGTTATCATTATTTCCGCTGTAGCATGTCTCAGGGAGACAGAAACGTGTCTAGCCTTATGATATACAGTCACACCAAGTGAAACATTCACATAGAGCTTTATCCCCGAAACCACGCTCAGTCACATGATTTATGATCTGTGATCTGTGATGTGTGATTTGTGTCTTCATATCGTGAATTGCCGTCATTCAGAGGGGGGACATAGCAGGCGGAGAGAGAGTCTGGCAGCGAGTACGTTATGCAAATGAGAGACGCGGGCGCAAGTCTCGTCACGCGAGATGCCGGGAGCCGGGACCTGGCGAGGTCACCAGTTGCATGAATAGTTCACGACATCGTCACTCTGCGCCGATTCGTCATCATGATAAGCGGCCGATAAGAGGTGAACGATGTCTTGAGGTAAGGTTTATCTCTACCGCTTACCCACACCACACGCCCTTTGAACCTCGGTTGCGGCCATGTTTGTGTAAATGAGGGAGCCATAACTTTGCTGCTTGTACTTTCTTGTAATCTTTCGTAAAGCCCAACCCCATTGCTGAGCGAAACTCGCTGGAAACAGAGCACAAAGTATCGCAAAAACATGTTCCGCTGGTATTTTATGACAAAGAGGCATGAAAGATTTTTTATTAATATTTTTCTCTTAACCACACCTGGATTTGTCGAGAAAACAGGAAGTGACGAAACGGAAGTATTTCTAAAAATAGCGCGTGTAGACGAGCTGAAGTCAAAGAGAAAAGATGCAATCCTTGGTAACAGACAACTGACCAGGACACATTCTGCTGTTGCTGAATGTTCTCATCGACACTCAGATGGAGTGAGTTTGTACTCATGAAGATAATGGCAGCACACGCCAGTGGATTCACTTTCTTCACAGATGTGTCTATAATATATGTGTATATTTGTGTATGTATGTGTATACATGTGTATACAGGTCTCTGCTTTGTTCAAAAGTGCCCTGCGAACTTGGTCCCCACACTGCACTCCAGAATTTGCTCAAAACATTTCAAATGGATTGTTATCCAGTGACTTATACAGTACAAGCAAGTCTTGGACTTTCAGTAAAGCGAAGAAATGTTATTCCTACAGCAGTGTTTACTATACAACAGCACGAGATGTTACAACAACTACGACTGCTGGTAGATCAAGCACCAGATATACAACATCGACAGTTTCTACACCGTCTGGTCTACAAGTAACAATCAGTAATAATACAACGTAGACTGCAATGAGTGTTGTCCAGTAACTGTGATATGGAGAAGATTGACTTAGCAGTCTGTTGAATGAATTCAGTGTGGACCATTTAATTATTTTGTAACTTCATTCCAAGCTTCTTAATAAAGTTCCAACCTGTAGGGCGGTATTCCAAAATCATTTCATTTTCTAGTTAAAAAATATCTTCTTGAAGACAACAACCTGAGCGACGTTTCTTCATTTGACTTGAAGACCTGCACACTCGCTGTTACAAATACTCAGGGCGGGTAAGAGAACCTCCAGTACAGGGGAGTAATTTTGTTTCCTGCTGTGAGAATGTCCATGTTAGAAGGATCATTATTATTTTAAAACGAACTTAACCTGATCATAAAGAAATAACATTGAGCTCGCTTTGTCCTGTGACAACAAATATGGACAAATGTTTGAGCGAGTTTGACAAAGTTGTTAGCATGTGGTTAAAGAGAGGCATAGCAATACCTGGTGGTATAGCCAACATGGGCTATCATGTTAGCTATACAGTATACCTAGTAGTATAGCCAACAACATGTGCTATCATGTTAGCTATACAGTATACCTGTTAGTATAGCCAACAACATGTGCTATCATGTTAGCTATACAGTATACCTGTTAGTATAGCCAACAACATGTGCTATCATGTTAGCTATACAGTATACCTGTTAGTATAGCCAACAACATGTGCTATCATGTTAGCTATACAGTATACCTGTTAGTATAGCCAACAACATGTGCTATCATGTTAGCTATACAGTATACCTGGTAGTATAGCCAACAACATGTGCTATCATGTTAGCTATACAGTATACCTGTTAGTATAGCTAACAACATGTGCTATCATGTTAGCTATACAGTATACCTGTTAGTATAGCTAACAACATGTGCTATCATGTTAGCTATACAGTATACCTGTTAGTATAGCCAACAACATGGGCTATCATGTTAGCTATACAGTATACCTGTTAGTATAGCCAACAACATGTGCTATCATGTTAGCTATACAGTATACCTGTTAGTATAGCTAACAACATGTGCTATCATGTTAGCTATACAGTATACCTGTTAGTATAGCCAACAACATGTGCTATCATGTTAGCTATACAGTATACCTGTTAGTATAGCCAACAACATGTGCTATCATGTTAGCTATACAGTATACCTGTTAGTATAGCCAACAACATGTGCTATCATGTTAGCTATACAGTATACCTGGTAGTATAGCCAACAACATGTGCTATCATGTTAGCTATACAGTATACCTGTTAGTATAGCTAACAACATGTGCTATCATGTTAGCTATACAGTATACCTGGTAGTATAGCCAACAACATGTGCTATCATGTTAGTGACCTACTTTATTTCTTGTCTGTAGTTCTCATTGTCCTACATTAGTCAGCTGACTTGACATAGTTCAGACTTTCTTTCTTTCTTTCAGCTTGAGAAGTCTTTGTGCTTTGAGAACATTTTCCTCGTTTCATGAGGTTTTGTTTTCTTGACCTCCAGGCCTCATCCATTAGGGAAACAAGAAATTGATTCTAAGCGGAGAACTTTTTATTTACTCAGTCTCCTTTGGTGGATTCGATCTCTTTCTTCCCTTCTGAGGTTGACATCATCTGAAACATCCAACTTTGATAATGTTGTGGACATCTGCGTATACAACAGGTCATTCACATCGGTGTTTACATCAACAACTAGCAGTGACGTGTCGCTGTTCTACGATATAGGATATCTCAAGATGTATATATATATATATATATTTAAAACACAAAAAAACAAATTAACAAGACAAAAGAAAAGTTGATGGACAGATTAAGATCAAAATGCCTTCTTTAACTATTTCAGGGCTAACTGACATTGTATAGGCTTTTTATTTGTTTTCAGTCTGTAGAGTACGTCACTTGCATTACAAAGGTCAGCATTAGAACACGTGACCACGCACTGCTTTTCTAACCAATGACAACATTCTACGCTAACCAATGAAAACTTTTACGCTAACCTATGACAACATTCTACGCTAACCAATGACGCCGACGTTCTACATTAATCAATGACGACATTCTACGCTAAGCAATGCCAACATTCTACGCTAACCAATGACGCCGACGTTCTACACTAATCAATGACGACATTCTATGCTAACCAATGACAACATTCTACGCTAACCAATGACTACGTTGTACACTAATCAAGAGAGAAGGACCAAAGCCAGAAGAATTGGACTCCATTGCAGTGTAAGAGGCGACAAACATGTCAGAAGATGGAGGTGGAAGAAGTGATTTCCTCTCAAGTCCATCTCCTCCTCAAACCTGCAGACGTTTCCGCATGACAGTCACCCTCGCCACCAAATCAAAAATCGATCTGGTCTTGAGACTAATAGTCCATCTTTTTTCTGCCTCACCGTCTTTCTCCGGGAAAGAATGAAAGCCGCTGTGAATAGGGCTTCAGCGCCTTGGACAGTCATTCAGCATCAATCACCTTCAATCACCATGGAAGAAGCCGCGCGAAATCAAATCAGGTTTCAGCAAAATGGAATAAGTTAAACTCAAATCGGATCTAACTGGATAGCGATAAAATCACCGCGAGTGAAGGTAGAGTAAATTGAATGAAATCTCACTTGAGGAGGCAAAGTCCAGGAGAATTGAACAGAAAGCCCAGACCAGGCCCTGGCTACAGACAATGGCAGCTCCCGTGAAGGGTGACGTAGCGCTGGTCACGTGTCCACAAGATGGTGTAGGAGGCTGCCGGCCCCTTGACAAGCCATGTCTCGATATATGACAGAACGAGGTCTGGTCACACCACACTACGCACGTCACAGAAGAAGAACGGGTCACACCACACTACGCACGTCACAACACCAGAACGGGTCACACCACACTATGCACGTCACAGCACCAGAACGGGTCACACCACACTATGCACGTCACAACACCAGAACGGGTCACAGCACACTATGCACGTCACAACACCAGAACGGGTCACACCACACTATGCACGTCACAGAAGAAGGACGGGCCACACCACACTACGCACGTCACAACACCAGAACGGGTCACACCACACTACGCACGTCACAACACCAGAACGGGTCACACCACACTATGCACGTCACAACACCAGAACGGGTCACACCACACTATGCACGTCACAGCACCAGAACGGGTCACACCACACTATGCACGTCACAGAAGAAGGACGGGCCACACCACACTACGCACGTCACAGCACCAGAACGGGTCACACCACACTACGCACGTCACAGCACCAGAACGGGTCACACCACACTATGCACATCACAGCACCAGAACGGGCCATACCACACTACGCACGTCACAGCAAAAGAGAGGGCTAAACCACTATATATATATGTCACAGCACAAGAACGGGCACCACCACACTACACACGTCACAGCACCAGTGTGGGTCACACCACACTACACACGTCACAGCACCAGTGCGGGCCACACCACGCTATACACACGTCACAGCACCAGAACGGGCCACACCAAACTACACACGTCACAGCACCAGTGTGGGTCACACCACACTACACACGTCACTGGTCACAACACCAGACTACAACTGACAACATCCACCTGCTCTGCCCTTGTGATACTCATTGTTGTGCTACCTGTGTGCGTCACCCCGGTGTGTGACAGTCACACATCACACACTACACAAATAAAAACAAAAGAGTGAAGACTGAAGCTCGTTGGTGCTAACTATGCACTAACCGTCTTGACTACTCAAGATCTACACCCATAGTGCTATTAATAGCAACGACGACTAGGAATTACAAGCATCCATCGCCTGATTGAGTCTTCCTTATCACCTGTGCTTGTGTGGGGGGTACTCTCTATATATAGTGACGTCCCCTCTGTTCTTGGGGTGTGTACCCTAGTGTACCCCTCTGTGCTTGGGGTGTGTACCCTAGTGACGTGGTGGGTACACTCTCTCCCTACCCCACCCTCCGGACTGCTGGCGTACAGTGGCCGCTCCGTGCCGGGTGCTGTTCAATCTCGCAGGAACAAGGGGAAGCCATGACAGCGCAGTCGTAAAAGTGAGAGGACAAAGGGAGTGCGATTTCCTAACGGTATTGAAATTCTAGAACCTTCCATGGCTTCCTGAAATTGACTGTTGGAGGGCGCAAGGGGACACCACCCAGTGTTAAAACGGAGAGGGCGGACGCTGAGCTCCACACGGAACCAACTGGTTTTTTTTTTTTAAGTCACATCAGGCGAACCGTCTCATTGTTCTGAGTCAGCAGTTCGTCGAAAAGCACTTCCGTTCATGAGTCCATCAGATCATGAGCCGCTCAGTGTCAGGAACTCACTCACACTCACACTCACACTCTCCTGTCAACGGCCTTCGGTTCGTGTTTCTAGTGAAGCTAAAGTCTCGCCGTCTACGGGCTGCTGGGGGTGGGTGGGCAGCGAAAACGGGATGAACTTTCCATGTTTTATCAAAACCCATGAACATCCGCAGAATGAACGTTCATTCCACGTCATACGCGGTCAGTTCTCCTCCTGATGATCCTCCTGATGCGTTTCGTTCACTCAAGCGCGTGCAGTTGCGTTTGCCGCGGTGGCGCTGCTGTGCGGCATTTGCATCGGAGCTTTCACGTAGGCTTCACGTGCAACAAGAAATCCAAGCGGGGCTCGCAGAGCGCGTGCGAGTTTGTTGTTAACAAAAATGTTCTCGAGTAGCTTATCACGTGCAAACGTTGGCCTCGCGGGTCCCTGCGCTGCTTTGACATTTCTGTAGTGTGTAGCTGCCATGTTTTTCTCGGTCTGGGTAAATCTTTGAAAAGAAAACTTGAGACTGAATGTGTGGCCAGCCTGTAAGCAGTGGCTTAGGAACTCGGGGGCAATGGAGGTGGGGGGGGGGGCAGCCTGTCACGACCACCGCGCAGTGTATCAGTCTCTCAATCCTTTCAACACATACACGGAGCCTGACAAATACGTGTTCTTCCACACAAATTAACAGAAAAGAATTACTTGTTCAACGAATCTCTCTGCTTTACTAAGTATGAATAAAAGACGAAAACAAGAAAAATTCACAAATGAAAAGTCAGTTAAAAAAACGATTCCTACTTCCAGATTACTTTAAAATAATCAAATCCCTAACCTTTGAGTCCTGCCTGTCTGAATATCTACAAGAATACCTACTCGCCTAATCGATGTATATTCTCCTAAACGCTCTACTCAACAAATTCTTCTTACAATTCCTACTCTACTTGTCTTTCCGTCCTACACCTCTCTCTCTCCCCCTACCTGACTACTAACTGCTGCTCGCGCTCTCTCTCACGTCATTTCCTTCACTTTTTGACATCACTCATACACGTCATCCGAACAACTGACGTCATTCACGCTCTCTCGTTCTTCCACATTAATCATTATAAAATGTCAGCTTAATGACGATACAGTCAATAACTAATAACAATGATACCTGACACGGCCGCACCCTCAAAAAAGATACTGAGGAGGCAAAAATGTGAACGCCGCTCACTGTCAGCATGGAGTTTGTCCTCTCATAGCCGAGCATCTTCCTGAGCCCCTAGTGACTCTGTCGAGCTCACCCTGTCCACCATTGTTCTCTTTATCACCTTCACCAGCAGCTTGTAATATTTACCTAATTTTATATCGTGATGTATCTAGCAAGTATTTATTATCATTGTGTAATATGTTAAACAGGGATCTATATATGTAACGGGATACATACACACGAATGGCTGCTGAATGTGTAGACTGGATGCTGTTATTGTCAGGAAAATGCCAGAGGAGAATATTCAGTCGCCATCACAAAGCACTGCACAGTTCTGAGACTATTAAAGTCTTCTATAAATGTTTACAAAGTATCTGAGTGTTCAGTTTGTGATGGTAACTGCTGACCGGAAGTACAGACGTGGTGTCTCGGCCTTCACCTTCAAGAAGCAATCATGCCAGCCATTGCCCTCACACGCCGGCCCGGCGACTGACGAAGATGGTGGATTAAAAACTGGTTTCCTTTTCCTGTCTCATTTTCTCCTCAACAACCAGCGTCGCTAGAGGATGTTGGTCGGGGTTGGTCGGGGACTCAGACACCAGGCTTTCTTGCTCATTCAGCTAACAAGACGGCGGGGAGAAGATTGTCTACATGTCTCATTCCACGCCGACATTGTCAGGGGGAGACAACTGTGCAGCAATGGGGGAGAGAAGTGGGGCTGCATGAAGGGAGGACTGGAAACTTCAAGATATCACGATTGAGAAAATGGCAGGCACTCTGGTCAGGTGCTGGAGGGCAAAGAGAAGGTGTGTGTGTGTGGGGTGGGGGTGGGGGGAGGAGGTAGGGGTAGTCATGGTAGAGAGAGTCGACAAACTGGGCCCTAGACACGGAGGCACGTGCTGTAACTTTGTCATTTCTCCCTCGCCGGACTTGGCCGATGCAATTATTGTAAGTGCTGTCTTTTTATGTGCGGGACAGCCTCTGTCACAAAACAGCCATGAGGCTCCTTTTAAAGCTGCCCAGATCTTTCTCAGCCATGAGGCTCCTTTTAAAGCTGTTCAGATCTTTAGCGGCCATTTTCATCCACTCCACCTCCTTTTGCTTCCTCGCCATCAGTCGTGGTGGTCAGCTGTTGAGAAGGTCAAGGTCTGCTCCTCAGCTAACCCGCCATGTATACCCACTGGTTTATCTGCTCCCCCACCTCACCCTTCGAAATTTGTAAACCATCCCCGAACCGTCTTTAAAAATATTTCCAGCATTACATTGTTGACACGAAATGGCGGACACTAACTTCTGTTCTTGTCACAAAATGATCGGCATTATGCACACCGTGCAGTCACCTGACCACAAAGGTCGAGCTGGCTGAAAGTTGATGATGGGTCACGCTTGGCGGGTCACTGTGGCGGATGTTTGTTTGTTTATTTGTTTGTTTGTTTGTATTCTTGGCGCTGTCGATGCAGTGTCATCCTACCACTGATTGACACCATATCCTAACTACAACCCTTAACCCTCACTCTACCCAGAAACCTGTGACTAGATGTCAGTCTGCGACCTGCCAAATGTCAAACTCCACTCACACCGCTTGACTATCGTAACAATCATCAAGGAAGTTATCTTATGTTTATCATTGCTGTTTTAGCCAAACGACGCCCTCGTTGCATACTCTCTGGTTGACGAAAGCGTCGACGATGTGCAAGCAGATGAAGCAGCCCTGGGTTCCAAGATCAAATGCCAAATCCAGACGACGATAAAATATTTGTGGTTATCAATGAATAACAATTGAACCGCGCCGGGGGTGAGGTCACGTGTCTTGCTGTGCTTGATGTAGTCCTTGTTGACCACTGTGCATGGGGATGTTTGTCGCCTGTATCTCGAGAACGAAAGGGAAGTATTCGCCGAAATTTGAGGAAAAAGTTGCACCTTTAAAAATGGGCCCCACTAGTCCTTTAAAATGCTGATGGAGGGATGCATGCCGCATGCCCCAAGATTCACTTACAGACCAGTCAAGAGGAGCAAGTTAAGCCTTATTACGGTGAGTGGTGCAGTGGGAAGGTCTGCTGTCGCTGTTTGATGCTGGAGATCGATTAGCATCAGTTTTGTTGAGCTGACGAGCTTTGAGAGCGCAGACCATCATGACAGACTTACCCACTAATAAAACTGCACGTGACTGTCACCTGTCCGAAAATAAACACGTGTCACCAGGTTTAATTTCCAGCAAACAGGGCGACCATCTATGGACAAAGAGCCAAACATGGCGACCATAATTAGAGAGAGAGACAGAGAGCCAGCCACACCCTAGGGTCAGAAAGTCTGTCTTTTCCCTCTGTCTCAGCCTCTTCCATGTTATCGATGAGATCAAGTCACGCATCCATTTTCAGTCACGAACTCACACATTTAAGACCGTCTGTTATTGTCTCACACATTTAAGACCGTCTGTGGTTGTCTCACATATTTTAGACCGCCTGTTATTTTATCACAGACATGGGAAGCTAGGATACACAGGGTAGGAAACAGGTGTGAGTAGAAACATGCAGAGCAGAATAAAGCTAGGATACATAGGGTAGGAAACAGGTGTGAGTAGAACATGGAGACCAGAATAAAGCTAGGATACACAGGGTAGGAAACAGGTGTGAGTAGAACATGGAGACCAGAATAAAGCTAGGATACATAGGGTAGGAAACAGGTGTGAGTAGAAACATGCAGACCAGAATAAGGCTAGGATAAACAGGGTAGGAAACAGGTGTGAGTAGAGGGAGGCAGACCAGAATAAAGCTAGGATACACAGGGTAGGAAACAGGGGTGAGTAGAGGGAGGCCGACCAGGAATATCGGAGGAATTACTGTGTGAAGAAGTCAGTGAAGGGCAGAGATAGAGACAGCGGGAGAAAGAGAGACTGAAGAAAGAAATCGAATTTCATTCGGCTGGCAAGAAGGGCAACAACTCCATCTCGATACTCATCAACTCTTTCAGGTTTTTTTCTCACCATTTTTTTCCACTCGATGCTCTCGTCAACTGTCAGTAGTTTTTAGAATTTCATTTGCTTTTTGATTTATAAAGCTTGCTAGTTATCGGTCTTCTTGTCTGTCTGGCTGAATGTCTACTTTCCGTCACTTCGTTCCTCAAAGATATTGACGCCTATTAATAGTAAAGATCATTAAAGGGACACGGTTACAATGTCAGTGGCTGCTCTAAGGGTCAACTTTCAATGGAATTGTAGCTGTAAATATAGACAGTGTTTCAATGTAAATCGCTTCCTTGTAAACCCAAACTGTGTCCTTAAGTCTCAGTGTCGATGTAAATCAGTGAGTGACTCACCAAGACACACGTGACATGCTTGGTACTTCTGGTGTTACAAAGACCCACAAGTGGCAGGTGGGTGGGTGAATAGACTGTGAACTGCACTGTGACACACTATACATGGGTACGTGAACAAATCTTTAGTTACTTTCGGACAAGACAGAAAACACAACATGTATGTATGTAAGAAATAAATATAATATGTGAAAACTATTCAGCAAATAAAATGACTACTGTAACATATTTCACAGACATACATTAAGACACATTCCAACCCTGTCTCCCTATGTATAACAATTAAAGTCTTTCGTTACAGTCACTTCTCTATTAACTTCTCTTGGAAGCCTCCGCCGTCAGGTTAGGAGCTCCAGAATGAAAAACACAGACACAACACAGACACAGACACAACACACACAACACAGGCACAACACAGACACAACACAGACACAACACACACAACACAGGCACAACACCGGCACAACGGATTTTTGGCAGTTGGTGAAGTCCAGCAAGATCTGGCGCACCGAGAGGAAGAAAACTGAGAAAAGACAGAAAAACCTGCACAGAAAATACAGTCCTTAATTAAAATATAAAAATCAGACAGCTTAAATTTACAATACTACTAATAAAATATTCCTCAATTAATTTTTTACATTTAGTCAAAAACTCGAAAGACTTTAAAAAAAACTCAAAAGCCAAAACTGACTCAGACTCACCTCAACCGGTTTTTACGGGAATGATGTGTGGTCAGGACTTCACAAATTAAGTCTGGTCAGAACTTAACAACACAACACCGAGGTCAGGACCACAAATTAAGCCCTCATCATCAGGTTATGCGAGTGGAGCCTCTTAATGACGCCGTTACCTCAAAGAACAAGAGACGCTCACACCCACGGCCGCACCCTCACACACACACACTCACGCACACACACTCACGCACACACACACACACTCGCTTCCCCATGGAATTCACTTGCCATTCACCAACATTTTCCGTTTCCTTTTTCCTTGCCATCTGATTGATTTAAAAATTAGCAGGTTTGTGACAATGGGTGTGTGCAGACAACAGTTGACCTGAGTTACCGCCCCTGACATGTCAGTAAACATTCTTCCCTCCAACGGTGACCAAGGGAGTGAAGTGATGACGCGTCAGTTCAAAAGGATAAAAACACCGTGTGAATACCTGTAATGTCGCCAGGTGTTACCACTTGTAAGAAAGACAGTTGAGACATCGATCAGAAGGTCCGTGCTGGCTCTACTCACAAACTCCATCGCCATCATTGCATTGAAATGAACACGGGGTGGGGGGGGAAGGAACAAACTCCTAGACTTTATTACAGTTTTTATCGTTGAATATGAGTAGCGTCCCCTTAGTCCTTTAGGCCGAAAACAACATTAAGGGAAGTGACTATCACTAAACAAACGGCCTGCCCTGTTCCCTAACATATTCATCGGCAGACCGCCTCCACAAATCTCGCCATCAACTCAAGCAAACCAAAGCAAGTTACGTACCCTCTTCGGGCAAAGGGAGGCTACTCCGATTGCGGACCAATCAAATTGCCTATTTTCTCCGATAATGACTCTCACGTGACTAGCATATCCGTCAGGACGAGGCCAGCTCCAAAAGGGTGCTCATCGCTCCTCCGGCGGCTTATCTCCCGCTCGGCGTAGCGAGGTTGTGTCCCTTGGCCCTAAAGAAAGTTCCAGTCACAGTCCGAGGTTGCTGTCTCTTCCTCTGTGTGTACGTGCGTGCGTGCGTGTGTGCGTGTGTGTGCGCGCGTTGCCTTCAGAGTTGTATCCATCCTCCATATTTAAAAAAAGAACAAACATCGCTTTCACTCAGGTTCACCCGGCGCGCTGGCGAAATTCACGGCGGATTGAGGAAAGTGAGAAAACTCACAGTCAGTGTTCTTGGAGGGTTGGTGTGTGTGTGTGTGTGGGGGGGGGGAAGATTCTCGGTCACATGATCCCCGGTGACAGGCATGCGCTAATCTGCTGGAATTGGCGGTGGAAACGTCACTTCCGCTTTACGTCAGCCACGTCCCAATGCCGCGTGATGTGCAGGCCATCGCACCCCATCACCTGACCTCTGGCTTTGCTTCATTTTCAAATCTTTCAGCCGCTAATCCACGAGGTGTGACATGGAGGTCGTTACAGCCAGCAGCCCGCACTTCTCCTGCAATTCGCTTTGCATTACATCCAGCACTTAAGACAGAGAAATGTGTGGGGGCTGGTGAGAGGGCAAAAATGACAATCGGCGGCTGTAAACAAAAACAGGAGAAGATGAGGTCAGAGTCGTGCAAATAGGCAGCACGTGGGTGTATGGATAGAGCAGTATGGTCAGCACGATACATCAAAGACACGTGACTGCTGCTGAGTGACCTGCTGACCTCCCAGTCAGAGGAGCCATACGTTGATGTTCACCCAGAGTAAGTCAACAGACAAACTTGAGTTTGTGTGCAGACACGACACGCATTCAATAAATCCACTTACACACACACATACACACATGCTCTCTCTCTCACACACACACACACACACACATGAATTTTTTCTAAATTTGCTTTCTTCGGAACAGTTTTAAGTTTTAGAAACATGTGCCACTAGCCCCCGGTTTCCTTACCCTTCATCATCCTTACCTCAGCTCTAAGGAGGTGGAGAAGATTGGGATGGAGATTATAGCAAGGAGACAGTGATGTAGTACGTGATGTAGGATTATTGTTCTCATGAAATTGTTATGTTATCAACGCCCCTTTATGGTAGAGAAAGAACGCAATGAAAAAAATCACCATTGAAAATAAGCTCCAGATGACAGCACACTCTCCAGCCAATAAACTGTAAGCGACTAGCAGATAGAGGATAGAGCTAGTGACTAGAGCGCTAGTGGGGGAGCAGATTGGCTAGTGACTAGATTACTAGTGGGGAAGCAGATTGGCTAGTAGCTAGCGCACAAGTGTGGAAGCAGATTGTCTAGTGACTAGAGCACTAGTGGGGGAGCAAATTGGCTAGTGACTAGATTACTAGTGGGGAAGCAGATTGGCTAGTGACTAGAGCACTAGTGGGGGAGCAAATTGGCTAGTGACTAGAGCACTGGTGGGGGAGCAAATTGGCTAGTGACTAGAGCACTAGTGGGGGAGCAAATTGGCTAGTGACTAGAGCACTAGTGGGGGAGCAGATTGGCTAGTGACTAGAGCACTAGTGGGGGAGCAGATTGGCTAGTGACTAGAGCACTAGTGGGGGAGCAGATTGGCTAGTGACTAGAGCACTAGTGGGGGGGCAGATTGGCTAGTGACTAGAGCACTAGTGGGGGAGCAGATTGGCTAGTGACTAGAGCACTAGTGGGGGAGCAGATTGGCTAGTGACTAGAGCACTAGTGGGGGAGCAGATTGGCTAGTGACTAGAGCACTAGTGGGGGGGCAGATTGGCTAGTGACTAGAGCACTAGTGGGGGAGCAGATTGGCTAGTGACTAGATTACTAGTGGGGGAGCAAATTGGCTAGTGACTAGAGCACTGGTGGGAAAGCAGATTGGCTAGTGACTAGAGCACTAGTGGGGGGCAGATTGGCTAGTGACTAGATCACTAGTGGGGAAGCAGATTGGCTAGTGACTAGAGCACTGGTGGGGGAGCAGATTGGCTAGTGACTAGAGCACTGGTGGGGGAGCAGATTGGCTAGTGACTAGAGCTACGGAGCACAAGCTAGCCGAGTCGATACAACGAGTCAACATACTTCCCACTGTTGTCCCAACTGTGAAGCGGATACCCGACCCCTTAAAGAGCTGGGGATACGGGATAAGAGGATAAGGCAACGAATAAGAGGAGCTGGGTACCGCACTTGTACAATCTAAGCCCTAACTGCCCGACAACTGTAAGGTCTCCTGACTACATTTACCTTTCTCCACTAAAAGAACTGTAGTTTCATATAGCAAGGGACGTGTATGTGGTATATCAAGGCTTTATTATATGGTATAACAAGGGGCTCGATTATGTGGTATAACAACAAGGCACGATTGTGTGGTATAACAACAAGGCACGATTGTGTGGTATAACAACAAGGCACGATTGTGTGGTATAACAAGGGGCTCGATTAAGTTGCATGGTATAACCGGACTTTGCTGTGTGATATAAGAGAAGAGTGTTGATTGGTACAAAGAGACTTTGATTTAACAACATCGTGCTGTGTGTTTTCACAGATGTTTGTTTGTTTGGTAGAACGAGACCTTGTTCCAGGGTATAACAGAGATGTGTTGCGCTGTGCCCCAGACCTGTCTTCCGCTTTCCTTCCAAACTTCTATTTGGCGCCCGGAGGGGATTTGAATCTTCCGTTGTCATTAAAATGTCGACCTCATCAAGAAGCGCGCAAAAAGTGGGCAAGTCTCGCCGCTTATCGCGAGAGCCACGCGCCGCCCCGCGAATTGACTTGGGTGCTGATCAGTGGGCTGTTAATTAGCTCTGTCTGTCCCCAGCCCAGCCCCGCAGTCCATACAAACAGCTCCGCCAAGCTTTGCCTCAGTTTATGCCCACCATGACCATCACATGTCAGTGGGAGACGATCCTCCAGCCAAGATGTGGTTTGTGTGGACAAAAGCGTCAGAAGATTGTTCAACACTCTAAAGCCATCAATCTCTTTTCTGTTTTTTGAACCAGTTTTAAGTCTTTTTACTGCAAACATTTAACCTCTTCTCCCACCACGCATATCTACTTCCTTTCACTAAAATCTGTTTCCAGTAGTAGGTTCTTTCATCCCTTCCTCCCTCCCTGTACCTTAAAAGCCGAGGCTTGAATGGTTTTACTCATGTTGGTCCACTAAATGACAGGAGGTGGTGTGTGTTTAGTCCAGAATTGTGCAGCGAGTCCCAAATGCTTGGTGTAAAGCCGGCAGCTGATGGTGCAACAAGTCGCACAACACAGGAAGTAGGGGGCGTGTGTCTCGTAGTCTTCAACGTCGGTCAAGAGCCCGCTTCTCTCAGCAGGATTCACATTCATTAACAAGAATTCTCAACAAATCACCCTCGTTTGTGTTCTTTTATGTCCAGTAGCAACATCCAATCAGATCTTAGCAGTTTGCGTCGTTGTGCGTGAATCTGACAATGGTTGTAACGGTTGTCAGCTCGTTACAGCATCCTCCGCTGTCACTATAAATATTTTATTAGCGTGTTTATTACCAAAAAACAATAACAAATTTTAATTACACTCTTTTAATTAGAAACAAGTTTAGTTGCTGATGGAATCACTGTCATACCAAATCTCCGAGAAGAAACTTTATTTTCTTTGCTTATGATGGAGACCAGCATCAACAAATCGACCTCAGGTGTGAAATGCGGGACTGGGAGCTACAAAGTTCATGAAGGGTTGCAGGCCCTCAGCTGTTTTCCCTGAGCAGAGCTGGTCCTTCAGTAGCAGCCAGTAGTGAGGCTCGTTACAAAACTAAGGACCCCCACGTGTAAACAAACCGTTAATTAACACAGCGACTGTTGAGACCAACCGCTGAGTGTTCACACCACACACAAAGGTTCTCCGCCTGCATTTAGTCACCGCGTGCGTGCGTGCGTGCGTGCGTGCGTGCGTGTGTGTGTGCGCCGCTATTTTGTTCATTAAGCTAGTCCCCTACTGTTGTGCTTGTACCTTCATTACCAGTGCCCCCCCCCCTACTCCCCTACAGCTAAAGCCTGGTGCACACTGAATGAGTCTCGGCAAACAATCAGCGTAGATGGCGCTACGTGACAGGAATACTAGGTGGCGCTGTAGCTGTGTGACATCACCTGACATTTGGCAAAATGTGATCACACAAAGAAACATGCGCATCGTCCAACATCTCAGACAGACTTTGTCAAACATCCTCGTGTCCGTCGTCCCAGGCGCCAGGGTTCAGAGACCACGTGGCCTGAGGGCCAGCTGGGGTAGAATTGGAATAATTTGTGGTTTGGGAAGTTCTCCAAATGTTTGCTGGCGTGTGCAGATATATAAAACAGACACCGGCAAGTCAGGCTCAGATTTCTATTTTCTGATTGAAAGGAAGCAGGCGCCAAACGCCCCAAACTTCCAGAAAACTCCGCACACAAGTGATGAGCACGTCACCTCTGACCTCTCAACTATATAATGGCAGGTCATCGATCTTCATCAGCAGGAAGTGACGTAAGCGTTTTAACACATCTGTGTGAATGAAGATGTCATTATTAATGACGATGGTTACTGTTTGAAGACGATGTTGGACGGCAAGATCATGTCGGTCACTGCGATACTCACGTGACTTGTGGCAGGTGACGACAGCAGGTGAACGTTAAACAGGAGCAGAACAGCATGTACAAGGAACATGTCACAAGAGCAGAACAGCATGTACAAGGAATATGTCACAAGAGCAGAACAGCATGTACAAGGAATATGTCACAAGAGCAGAACAGCATGTACAAGGAACATGTCACAAGAGCAGAACAGCATGTACAAGGAACATGTCACAAGAGCAGAACAGCATGTACAAGGAACATGTCACAAGAGCAGAACAGCATGTACAAGGAACATGTCACAAGAGCAGAACAGCATGTACAAGGAACATGTCACAAGAGCAGAACAGCATGTACAAGGAACATGTCACAAGAGCAGAACAGCATGTACAAGGAACATGTCACAAGAGCAGAACAGCATGTACAAGGAACATGTCACAAGAGCAGAACAGCATGTACAAGGAACATGTCACAAGAGCAGAACAGCATGTACAAGGAACATGTCACAAGAGCAGAACAGCATGTACAAGGAACATGTCACAAGAGCAGAACAGCATGTACAAGGAACATGTCACAAGAGCAGAACAGCATGTACAAGGAACATGTCACAAGAGCAGAACAGCATGTACAAGGAACATGTCACAAGAGCAGAACAGCATGTACAAGGAACATGTCACAAGAGCAGAACAGCATGTACAAGGAACATGTCACAAGAGCAGAACAGCATGTACAAGGAACATGTCACAAGAGCAGAACAGCATGTACAAGGAACATGTCACAAGAGCAGAACAGCATGTACAAGGAACATGTCACAAGAGCAGAACAGCATGTACAAGGAACATGTCACAAGAGCAGAACAGCATGTACAAGGAACATGTCACAAGAGCAGAACAGCATGTACAAGGAACATGTCACAAGAGCAGAACAGCATGTACAAGGAACATGTCACAAGAGCAGAACAGCATGTACAAGGAACATGTCACAAGAGCAGAACAGCATGTACAAGGAACATGTCACAAGAGCAGAACAGCATGTACAAGGAACATGTCACAAGAGCAGAACAGCATGTACAAGGAACATGTCACAAGAGCAGAACAGCATGTACAAGGAACATGTCACAAGAGCAGAACAGCATGTACAAGGAACATGTCACAAGAGCAGAACAGCATGTACAAGGAACATGTCACAAGAGCAGAACAGCATGTACAAGGAACATGTCACAAGAGCAGAACAGCATGTACAAGGAACATGTCACAAGAGCAGAACAGCATGTACAAGGAACATGTCACAAGAGCAGAACAGCATGTACAAGGAACATGTCACAAGAGCAGAACAGCATGTACAAGGAACATGTCACAAGAGCAGAACAGCATGTACAAGGAACATGTCACAAGAGCAGAACAGCATGTACAAGGAACATGTCACAAGAGCAGAACAGCATGTACAAGGAACATGAGCAGAACAGCATGTACAAGGAACATGTCACAAGAGCAGAACAGCATGTACAAGGAACATGTCACAAGAGCAGAACAGCATGTACAAGGAACATGTCACAAGAGCAGAACAGCATGTACAAGGAACATGTCACAAGAGCAGAACAGCATGTACAAGGAACATGTCACAAGAGCAGAACAGCATGTACAAGGAACATGTCACAAGAGCAGAACAGCATGTACAAGGAACATGTCACAAGAGCAGAACAGCATGTACAAGGAACATGTCACAAGAGCAGAACAGCATGTACAAGGAACATGTCACAAGAGCAGAACAGCATGTACAAGGAACATGTCACAAGAGCAGAACAGCATGTACAAGGAACATGTCACAAGAGCAGAACAGCATGTACAAGGAACATGTCACAAGAGCAGAACAGCATGTACAAGGAACATGTCACAAGAGCAGAACAGCATGTACAAGGAACATGTCACAAGAGCAGAACAGCATGTACAAGGAACATGTCACAAGAGCAGAACAGCATGTACAAGGAACATGTCACAAGAGCAGAACAGCATGTACAAGGAACATGTCACAAGAGCAGAACAGCATGTACAAGGAACATGTCACAAGAGCAGAACAGCATGTACAAGGAACATGTCACAAGAGCAGAACAGCATGTACAAGGAACATGTCACAAGAGCAGAACAGCATGTACAAGGAACATGTCACAAGAGCAGAACAGCATGTACAAGGAACATGTCACAAGAGCAGAACAGCATGTACAAGGAATATGTCACAAGAGCAGAACAGCATGTACAAGGAACATGTCACAAGAGCAGAACAGCATGTACAAGGAACATGTCACAAGAGCAGAACTAAATCATTTGTAATAGTAAGTGAAAATCTCTTGCAAAACCAGCGAGAATCTGTTTTGAGGAAAATGTTGACTGTAGTCTTGTCTTGGTTTTGTCCCGGGCCCGCCATGTTTGATGACAGCCTGATGTACTGGTCAAAACAACCCTGGGGCAAGTGTGCTCGTCCTTCTTACCTTCCCCCCTCCCGCTCTTGCTACTTGTCTCCCCGTCTTTCTCTGCAGAATCACTATATATTCTATGTTCCTGTTACTTGCTGCCTTTTTGTGTTTTCTATCTTTGTTTTCTGTTTGTTGTCAGTAATGTCGTTTATTCTGCCGTCCCTCGTGTTCTATCCATGTAGTCCACGTCTCTTCCTCGTGTTAAGCGCTAAGAGCATGCTCTCTATGAGTGTCAATATGTGCTATACACATCTTAATGTTTATTATTATTATAATTAACCCTTAACCTGGGAAAGCTGGTGTCAGTTAAAAAAAACCGGGAAAACCTCCGAAATGTAGAAAACATCGTATGTTCAGAAGATGTCAGAACTTTATGAACATCAGCAGGTACGTACACCATCTTGCTACACAGCAACAAAAGCGCAAAATGAGAAAATGTTACCGAGTTTGTCATCAAGTTAGAAACAGCAGGTGTGCCATGATTCTAGAAGGCACCAGATCTTTCATGCAGGAGTAAGATACCATGCCATCGAGGGTTTGGAGAAAAGGACAACTCCAGGGACACGACGGTAACGTGTAAGACAGGGGGGGGGGGTCTGCCGGGGGACGGCGCCGAGTGGCTGTCACGTGACAGGACAACAAGCAGCGGCCAGTCCTAGCGGTGTGACTATTACGTGACAGGACAACTAGCGCCAGCACCTCGTCCTAATGGTGAGTGGCTGTCAGGTGACAGGACAACAAGTAGCGCCCAGTCCTAGCTGTGAATGACTATCACGTGACAGGACAACTAGCCCAGCACCTCATCCTAATGGTGAGTGGCTGTCAGGTGACAGGACAACAAGCAGCACCCCGTCCTAGCGGCCCACAGCCACAAAAGCCCAAACTCGTCACGTGACCGAGACCCCGAAGACCGGTGGGTTTGCACGGCCGATTACAGATTTTTGCACATGAAAACAGCATGAGAAGGCGGTGGCGCCATCTTTCACGTCCTTACGACGTGAGCCGTTTGGAGGCCGAGTCAGATGAGACGGCGTTGATTTCCATCTCAAGCACTCGACCCCCTCACAAGATTTCCCTCGACAATCGCTTATTTCGCCGAGTTACTTTACTTCTTAGAAAATCGACCACCAGGAATATGCCGCAATATCGCTTCATCCGTTTTTTCAGCCAGGTACTCTTTTCCGCAGGAGGAAGCACGTTGTGGAATGTGTGTGCTCGGTTCTACCATTAAAGGCCTGCTACTCCCCTTTCTCTCTCTTGCTTTCATTGCGGACTAGGAAACGGGCCGCCTTCACATTCCATGATGCATCTTGTAACTCCACAGACCTCCACAGCAGCATTGCAACAGCGACAGTTTAGTTGTATAACAGTCTCATATCACAAGGGTCATGTTTAGTTGTATAACAGTCTCATATCACAATTAAGTTGTATAACAGTCTCATATCACAATTAAGTTGTATAACAGTCTCATATCACAATTAAGTTGTATAACAGTCTCATATCACAATTAAGTTGTATAACAGTCTCATATCACAAGGGTCATGTTTAGTTGTATAACAGTGTCATATCACAATTAAGTTGTATAACAGTCTCATATCACAATTAAGTTGTATAACAGTCTCATATCACAATTAAGTTGTATAACAGTGTCATATCACAATTAAGTTGTATAACAGTCTCATATCACAATTAAGTTGTATAACAGTCTCATATCACAATTAAGTTGTATAACAGTCTCATATCACAAGGGTCATGTTTAGTTGTATAACAGTCTCATATCACAATTAAGTTGTATAACAGTCTCATATCACAAGGGTCATGTTTAGTTGTATAACAGTCTCATATCACAATTAAGTTGTATAACAGTCTCATATCACAAGGGTCATGTTTAGTTGTATAACAGTCTCATATCACAATTAAGTTGTATAACAGTCTCATATCACAAGGGTCATGTTTAGTTGTATAACAGTCTCATATCACAATTTAGTTGTATAACAGTCTCATATCACAAGGGTCATGTTTAGTTGTATAACAGTCTCATATCACAATTTA
Organism: Marisa cornuarietis; assembly: GCA_004794655.1. Classification (NCBI taxonomy): domain Eukaryota; kingdom Metazoa; phylum Mollusca; class Gastropoda; order Architaenioglossa; family Ampullariidae; genus Marisa; species Marisa cornuarietis. The sequence goes on along the minus strand of SMMW01000621.1, from coordinate 203,811 downwards.
GTTGTATAACAGTCTCATATCACAATTTAGTTGTATAACAGTCTCATATCACAATTTAGTTGTATAACAGTCTCATATCACAATTTAGTTGTATAACAGTCTCATATCACAATTAAGTTGTATAACAGTCTCATATCACAATTTAGTTGTATAACAGTCTCATATCACAATTTAGTTGTATAACAGTCTCATATCACAATTTAGTTGTATAACAGTCTCATATCACAATTTAGTTGTATAACAGTCTCATATCACAATTTAGTTGTATAACAGTCTCATATCACAATTAAGTTGTATAACAGTCTCATATCACAATTTAGTTGTATAACAGTCTCATATCACAATTTAGTTGTATAACAGTCTCATATCACAATTTAGTTGTATAACAGTCTCATATCACAATTAGTTGTATAACAGTCTCATATCACAATTAGTTGTATAACAGTCTCATATCACAATTTAGTTGTATAACAGTCTCATATCACAATTAAGTTGTATAACAGTCTCATATCACAAATGTTTAGTTGTATAACAGTCTCATATCACAATTTAGTTGTATAACAGTCTCATATCACAATTTAGTTGTATAACAGTCTCATATCACAATTTAGTTGTATAACAGTCTCATATCACAATTTAGTTGTATAACAGTCTCATATCACAATTTAGTTGTATAACAGTCTCATATCACAATTTAGTTGTATAACAGTCTCATATCACAATTTAGTTGTATAACAGTCTCATATCACAATTTAGTTGTATAACAGTCTCATATCACAATTAAGTTGTATAACAGTCTCATATCACAATTTAGTTGTATAACAGTCTCATATCACAATTTAGTTGTATAACAGTCTCATATCACAATTTAGTTGTATAACAGTCTCATATCACAATTAAGTTGTATAACAGTCTCATATCACAATTTAGTTGTATAACAGTCTCATATCACAATTTAGTTGTATAACAGTCTCATATCACAATTTAGTTGTATAACAGTCTCATATCACAATTTAGTTGTATAACAGTCTCATATCACAATTAAGTTGTATAACAGTCTCATATCACAAGGGTCATGGTGTTGTGAAGTCTGATAACCTAACATTCTGATCTATGATTCACACAACTGTCAGCTGTGTCTAGCGCCTTGCGAAGTAGACTTGTCTATAGGTCTCTGCACCACTCGCAGGTACTATGGTCATCAAGTGGTCATGTGACACATGGATGCTGACCTCATGTCTGACCCCTGTTCATCGCCATCATTAGGTTGCTTGTGTTTAATCTCTGTACAAGCCCAGCAGGACACACCCTCTGTTACAGACCACTTTATCCTGGTTCACTGGTTCACTCCTCCTGTTACAGACCACTTTATCCTCCTCCCCTTACAGACCATTACAGAATTAAAACTCACACTTCCGGTCACTTCTTCCCCACTTTGTGACTGCCAGCAACAACAAAGGCAATGGAGTTTCTTACTTCTGGTGACAGTCGACCTCGACCTTTTGTCTACTTGTGGTCACGTGTCTACCACTGCGGTCTGTCGTCTACTTGTGGTCACGTGTCTACCCCTACGGTCTGTCGTCTACTTGTGGTCACGTGTCTACCCCTACGGTCTGTCGTCTACTTGTGGTCACGTGTCTACCCCTACGGTCTGTCGCTTTCTTGTGGTCACGTGTCTACCCCTACGGTCTGTCGCTTTCTTGTGGTCACGTGTCTACCCCTACGGTCTGTCGTCTACTTGTGGTCACGTGTCTACCCCTACGGTCTGTCGTCTACTTGCAGTCACGTGTCTACCCTACGGTCTGTCGTCTACTTGTAGTCACGTGTCTACCCCTACGGTCTGTCGTCTACTTGTGGTCACGTGTCTACCACTACGGTCTGTCTTCTGGCCGCGTGATATCGCAGACTTTCTGTGCTGGCTGTGAGGGAGACTTACTTTCCTGAACACAAAGGAGGCATTCCTATGACTAACAGAGTTCTTGTCCCGTTACTGAGGGGGGGGGATCAGGCTACTGGACAAATAGCAGACTGTGACTTTGATGTCTGCTTGTGTGTAGAGAGATGAGTCAGATGACTGGACTATCGATGAGAACAAACTGACCCTCATGAGAAAGGCATACTTTGCATGTTATTGTGTATGAGATGATTTTAGGTTGTTTTCTTGTCCTGTGGTGTTGGTTACTGTCACAGACTTCAGTAAAGATCCTCAAGTCTGCAGTCAATGCTGTCATCAGTTGTCTCCCTGTCCTGAGGTTGTGGTTCTTGTTGCGTTGAGGTTTTCGTTCTGATTCGAATTAATTGACCTGATGTGTTGCGGACACGTTGGCTGGTGTCATGGTGTCCCTACTGACCAGTCGAGCCCCATGTTCCCCATGTTCCCCATGCAGCAACCATCACATGTGTCAGACTAACAGAGATGCCAGGCTTTGTGAGACCAGTCGTGTGGCAGTCAGACAAAACGTTTCTGAGCAGCACACACACACACACAGTAGTGAGCAGCACACACACACACACAGTAGTGAGCAGCACACACACACACAGTAGTGAGCAGCACACACACACAGAGTAGTGAGCAGCACACACACACACACACACAGTAGTGAGCAGCACACACACAGAGTAGTGAGCAGCACACACACACACACAGAGTAGTGAGCAGCACACACACACACAGTAGTGAGCAGCACACACACACAGAGTAGTGAGCAGCACACACACACACACACACAGTAGTGAGCAGCACACACACAGAGTAGTGAGCAGCACACACACACACACACAGAGTAGTGAGCAGCACACACACACAGTAGTGAGCAGCACACACACACACAGTAGTGAGCAGCACACACACACACAGTAGTGAGCAGCACACACACACACAGTAGTGAGCAGCACACACACACACACAGAGTAGTGAGCAGCACACACACACAGAGTAGTGAGCACACACACACAGTAGTGAGCAGCACACACACACACAGCAGCACACACACACACACAGTAGAGTAGTGAGCAGCACACACACACACAGAGTAGTGAGCAGCACACACACACAGTAGTGAACAGCACACACACACAGTGGTGAGCAGCACACACACAGAGTAGTGAGCAGCGGTAGTGAGCAGCACACACACACAGGTAGTGAGCAGCACACACACAGTAGTGAACACCAACACACACGCAGTGAGCAGCACACACACACACACAGAGTAGTGAGCAGCACACACACACACAGTAGTGAGCAGCACACACACACACACAGTAGTGAGCAGCACACACACACACAGAGTAGTGAGCAGCACACACACACACACAGAGTAGTGAGCAGCACACACACACAGTAGTGAGCAGCACACACACACACAGTAGTGAGCACAGCAGCACACACACACACACACAGTAGTGAGCAGCACACACACACACAGTAGTGAGCAGCACACACACACACACAGAGTAGTGAGCAGCACACACACACACACACACAGTAGTGAGCAGCACACACACACACAGTAGTGAGCAGCACACACACACACACAGAGTAGTGAGCAGCACACACACACACAGAGTAGTGAGCAGCACACACACACACACACACACAGTGGTCATCCTTCTTTCTGGCTTTCGTCTTTCCTTTTTTTTCTGCTATTTTCTTGATCCTTTTATTTTTCTCCTGACCCTCTTTCAATCGTGCCTTCACGGCTTCACTAGCTGCCTTCGGTTGTTTTTTTTCCGCCACTTTCTTTATCCCATCTTTCTTTCTTACTTTTACTTCGGTTTTTTCGTACTTTCGTGCTTTACTCTCGAAACCTGATGCTTGAAGCCAGCGTGACAGCAAGTGAGAAAATCCTTTCTAAACAAACAAAACAAAAAAACAAATTACAAACACAAAACAAAACTAGCAAGTCAAGGTCTTCTCAGACAAACCTGACAAGTTGGCCTCGTCACCTCCACCACCGGCACCACCGCCAACAAACTGCGTCGTCAGGTCTGGAGTGAAGGTAAGTATATCTGTCATCATTCTTTACTTGTAACATAATGTTCATACATTGATCTGTACATATAATCATGTAATCACATTACTTATTCGATCTGTAGGTACAATCATATAACCACATTACTTATTCTGTAGGTATAATCATATAATCACATATGTTGTTCTGTGCATATAATGATATAATCACATAAGTTGTTCTGTCGAGTATCATATATAATGATATAATCACATAAGCTGTTGTGCATATGCTGATATAATCACACAGGTTGTTGTGTACATATAATAATATAATCACATAAGTTTTTCTGTACATATAAGCATATAATCACACAGGTTGTTGTGTACATATAATCACATAATCACACAGGTTGTTGTGTACATATAATCACATAATCACACAGGTTGTTGTGTACATATAATCACATAATAACTTCTAATTAACTGTTATGCACCTGGCCTGACCAGAATGCTTGTCTCATATTCTGCAGCACAATCAGTCCATCACCGTCCCTCCAAACAACAGGACATCTTACTTTCCGAGAATCCATTCTTGTCATTGACAGTGAAGGTGATGATGTTACAAAGTGAGTTTAGGGGATGTTTTCAAGCCGTGATGTGTAATACTGTACATGTGTACATGGACTGACTGGCTGTTACATACCAGCTTCTGGCGGAGACTGTGTCCAGTGTTGGACAGGCTGTCAGTCAACTTCAGAGGAAAGGCTTTAAAGACAAGTATACCTGTGTCATCCAGGTGCTAAAAGTGGAGGGCTAGCTGGGTCTGGGGATGCAAGACAGTGTTATTCCGCTAACTGACCGAACAGATGTCACACACATAGACACGCGCCTCGCACACGCTGGTGAATCAAGGGAAATAACAAGTGAAACCCATAAGAACGAAGAGAATTTCTCTCCCTTACATCTTTTGCTGTGATTTTACTTGCCATCCCTAAAATCCACTTTTATTTAATCGTTACTGAGTCTAACGGGTAAAATATCAGTCTCAGATTTTTTAAATTCAGGAGATTAAATGAATAAAGCGTCCATTTCTTTATTTTATTGATAGGTGTGAGGGAATGGGAGCTGTCAGACAATGAATGTAGCATTCAGATTGAAGAAATAACACTGAATATCAAAATATCATCATGTATCGAAGACTTCCCACAGAGTGGTGGAGTAATTGGCCAGTATTCTTTGACATGCTCGTCTCTTATTTATGGCAGGGCTTTGAAAGGACTGACACCGCGCTGTCATCAGAGTTTTCAATATGAACTCCTATCGCGGGTGCAGGCCATGTGATATGTTGTGGGCGGCTGTTTGCTGGCGTGTTGATGTGAAACTGTGAGTGGTTTGTAGACTGCAGGCGTAATGGATCTGTTGGTATACGTCATGGGTAAGTCATTCGCTTCTCGTGTCTAGAGGGACATGCGCTATACAAGTGATTGTGACGACAACGAAGAAGAAGACGATACGACGACGATGATGATGATGATTTACAACAAACAAAGCGCTTACAGTCTTATGTGTCTGCATTCTGTTCGATCAACAGGAAGAGGACTACAACTGAGTCGGAATACACAATCTACATCTACCAGATCTTTCAAGATTATACAGCAGGGGGGGCAGGTTGAGGGGGGGAGGTAGAAAAAGACAGCGACACCACACGATGAGGAGTCTGCAGGTGTTGTAGTTGTTCTCGTAACGAGGAAAGGACGAGAGAAAGCAGTGGCATTGTGGGAACTGGCAGAAAACGTTGAGACACAACACTTGACTTGATCACAACTGACGCCATGTGTGCGTGCGTAGACCTCTGTGACGTCACTATGCAAACGTACTCCTATGACGCCGTATTTGCAGGGGTGACACAGTGACGTCAGACGTACAAGAAGACCTTGGTGACGTCAGGCGTACGCGTCTGTGGGGTTCTGTTATGTCACGTGCACGCACACCTGCACAGTCGTTGACGTCACACGTACACGTAGGACTCTGTGACGTCGAGCCTGGTTCTGACCGTTGCGCTGGGCAGATCGTCTTCGCGGAGCTTCATCATGCGCGGACTACCTCGCTGTACTTTGTGGGCGAACTTGTACTTGAACTTGATGTCACGTGCGAACACCGGACACCGAGCATGACACGCCTGAAAGATCTTGTCCAAGGCCGGCTGACCCAGCAACTCGTCACGGTTCATCGCCACCTGGAACTGCAGCGACGACATGAGAGGGATCTCCACCATGGTCATGTGACCTCCGTCCAAGGCACAACCAATCAGTGACGTCTCCTGCAACCGTTGACAGCCAACACCAGTCACGTGTGACATCCACCCAGTGCAGCCAAACAAACGTTAGGACAAAGGTTATTTCCTTTTAACTCAATACGATAATGATGATGACGAAGACTGGCTTTTGTACATATAGCCAGTATCAACAATCATTATTTACAATATTCAGGGGGGGGGGACTGCGCGTGCCGTGACTGTGACAAGATAAACAATGGGACGGACAGTCACGTTAACTGCTGACATTGGATGTAAATGTAACGGGCGCTAAATATGGGAGGCTTAATCCATTCTTCATCATCAATCACAAATCGCTGTTTTCCCCAAAATTATCTCTTTATTGCAGTTGCGGGCGTACACATAGATAAAACAAAAAGGAAAGGGAAAGAAAAAAATTGGAGAAGAAGACGACTGAAGGCTGTTGCCCTGATTTAGGACAAAAATCGGCCACCCTGGGCCACGTCTTCTCCAAAAGAAAGAAAGTACAAACGGAAACCCAGAAAGTTGCTTCCCCCTTGTCCAAATCTCGGTGTAGTCTCGTACATGCGAGACTACATCAAAATCAATGCATGAAATAAAATACAAAATTACTAAACAACAAAAATATGTGAATACACATGACAAATGTGCAAATTTGTCATGGGTGTTACATAAACGTGACCTCCACTCTGTTGACCTGACAAGTGTAACTATGGAAACATGAGGCGCGGTACCTGAAATGAGTCGAGGAGGGTGAAGAGCCGGGTGGCTGTAGCTAGTCGCAGTGGTCGCTCGCCGTAAGCGAACCTGATGACCACCGGGAATTTCTCCACAGCCAGGATGTCGGCGGCCCTCATAGACAGCTTAGTGCTGCCGTCAGCATTCTTCTTCACTGCCACCACCTCCGCCTTCTGCACCCGTCAGTCAACACGTCAATCAGCAGGTCAGTCAATCAATAAATCAATCAACAGGTCAATCAGCAGGTCAATCAATCAATAAATCAATCAACAGGTCAATCAGCAGGTCAATCAATCAATAAATCAATCAACAGGTCAATCAGCAGGTCAGTCAATCAGCAAATCAGTCAACAGATCAATCAGTCAATCAACCAATCAACAGATCAATCAATAAATCGATCAATCGTCCCTCATACGAAAATCATAAGCCCCATGTGTAAACTGCGGAATTTCGCAATATCGGGATCAATATTTTGAGAGGATCCGGCGATCCCTTGGGGGGGAGGGGGGCTCTATTTCAGGCCCGGCAAGGCAAAGTTCAAAGTTCAGTACACGTCACTACATTCAGTACACGTGTCTACATCTACACTAGCGTCACTACATTCAGTACACGTGTCTACATCTACACTAGCGTCACTACATTCAGTACATCTACACTAGCGTCACTACATTCAGTACACGTGTCTACATCTACACTAGCGTCACTACATTCAGTACATCTACACTAGCGTCACTACATTCAGTACACGTGTCTACATCTACACTAGCGTCACTACATTCTACATTCAGTACACGTGTCTACATCTACACTAGCCTGCCTCTACTGGCAGAGTTATCAACCACAAACAAGAGGCACAGAGTGCATGCAGTCACGAGGTCCACACAATGCAGTTGCCTGGCATCTCACCACAAAGGGGAGACAAACACGGGACAATGGGGCGATAAGAGAGGCTGGGGTGCGCAGGTTCTACAACTCTTGACGGTTACCCGTGTACTGAATGCTGCTTCCGCCATGTGGGGTGCTAGGTCAGCTAGGACATGTACACTGATGACATCACTCCTCATCGCCATCTGATTGGCTGGCCGGTGACACACGACTAACGGCGCTGCTCACGCCCGCTGTGCATGGGGGGGGGGGAGGTTTGAAGGACGGGTGGGGGGGGGAGATTTCTAAAGCCTCCGACTACTTTTGAATGCATTGCGTAGCCGCGAGCAGCTGAAGCGTGGCGGACAGGTCTGCTGTTGAATTACATCGTCAATGCAATCGACAACATTGTTGATGAACATACGGGGTGTGCTGCGTACCCAGCCCAAGTACTCGACGGTCAGGGAGATAAACTGACTAATAATGAAGACACAACATTGTATCACGTGGACACAGTATCGGGTGGTGTAATTATTTCTTTGAAATGAAAAGCTCGATCATTGTCGTCAAGCAGTCGACTTTCCTGTCACAAACGTTGTCTGTGGAAAGAAGGAGAAAGCTTCTACCTGATTGGTCGGAATCCGGATGGATGTACCCCGCTCGTCGACACAGTGCAGCAACCCCCTGCCGCTCGCGGAGGGCCGGGAGCCGCGCGAGACGGCGGAGGACAAGGCGGCACGTTCACTGACCACCTCTGACGTCGACGACGACGGCGGCGGCGAGGGGTCGTCCACGAGGAAGACGTTGCCCATGGTGTAGATGAGGTGCGACCTGTCCCGCGGGTCACAGTTCGCTGGATACGATGTGATGTTGGAGAGATTGACAAACGCCGCCGTGTCGCTGTTGACGACAGCTTCCAGAGGGCGCACCCGGGACTTGTCTTTTGTAGTGCGGCAGTTGAGGCGGAGAAAATGACCTGAAAAATAGAGTTGAAGGGACTTTCATCATCATCATCATCATCATCATCTCTCTCTCTCACACACACACACACACACACACACACACACACACACACACACTTTCTCGCGTTCACAAAAACGTGTGTAGCATGAATGTAGAGCACTCATACTGTCTCTCCACCATTTTAACTAACACATCCCCATCTTAATATGTACCTCACCATCTTAAATATTAAATCGCCATTTTAACTAGTACCTTCATTGTCTTAACCATCTTAACTAACACCTCAACAGTCTTAACTAGTATCTCACCATCTTAACTACACGTAGTACATCGCCATCTTAACTACTACCCCACCATCTTAACTAGTACGTAGTACCCCCCCCCCCAACATCTTAACTAATACGGCCACTATCTTAACTAAGACCACACCATCTAAGCCTGTGCAAGTGAGGTAAGCACTACTCACCCTCATAGTCCTCCGGAATGACGACGGAGTCGCCGGACTCGGTGAAGGCTCGGCCTCGCTGCTCCACCTCCACGACTCTGGCCAGCAGGTAGCGCGCGCTGTGCTGGCGGACGAGCAGGAGGGGCGTGTCCATGGAGACAGGCATGGCCGACCTGTCGCCAGGAGGCCGCAGGATGGGGGTCCGGCACTGCACGATCTGGGGCAGTGAGTAGTCCATCAGAAGCTCCTCCAGGGCCAGGGGTTGAGGGCTCCACTGAGCGTTCGTTGCCGAGTGCGCCGCCAGGGGAAGTGGCGAGGGCACAAACAGTCGGGGCCGTGACCGAGGTCGTGGCTTGGGCTTCTGATGTTTGATGTGCGGCCTCGACGACATGACGAAGGGGGCGGTGGATGAGAGGTTGATGCACAAGCGATCTGTAGGTGTCAGAAGTCTCTTGACATTCGGGCGGAGGTTTCGGTGAAACGACACCAGATGAGATGAAGGTTGTAGGAGGACGTCAGGAGGCAATGCTGGCTGTAGAAGACTGGCAAACACACGGGTACGTTAGTCTCCTAGCACTGGCTAGCAGCTACAGAAATCAACCTTCAAAATATACTATAGACATTCACAGGTATAGAGACGAACATTCCAACTCTGCCAACCCTTCACAGCTTCACTGCGCACATTTTTGAAATTTCAAATTGACATTATTTGCACAGGCGCGAGGTGAGTCAGTGAGTGGGTCAGGACGACAAGAGACTCGAGCAGCCGGACTCCACAGGTATGAGTGTATGACAGCAAGGAGGCCACTGAACTTCTTATCTCCCCCCAATTCAGGAAGCTGTAAGGGGAGAAACAAACTCGAATATTTTCTCATGACTGAGTGGGTGACGCACGCACGCACGCACGCACGCACACAGAAAGAAAGCGGCCTCATGTGTCGTGCAAAGTAATCCGACTGTGACTGAGGGGCAAAGGTCGAAATGCTGTTGTGTATCAGAGAGACAGGACAACGAAGTTTGTTGATCAGCGTGACATCCGTACAAATCAGTTTCTCGTTTGTTCTTCATAACTTGCCAGCAGGAAACTTTTCTATTGCTAAGCAACCGAGTAAATAAAAAAAAACCAAACAAAATAATTAAACATTCAAACGACTCCTTTGTAAAGCGCCATACAAATGAACAAAAAGAATCTTTCGCTGGATCGTAGAGTGAAAGTGTTAGTATGTGGTCAATGGTTCGATGTCTCTTTATCCTGGTGACCAGTCATGGAAGCTATACCCCGCCCTTCCCCCCACCCCAGCAAAGAAAGGTAGAAGAGAAAGTACAGGGGTAGACCGACAGCCACTGATTACTCAGTCATGCGTGTTACAGGTGGTGTGTGCCGGCAGTGACCATGTTTCATGTTTGTTCTCATGTCTACAGGACTATTTCCTTATTTTAATTGGTATCTCGACACTGGTGTTGACTCACAGCGCCTCGACTGAACGCGGTGAAGGTATTCACAGTACAGTCATGCTGCTGTCTACAAATTATTATCCTGATTATTATTCCTCTACCTCGTCTTACTAACTCGGGGTTAGAGAAACACGTGAAGAAATGTGCTGAAATATTTCAACTGACCAGTCACCGTGCAACTGGGCAGCTTGTGAAACAGAGAGAGAGAGACTGTATGTCAGATGAATGTCCGTGTGTGTGTGTGTGTGTGTGTGTGTGTGTGTGTGTGTGTGTGTGTGTGTGTGTGTGTGTGTGTTGGTTGTGTGAGTGTGTGTGTGTGTGGGTTGTGGACTGAAGGTTACGATGATCAATATCAGGAAGTCTCCCCCACTCTTCCCCTCCCGCCCCGCCCCGCCCCGCCCGGTGACATTCCACACAAGTCCCTCCCACAGCCTTCATGTTTGTCTACAGGTGAGGCACTCAAGTGGTCCGACACGGTGAGAGATATCACTCCGCTAACTAGACACGTGACCAAAACTAAAGACAGCGCACACAGTGTGTGTACACAACTAGTATCTGTATAAACACACACGGTACACACGTAGTTTAGAAACACACGTGTACAAGCATAGGTGTACAAACATGGATGTACAAACATTGTATAAACGGGTGTACAATTAAATAGGTGTGTAAACATAGGTGTACAAACAGGTGTGTAAACATAGGTGTACAAACAGGAGTGTAAACATAGGTGTACAAACAGGTGTGTAAACATAGGTGTAGAGACAGGTATACAAATGTAATGTCAGTACCGCCAACGCTAAACGATCTCCGTGTTACAAAGTTCGCTTGATGACATCTCACCTTAAAGTGAAAGTTTCTACCTGCACTTGCTGTACGTAGGACCAGGTACACAGACGAGTAAGAAATGAGTCGCAAATCGTGTGGACTCACTGACAGCAGACACAGGTACTGTAGTTCTCACTCACTGACACCATACACAGGTACTGTAGTTCTCACTCACTGACAGCAGACACAGGTACTGTAGTTCTCACTCACTGACAGCAGACACAGGTACTGTAGTTCTCACTCACTGACACCATACACAGGTACTGTAGTTCTCACTCACTGACAGCAGACACAGGTACTGTAGTTCTCACTCACTGACAGCAGACACAGGTACTGTAGTTCTCACTCACTGACAGCAGACACAGGTACTGTAGTTCTCACTCACTGACAGCAGACACAGGTACTGTAGTTCTCACTCACTGACACCATACACAGGTACTGTAGTTCTCACTCACTGACAGCAGACACAGGTACTGTAGTTCTCACTCACTGACACCATACACAGGTACTGTAGTTCTCACTCACTCTCTGGTTAGTCAAGCAATTCACATCCAGACAGCACCAGCCCGCACACACACACACACTGCACACCTGCACACACCTGCAGCTGTGGTGTCGCTTGATTGCAGGCAGCAGACGACTGGCCGCGCGGCAGCCACTGAGGGGTGGGGAGGGGCAGGTGATTATCGGAGACAAGGAAGTTACCTGTCGCTAGCCACTCGTGGCTTCTCTGCTAACTACAAGCGCGTGCCATCAGTTAGTAGCAGTTACAGCACAACAACTTTCCGGCGACGTCTGAACTTGTCTGTAATTTATATCACCAGGATGTACCCGAGTTAGAATCAAGGACGGGAGTGGGGGGGGGAGGCAGTACCCGGCAACCGGTAACAGAAATATTGACATAGCTCCAGTTCTGCATCACCAGACTGAGTGGTCAACAGTTTGTGCCACGCGAATAATGACAAATAAGATCAGTACAAGTTTAACATCAAAATTTAAGGCTGAAAAGCCAAGCCTAGAGACAGAAGTATTTCGATCCTCCCGGTCACAAGGTGTGTGGGTGTGTGTGTGTGTGATTTATCAGCGGCCTGACAAAGCCAATGCTGCACCTGTTGTTTGTACACCGACACACCGACACACCGTCTGTAGGGCGGACTTTCCCCACTACTCTATACAGTCTACAGTCTACCCAGAGAGTGCGCCGCCCACCCTCTTGTGTCACAGGACCTGAGGTGTGTTTCCCTCTCGTTTGCTGATTGTACAAAGAGTTTAAAGGATGAACTGGTATCATCATGCCTAACCTTTTGACCTCAGTCACCTGGGCAGTGATGGGACTCTGTAGGTTGCATGTCGAAACACTCTGTACAAATTAATATCTCGACTGATTTTTGTTAATTGACTCATGCAATGCGCTTGACCTTTGCTCATTCTCCAGTCGAGATTCTAGATCCTTCTGGTGAGAGGGTGATGAGTGAGTTGCTATAGTTTGTCATAATCCACTTGTTGAATGTTAGTGTCTCATCGACATGTACCTTTCATACTTTACCATAGACTGACGATGTGTATGTGACTATACAATGTAGAGACTACACTGACTGCTTGTGTTGGTCACACTGTGAGGTACAAACCATCATACACAGTCATACACAGATGACAATTCCTTGGCTCCTAACACTGTGGTCCTCGTGTCATTTCCTTGTAGGCGGGGTTTGTGTAGACAGCAACACGCTGCCTGGTTACTTATCTACAGTCTACAGCTGACGGGTCATCTGTTGCCAGTTGATGGGAGTTGGTAGGAGACAGACCCCTGTCCATCTTCTTTGCCTCAGTGAGACTCGCAGAAGCTCGGTGTCAGAAGATGAGTGAGGAAGTCGTGTGGGTGTAAAGATGGGAGTGAGTTCAGACAGGTACCGAGGATCAGTGACAAAACACTGCAGTTATAAAGCAGAGACAAAGAGATCCTAGGGTGGCCAGGAAAAAGAAACACGGAGTAGTGTCCGCAGGGTCTGGACACGGCTTTATAAGGTGGACAATAAGGCTACACTTGTCACCGACTTCCCCAGTTCGCCTCAGCAGATGTCTTACTTTCGCTTTAGAACTTGCTGCCCAGTAGAGGGAGATAACAATACAAATCATACAATATTATCTACTTGTAGCAAAGACAAAGTCATAGTTTTAACAGGATTCATAGCACTCCAGTGTATATTTTTCATTTTCAAGAGCGTCTTTGTGACCCTTCCCGACACACTATATATATATATAAATATTAATTTATATTATTATATATATATACACTAAGGTCACCCAGCACAAAGGGAGACAACACAATTCTCGCTGGTGCAGGCTGACGAGTGGCGGCAGTCAGTAAGAAAACACAGGGACACCGTGTGAGACATTCTCAGAGAGACATGACATGATATAACATGTTCAGACCATTATTAGGTCGAGCTCTCATTTTGTGCGAAGTGTCGTGGGGCGTCTGCCGCCTGCACTCACGGGGTCAGCAGCAGCGGGTGAAGTGTGAGGTCAAGGTTGTGTTCTAGTTACACGTGGCCCCTGTGTACCACTCACCATGGCTGACGGCGACTCCTTCACTCCTTTCCCTCACTTCGCGACGGATGCTATTCACGAGGGACAAGAACCAGAACAATGGAGGTCTATGGCGGTGGTACCACCAATATCAACAGCCACAACATTCAAACAGTTGGCCCCCGCTGAGCATGCTGTACGTATTTCTATACATACACAGGCCTACATATACACAAGCCACACACCTCAACACAAGCCACACACCTCATAGTTCACAGCCTGCTTGGGGCACTGTGCTGGCCACATACTCAGCAATGTTTGTTCCTCAGTCCCGTCTTGAGCAAGTCAGCAGTCGACTGTCCACCCGCCACAACAAACAACATCAGTACAGTGCTAGCAGTGCTAAGTGATATCATCATAGACGGCGATAAGGCGTGGTACAAGAAGCAAGTGATTTGAAATCTGTAATAACTATACCATAGAGACAGCAAAGAGTTGGAATATATATAACACGTGCATTTTTTATCATTTAAAAAGAGTTGCTTTACACACTTGAACCAACTATTGCTGGCGTTTAGGGGCATACATTAATTATGTTAATAAGGGGCATACCTCTGATGGATTGTGGCCACTGGAGGCCCTCACCGTCTACTTCCAATAATTATAGCCAATCAACCAGGTGAAATCATATTTATTTATTGGCATCATCTACCTAAAAGTGTGTTCTGACCATTTATATCTGACTAAATATTTAACTGTTCTATTTTTTCCCTATACAGAAAATAAATGCAGAAATGTGATTTGTATATTTGTGTGGGTGGATACATGTCTGTACAGTTTTTATCATTGCTAACTTTAATTTACTGCATATGCCAAAGCAGAGAAATGTTTCCACACTCTGATGCAATGTAGGAATTCCACGGTGAATGGAGCAAGCTAATTTGTTGTGTAAAATAACTAGCATTTCTCCTCTTTCACCTTTCTTCCATTTCAATTTATGTAAAACAGGTAAACTATATCATTTTCAAACAATATTTTCTGAAAATGTGGCTGATAAAACTAAAAATTCTGATTTGCAGAAGAGAAAAATACTGAAAATGAATTCTGTATCTATTGATATCTTTAGGCGATGGATAAACAGATAAACATCTCTACTTCTGATCAATAACAACCAGTTGTTGTTTAGGTCTATAAAACACTTGGAGGTATAATAACATCACGTTCTCAAGGTATTTGTGGCTGATAAAACTAAAAATTCTGATTTGCAGAAGAGAAAAATACTGAAAATGAATTCTGTATCTATTGATATCTTTAGGCGATGGATAAACAGATAAACATCTCTACTTCTGATCAATAACAACCAGTTGTTGTTTAGGTCTATAAAACACTTGGAGGTATAATAACATCACGTTCTCAAGGTATTATTTATGTATTTATATTCATTCTACAGAATTAAATGAAACATATATTCAGTTGCTGCTACTCTAGCAATTAATCATGATGCCTTTGTTATAATTTGTCAGGGTTTTGAGTATTCAAGAAGTGGAAACCCCACTCGAAACTGCTTGGAAAAATGTATGGCAGCATTGGAGGGAGGCAAACATGGTAGGGATTATTAATGTTGCTATTTTCAGAATTCATTTGTGATGAATCTTGCAATGAAACTGCATAAAAATACAATATAGCAGGTAGAATTTCCTAAGGAAGGTTTTTCTAAGTAACAGTTGCTTATTTTTATCTGAAGGTCATTTAATGAAAGTGTGTGCTGTATAAAGTTCTGGCATTGACAAGGCAGGATTCTAGTTACTTGTCTGTGTTTAACTCACAGTATGTAAAGGATCTATTATTATTTTTTTCTTATAGAAAATCTGTTTCAAAGTCATCAGTGTGTACAGAAATGGTTTTGATAAGATAAAATAATACTTTATTGCAGGATTGTGTTTTTCTTCTGGTCTGGCAACTACCATGACAGTAACACACCTTCTGAAAAGTGGAGACCATGTTATAAGCATGGATGATGTGTATGGAGGTGAGCTGTACGTATGTGTATGTGCGTGCCTGCATGTGCATTCATATGTCTCTGTGTGTGCATATATATATATATATGTGTGTGTGTGTGTGCACACACCCTCATGCATGGACACACACATACATGTGTTTGTACATTAACTTGCATTTAAAAGTATAAATCAATGCAGGCATGAATATCTCTTACATCTACTTTTGTTCTTCACTGGTGTTCTCTTTACTTTGTGCCTTTCTTCACAACAGGTACCAACCGCTACTTTCGTAACTGTGCCCTGCCAATGGGCATTGATATCTCTTTTGTGGACTGCACCAAGATACCAGATGTGGAAAATGCTTTTAGACCAGACACAAAGGTCTGTGACAGACTTTCTAGTTAATGTACTGCAGGTTCTTTTTTTTCATTAAACCCCTCCCCCCACCCCACTCATCTCTTGTTAAAGATTTTTCTCATTTCAAATGTTATGAGGTTCTGCATCAGGCTGCTAAAAGAAATATATTGTGTATTCTATAACAGCTGCTGACAATGAGAGCAGTATCAACAGCTTGGGCAGTTTTCTGAGATCAAACATCAGCTGACATTGATTACATTGAGATCAGGATAAGAAAACAGCTGATAATAACTACACTGAGATCAGACATCAGCTGACAATAATTATGCTGTCATCAGGCATCAGCTGATAACGATTACACTGAGATCTATACATTTTTCTACATTTGGTGGGTGTATGTATTGTAGTGCGTCTGGTAGCATCTCTCTCTTTGTTTGTGTGTGTGTGTGTGTGTGTGTGTGTGTGTGGTTGGTATTTGTCAAGTAGTGGTGGTCATCATTAAGACGTGTTCCTGATGCAAGGTCACTTGGCAAAAAAATAAATTCTTCTTCGTCAGGACCTCTTGGCAATGATCAAATTGTTGATGATAGCTAAAGCACTCTCATTAATAACTGAAACACTAAGAAAAAATTCCATTTGTGGAGCTGATATATAGGCCTATGTATATATGCCTGATCTCTAAACTTGGGGGAAATGGTGTGACACTCCTAAACATTAGACACGTTTTGTCAAAACTGTTGTCAAGATCTTAGTCCGTAAAAACTTAATGCCAGCCACTTTGGAGTCAGATGGCAGAATTGCCATTGTGGTGTGGACCTTTGTGTGAGAACTCACTAGAGAGAGGGAATATCATAGCTAGCATGCTCATCATCCCAGTAAAAGGATACAAGATAGCTTGATAGAAGTGTGCAAAGCTTGGGTGTATGATTGACATTTTAAACTGGTTCAGCAGGTTTGTATTACAGCAATCCAGGCCAGTCTGATCCAGAAAGAAGACCCACATGTGATGAGATCTGAACTCACAATCTTTACTGTCTCCAAGACAGGCACTTTACTATAGTGCATGATTGCCACAATTATTGGACCACAACTAGGCACAAGGACGAGGTATTTCTCTGATGATACTGTTTACCTGTGTCTATAGATGGTGTGGCTGGAAACACCAACTAATCCTACCATGAAACTTGTGGACATAGAGGCTGTGTGCAAGCTTGTTCATGACAAAAGCCAGGCGTTTGTAGTCGTGGACAACACCTTCATGTCATCATACTTCCAGGTACATATCAGCATCTTTGGCTGCTTTGAGTGCATGGTAGTAGAGTTCACTTTTAGCAACATTGTCATCCTTTTTATCCATTATTTTCTTGGTTGAAGGATTTATTACAACACATTTTAAAGATCAGAATAATTGATATACCTGTTAATTTTCTTTATGTGTTACCTGTTAGACTCTCTCTGTATGTGTATATATATATATATATCTAGAATTTGAACTGCTTTACTTAGTGACTATGGAATAAAACATAATATAAAAATATGTAAAGTTTCAAAATCAGATTATTTTTTATTACCTCATCAATCGTTTTACTGTGGGATTTTGTTTGAGGCATACTCATACAAACTTTTTGTCTTCAAAGCGACCACTTTCACTGGGAGCAGATATGGTGATGCATTCTGTGACGAAATACATGAATGGTGAGTGCTGATAGACTATGATTTTTTAATGATTTCTATGTTTAATTAAAAACATTATAGATTATGTAGAGATAACTGAAAATAACTTATGCTTTTTTACATTAACATGCTACAGATCCTTGGTAATACCAGAGACTTGTGTAATGAGAGCTTTGAATGAGGACACAGGGAAATATGGATGATGGTGGTAAATGCCTAGGAATAGCAGTGAAGATATAGGACAAGTAATATTTCTTTAGATGTCTATGGAATAGCAGTGAAGTTACATGAAGAAATATTTCTTTGGGTGAAGAGGCAAAATATCTGACATTTATTGATTTGGAGGTGATGAAGAGTGGTGGTTGTTGTTGTAAAAGAAAATGGTGTCCTTGTCAGGTCACAGCGATGTTGTGATGGGGGCACTTGTGTTAAATGATGACAAGATGGCCGTGAGACTTCGCTTCTTGCAGAATGGTATAGTAAAGCTTGCCTCGTTGACTTATGCAGTGACTATTGCTGTGTAACCATATACTGTCAGGCCTATAAGCAGCCCAGGCATAGAGCTGTAACACTGCTTTCTAGAAAATGTGTGTACACTGTATCATCTTCAAAGCAGGAAGAGAATTATCATCATTGGTCATAGCAAAGGTCATCCTTTTTTTTTTAACATAAGCCAAGACTGCTTAAGCAACAACAGGATTTAGCTATATCAAGTTTATCAGAAACAAAGAAAACTGTTCTAAGGTTTCAGTGGTGTCCCTTCTGTTTCCTGATTCTTTATGGATGTGTTTTGCAGCCCTGGGACCAGTCCCATCTCCGTTTGACTGTTACCTGGTTAATCGTGGGCTGAAAACACTGGCTCTGCGCATGCGACAGCACATGATCAGTGGATTGGCTGTTGCTCGCTTTCTGGAAGCAAGTCCGCGTGTGCTTAAGGTGATGCATCCAGGTAAGGGCCTTTGATGTTGTATTGACTATATTATTTTTTATTGATTTTTAATAAATTTCTAGTGCCACTCATCCACAACAATTTTACACAATCCCTTAAGATGCTTATTTGAATAGTTTTCTGAAAATATGTAAAATAAATTATATAATTGAACTTGTGGTTAATGTGATCAAGCGCATGTATTTTGTTTATAGATGCTGTGTATGCTTTTGTGACTCTACATGTAAACTGTCCACATGCATTCCTTTTACAGCTTTATATAACCTTTTTTCTGAGTAGACTTCATCCAAACTCGTATGGTTATCAAGCTACTTGTGATCAATGGTTTTTTTTATATTAGCTTGTTCTTTCTCAAGACTTGCATAAAATAAATGTTTAAAATATAATAGAAGTGTTTAAGTACTCCAGTAACTGATAAACTGAGAAACAGCAGGTATTGTGTGACAGCTCAGCTGATTGTGATGGCAGATAGTGTGACAGCTGCAGCTATTTGCAGTGGCAGATATTGTGTGACAATCCATATTAGTGGGTGAACAGTTGCACTATCTCATGCACTTGCAGGACTAGAGTCCCACCCTCAGTATGAGTTGGCCAAACGCCAGATGAAGGGCTACAGTGGAATGATAACTTTTTTGATAAAGGGTGGCAAAGAGGAAGCAACTACTTTCCTCAAATCCCTGAAAGTAAGTAGTAAATATTGTTTATTTTTTCTTTCAGTGTTTTTATTTGTGCTTCACTCCTAAAATTTAAGTCAGAAAATTATGTTGGGGCTGACCCTCAATCCATCTTACACCTTTTGAGATATATCTCTGGACCACTTGCACATAAATTTTCCACCTTAATTTCTAGAACAAGGTCAGTTCCCACAATTCAGTTCCAATGTAGCCATCAACTGGAAGATGAACAGCAGTCAGTGAGAGCCCTCATGTTGGCAGAGGTACAAAAGTTAAAGCTGTGTGGTCTGTTGTATTTCTAGTTTATAGGCTTTAAGTAATGAAAAGTGTAGGTTGCTAAATTTTGACCAAAGAAAAAAAAAACTAAGTTAAAAAAGAAAACTGTTTGCAAGTTTGCAATCTGCTGTTGACGAAGAATTTTATTGTGGTTCCAGACATTAAACTTAACTTACAAATGGTTCACCAACACCTGACAGCCTACAACTTTGCAAAAGGCTAAGAGTTGGGCTTGGCAGACTGCTAGCAGTCCAGAGATATATGACCACCACTCTTCTCTGTCCTGATATAATAAGAATTCCAAGAAAACCCTATCCATGATTTATTTATTTTTACACACTTTTATTTAACTCACTATGTATGTATGTGTTTGGTTTAATTTTATAATTGATTTTGCACCCACTTCCCATTGCATCAGGAGAAATTATTGGTTGAAACTGAAGCCTAGAAGGGTTTGTGACTGGAAGAATGCTGTAATAAAAAATAATTTAAAATACCATTTTTAATATAATATGATTTGAAATGTGCTTAAAAAAAGGATAAAATAATTTTTTCCATCAATCTTGGAATTTTCTTTAATACATATAATTTTAAACATAAAAGTGTGAGGGGCACTCTTGGAACTTGGCACACTCTGGGGCCCTTCACAGTTTTATATTTTAAGTTATGTATATTAAAGAAAATCCCAAGACCTAAGAAAAAACTTATTTTGCTCTTTTAGTACATATCAAATAAAAGTGTGGGGTTTTTTTTTAAATGAATTACTTTTTTTACTTTGTGGTGATTAAAAATTTCCTCCAGGATTTTTTATAAATGCTACAGACCTTAAAACCTCAGGAGCTACATAGTTAAATATATTTTCTTCCAGTTGGGTGGAGGTGAGAAAATCTTGACCTGTTTAATTTCAGACAAAAACAATTTTTCCTTTTGCAGATTTTCACACTTGCCGAGAGTCTTGGAGGCTATGAAAGTCTTTGTGAACTCCCGTAAGTGATGTTTGAAACTGTGATCCTTGAAATACAACATGGTGCATTAACTTATGACTTTGTACTAAAAGTATTAATATTAATGGTTCTGGCAGCATATAAGAAAATACTAAAATGAATATTAAAGCATTACCACCTCTTAGCCTTAGGTATGTTTAAAGGTAACTCTATTCCAATTTTCATTAAGCTTAGCTCATTTAACAGGGATTCTCATCCATAAAAGCCAATGGGTTTTCAGACCCCTAATTATACTTATTGCAGCCTTTCTGCTGTTCTTCTCTGTCTCGACTGGAAAACAGATGTTGGCTGTTGTACTTAGGGTGCTGTTAGGACTCTGTTTTCTTGTTCTTGACGTGATTATTGTCTGCAGCATGTCTCAACATCTTCTGTTTCAGGTCAGTGCAGACACATGCGTCAGTTCCTGCTGACCAGCGAGAACTTCTGGGAATTACAGACAATCTGATTCGCCTGTCTGTTGGACTAGAGGATGTAGAGGATTTGATCAACGATGTTGATGTAGCTCTCAAAGTTGCTGTGAGTTAATTAAAAAATTTTTAAACTGTATTCAGTTCAACACAATGTTCATTATTAGTCTACCATGACAATGATGACAGATCAACCAGACTTAATCTACATAAAATCTCCTACCAAGCTCCATCAACTTGGAACAGATTACCCATCAGCCTTTGTGCCTCTGATTCTCTTACCACCATTATGCCTAAACTTAAGACTCATCTTTCAGAACTGCGACTTTACTTCATGAATGAGCAGGTATTTCTGTTGTAGAGGTGAGCGTGTCTGTTATATGTAAATATGGGTGCAGGGTTATTGTTCATTCAGTTTACTTCTATATATCATTTCTGTAAAGTGCTTTGAGCAAGTCATTGGAAAAGTGCAAGATAAATGCTAATTATTATTATTATTATTGAATCATTATAATTCTATATAAACTTGCAATTCACAGGATAGTGGCTTTATAGGCTACATTTGAGACATGGAGAACTTGACTGCTAGGCTCTGTTTAGCATTACTACAGAGTTCCATTCTTACCTGTCAAGTAACCCTTTTTTAAACAATGCATAAGTAAAGTGTAAAGAGTTAATTTTAAGTTTGTGAAACTTGTAGATTTTATGAAATTCTTTGCACAGAGATAGGATGTCTGGATTAAGGCAGAATGCATATTCCTATTGCAAAGAAATGATGAAGACCCACCAGCTACATTAAAATATGCGTTACCCTCTAGTTTCACACTTTTTAATGATAGCGTGATACCTGATTATAGGAGGAGGATGTGCTTACAGTAGTTCATACGTGTGTGTGCGCGTGTGTGGATGTGCAGTTTTTGAAGTTAGTTGTCATTTAACATTTATTAAACGTTAAACGTTTATTTTATACGCTGCAGATACCTTGAAGGTGATGGCTGCCTTTGACCAGGACTTCTGAGAATGTAGGACACTACAACCGATGCTAAACAATATGGCCGAGAGAAATTATATTTAATGCATATCGTTTGTTATATTTTTTATATTTATTCTTTAATCAGAAGTGCAACACAGTTTGTTTTGGAGCTTGTGTTGCCTCTGTAAGCAAGAGATCTGTGGTAAGGAAAGAAAAAGAACCTCATTTACCAGAAGTCTGTGGGCTGTACAGTGTGAGAATCTTCTAGACTTGTACAAGGGCATGATCTGTATTTGTAAGTAAGGTCACATTATTGTTGGTGTTTCACAGTTGGTTGTTAGGGTGCAGTGCAGACTTAACAAAGGACTACATAATTGATGAGAATGTGTAAGTTGTCAGCCAGCTGGACCTTAGATCAGTGTCAGTTATGATCTTTTACATTTCAGTGAAATCTCTCTGCTTGACAATCATGAAACATGAGCAGTCTGGTTACAGTGTAATCTCTTTACTTTCATTATGTGGAAATAATGAAACTGTACATCTGAACTGGTAAAAGCTTGCACTGTGGCAGAGCTAAACAAGATCTTCCATCTTCCATTTACCTTTTCATTCACAGAAGAATCCACATGAGATGTCTCTCTATGTTATGTCTTTTGTTCTGCTTACTGTTTGGTATATTTATGTGTGCAAGAGGGGCAGGGAGAGACAGCTGAGACTTTTTTCTTTTTTCAAGCATAAAATGCTTACAAATTTCACACCTCCCCACAACACACAGTAAACAGTATTTCAAAATGCCATTTTCATAGTCAGAAAGCAATTTTGCTTTTTAATGTTACCAAAGATGTTATAGAAAAGTATTTGGATATTTCCTATTGTATTTTGGAGCCATTGATGGTCATCCAGCATAAGGTTTGATTGCATAAACCTGTATGTGTGGGTTGGGGTTCAGTTGGATTGGGTGGGGGTGACTAGATACTGTGCTTCACCAGGAGTTGATTTCTGTGCTCTTCCAATTGTATGTATTTTTCCACAATTTTATTGGTGATTTGTTTTTTAAAATGATCTGCCTTAAGAAAATTAAAACATTACGTTTGACTTTAATTTTTAAAGACGAACTTGCTGTCTGGCTGGATGAATGACTGTGAAAAAGTGACTCATTAAACTACAATTTTTGCTTGGTTTGTATGACCAAGAAAGTCAGATGTGAACAACTAGTTCTTCAGATTTTCAAGCAAAAATAATTGAGTATAAAACCAGCATAATAGTATTCAAATAACTTGAATGATGGTGTATAAGGTGTATACAGAAATCCTTAAGCATACCTAGACAACCGCTTGGAAGACGGACTAATATCAACGCCTATATTATAGAAAGTCTTTGTTGATTTTAATTCAACTTTATAAGAATGATATAAATTGCAGAATAGTGTTAAAGACAGTATATTCTGGAAAGTCTTTGTTGATTCTAACTCAACTTCATACCAGCGATATAAATTAGAGAAAAGTTCAGAGGTCACCGAAAAGTTGTCAGGAGTAATATTATACTTTGATTTTTACAATATCAAGGATTCTAAAATGTTTTCTTTTCCTTTCCTTTTTATTTCGTTCATAAAACTTGCAAGATGTTGCTGTTGTGATTCATAGTGAGTGGAAATCAGACCATAAACTGAAATCCCTGATTCTCGAGCCATCTTGTCACCGACAACAGCACGATGTGCACAAGACATTTGGTGGCAGTTGACTTTTTCTTAGGCTTTCTTCCAGTTATTCAAACCTATCGAAATAAATGCCTGATCAGCTTTACAGCTAACACGTGATGTGCAAACAAAACAATATACTTTGTAATTAGTTGTGCAGAGATGAAGCCAAGGATACAACTCCAGCCACTATAGGCTTTCAATCTTCTACAGTAGTACTGATACAATATCTACAGTAGTACTGATACAATATCTACAGTAGTACTGATACAATATCTACAGTAGTACTGATACAATATCTACAGTAGTACTGATACAATATCTACAGTAGTACTGATACAATATCTACAGTAGTACTGATACAATATCTACAGTAGTACTGATACAATATCCACTTGCAGCATAGACAGTCATAATTGTAAAGAAGGATTGATTATATGATACTGTTGCAAACACCATCGTGTGATATAGAAGTATATCACAGTGTGAACAAATTATTTTTCATTCGCAAAACCATCTTTGTTACCCTTTCCGAAGCACTATATTTAGGTCACCCGGCCAAAGAGAGAAAATCTTGTGAGAACATCTCATTTTTCGTGGTCAATGCAGACAGGGGGGGGGGGGCTCTAGGCCCCTTCACCCGCCATTACGGCAGAACTTGATAATACTACACGTGGCTTGTAGCGAATCCGAACCTCCAGGGGTACTCTGCGCATGCGTGGGGATTTAATTGAGGCATGCGCACTATGACCATACGTTTCGCTTTTTATAGCTTGACCATCATAACATTTGACACCGGACAGACGTTTCGGGACGTTTCGACACGCAGGAAATGACCTTTCCACGCGGTGATGAACTTTGGCTTCATGCGCATGCGCAGAGTACCCCTGGAGGATAGAGCTGGAGGTTTGGGTTGGCTACACTTGCCGCTCTAGCTCTAGCAACATTAGTAAACACAACCTGTATAGTGTCTACTCATTCATAAGAAACACAATGTTTGTCAGCCACATTGCCGTCAACTCTGTCGTGATTTTCTCTTTCTGTTTTGTATTTAATATAATTTTATACAGGCGTGGCGGTCCCTGGGATTTGGCGGGCCTGTGCAGGTGCACAGTTTGCACGTGCCTAAAGCCGCCCCTGTGCAGATGAGTGAGGGGGTGGCCGGTAGTGTGGTGGTTACAACACTCGCTTGCCACCGCTGCAGCGAGAAACTCATGGTTCGGATCTTGTCTCGAGACACTCTCTGTATGTGACACCTGTCCGCACGGCTGGGCGTCGGGGGTTTTCGCCGGGTACTCCGCAGATTCCTCCCCACTCCTTCCCCCCCCCCCACCAAGTGCGAAATCACTTCAAGGTGGAAGCACTTTCCTACTGAATAAACCAGCTAACCAAGCAAGGATGAAGATGAGTTGCCGCTATTCAGGTAGAAAACACCGGAATAACCTTAAACAGATTTTCAAATGAGGCATGGAAACATGCTGAGGCCATTATCAGGTCCGCACTAATTTTTGAACTGTCGTGGGCGTCTTTCACATGTAGGCAGTGGACCCAGACTTGTCTGTGCAAGTCCATGCTGCACCAATTAAACGATGCGAAATGTGAGGTCAAGGTTTTGTTCTAGTTACACTTGGCCCGTGTATACCACCCACCATGGCTGACGGCGACACCTTCACTCCTTTCCCTCACTTCGCAACGGATGCTATTCACGAGGGACAAGAACCAGAACAATGGAAGTCTATGGCGGTGGTACCACCAATATCAACAGCCACAACATTCAAACAGTTCGCCCCCGCTGAGCATGCTGTACGTATTTATATACATACGCAGGTGTTCAATGAAGTCTGGCCGTCTTACCATTGTATCCTCGTATCAATGTTTGCACAAGATGTTGTCAGTACATATGTACCTGCAGGTACTGCAAGTCAGCAGATATTTTACTGAGAGGCGGTCCGGTGGCGCAAGGGTTAGCGTCTGTCACCAATACAGTGAGGGTTGGCTGTCCTGGGTTCAGTTCTCGTCTCGGGCACGCTGTACGTTCTTTCTCTGCATGTGGCATCTGTTTACAGGACTGGCTGCCTTGCCCTTGCCTTAGTTGCTGGCTCGGCGTAAAATACAAATTTAAAAAAAAGATATTTTACTGATTATGTAATGAGCTGTTGTGTATCACGTGACATGCAAATCAAGGTCATAACCCTTTCGGAGGACAACCTCCGCGTCTTGTGTCTCTCAGTATTTATGACTTTCATCGGTTTGCTTTAATAGTAAAAGTAATCTGGTCTTAACATCATATTTCATCAATTAAAGTGCACCTCAGCTAGTGTGGACCTATACCCGTATTTCGCGATATATGGAGGTTATAAATAGTAACTGCACTCAAGCATAGAGTCGAAGTGTCGGCGATGCTATACGTTATTAACAAACGACCATGTTAACTTATTTTAATTAACAGATCATGTAAATTTATTTTAATTAACAGACCTCGGTCGGCAACTGTCATGTCTCTAATCCTTAAAAAAACTAGTAAATACTTGTTATCAAAATGGTAACTGTGGTCTTATCTATAAAGTCTCACATTCCTGTCACCATCAGAACTCGAGCTCAAGAAATAAATTATTTTTTCTTCTTTCTATTATTATTGTGAGCATTTGCGGCCTGAATTGCAGTTTTCCTACTGAACTGTGGAGGCTGGGAGTAGCTTCTGCATGGCTACGTATCTCTCACCTCAGATGGCAAATTCTATGTTACCGTACGTGCGTCCGTGTATCTGTCAGTCGCTCTGTTTTTTTTCTGTAAAGCGCCATGAGCCTGTCTATAGGACTGGGATATATGGCGCTACAGTATATTAAGTTCATTGTATTATTAGTAAAATTACTTGTATATATATATAAAACTTCAAAAAAGAATGTGAAATGTACATAACACGCCAGTAAGGACATAAAAGTATAACGGGTAATAAAAGTATAACTTGTTTACGATCTTTAAATTAGTTTTACTTTTTTTGAGGGGGGGGGGAGATTACTCTCCTGATATAAAGTGAACAGGAAGAGTACAATGTTGTCACTGTTTATTCATGGCATCTTCATGGTATTAAATCTCTACATCAGTGGCCTAGGAATGTGTTCGGCGTTGGTTGTGGTGGTAGTGGGGGGGGGGGGGCAACCTTCCCAGTGAATGACAGTGAGGGACTTTCACATTCTTGTCCCCTCGATCAGTAGCTTTGTAGAGGGGGTGCTGCCCCCCCCCCCACCTTGTTCCTCCGCCACCTTACACTGATGAAATGATCAAGCCATTGACATCTTCACCTTCTGCCCTGTTAACTGAGAACACTGTATGGTGTTTGCAGTCTTCCAGGAGTGAAAGAATAATTGTCAGCAAGTGCATTGTTTTATTTGGCTTGTTGACAAGAATTCTACTTCCATAATACAAGTTGTTCCTGGCTCCATGAAGTTTTCAGAGCATGCATGGCAGGTTCCCTTGTTAGCTATTTTACAATGAGTCTTTGGTACTCATGTCCATTAAAGAGAATGCCAAATGAAAAATGTAACTCCCTGGTGTACTTCATCGTCTACAACAGTTGAATCAAATGTAATTTTGATTCTGTGTACAGGTATAGCTATATATATATATATGGTCAGTTAAAGGTACTGGCACCGGGGTGAGTCAATACATTTTTGTCACTTCAGTGTCCGAGCATTAGTAATCATTTTGATTATAGCGGTAGCACCGATCGAAGTGCCTTTGAGTAGCGACTTTGCGATAGGAGCAGGGACTAACCATATGATGTTACATAATATCACTCAGTGGAGTAACCATGATGTTACATAATATCACTCCATGGAGTAACCATGATGTTACATAATATCACTCTGTGGAGTAACCATGATGTTACATAATATCACTCTGTGGAGTAACCATGATGTTACATAATATCACTCTGTGGAGTAACCATGATGTTACATAATATCACTCTGTGGAGTAACCATGATGTTACATAATATCACTCTGTGGAGTAACCATGATGTTACATAATATCACTCCGTGGAGTAACCATGATGTTACATAATATAACCCCATGGAGCAATCATGATGTTAGATAACTCCATGGAGTGATCATGATGTTACATAATATCACTCCGTGGAGTAAGTGATTTTACTATATTTAATCAACCTGCTGCCGTCATAAGATTATATTTATTTATTGGCATTAATTATCTACCTGCGACTGTGTTCTGACCATTGATATCTGACTATATATTTAACTGTTCTATTTTTTCCCCTATACAGAAAATAAATGCAGAAATGTGATTTGTATATTTGTGTGGGTGGATACATGTCTGTACAGTTTTTATCATTGCTAACTTTAATTTACTGCATATGCCAAAGCAGAGAAATGTTTCCACACTCTGATGCAATGTAGGAATTCCACGGTGAATGGAGCAAGCTAATTTGTTGTGTAAAATAACTAGCATTTCTCCTCTTTCACCTTTCTTCCATTTCAATTTATGTAAAACAGGTAAACTATATCATTTTCAAACAATATTTTCTGAAAATGTGGCTGATAAAACTAAAAATTCTGATTTGCAGAAGAGAAAAATACTGAAAATGAATTCTATATCTATTGATACCTTAAGGCGATGGATAAACAGATAAACATCTCTACTTCTGATCGATAACAACCAGTTGTTGTTTAGGTCTGTAAAACACTTGGAGGCATAATAACATCACGTTTTCAAGATATTATTTGTATATTATATTCATTCTATAGAATTAAACATTTATTCAATTGCTACTGCTCTAGCAATTAATCATGATGCATTGATAAAGTAGCTTGTCCTATGTAAAAGATGGTGTAACACTGTGATATGCTTTTGTTATAATTTGTCAGGGCTTTTGGTATTCAAGAAGTGGAAACCCCACTCGAAACTGCTTGGAAAAATGTATGGCAGCATTGGAGGGAGGCAAACATGGTAGGTGCTAATAATGTTGCTATGTTCAGAAAATTCATTTGTGATTAATCTTTCAGTGAAACTGCATAAACATACAAAATTGAAGGTAGAATTTCTACTAAAGGAATGTTTTCTTCATTTGATGGGTCATACAATGAAACTGTGTGCTTGATGAAGTTCTGGCATTGACAGAGGGCTATTTTAGTTGCTTTTCTAAGTTTAACACACGATATGTAAAGGATCTACAGTGTATAATTATTTTTCCTTATAGAAAATCTGTTTCAAATATAATCAGATCATTCAGAGAAGAAATTTTGTGGTTTCAAAAGGCTGGTCTGTCATCAATGTGCACAGAAATGGTTTTGTCTTGCAGGATTGTGTTTTTCTTCTGGTCTGGCAACTACCATGACAGTAACACACCTTCTGAAAAGTGGAGACCATGTTATAAGCATGGATGATGTGTATGGAGGTGAGCTGTAAGGTGACCGGACACTTAATCCCCGGACACTTAATCCCCAGACACTTAATCCCCAGACACTTCATCCCCAGACACTTAATCCCCTAGACACTTAATCCCCAGACACTTAATCCCCAAATCGCGACACAACACTCAAAACTGCTAGTTTGTGAACTATAAATATTATAACCGTAAGAGAAATGTGTCGCGTGGTAACTCTGGGTAACTCTCGTAAGACTGGGATGTTATAAATGTTGAAGTTAAGTATTATTTGAATTTGAATTAAATTTTTCATTCACTTCATAATTTTTTTAGCTGAAATTTCATTTTGAGGATTAAGTGTCTGGGGATTAAGTGTCTGGGGGATTAAGTTCAGGGATTAAGTGTCTGGGGATTAAGTGTCCGGGATTCGAGCTGTACGTATGTGTGTGTGTGCATGTGCGTGCCTGCATGTGCATTCATATGTCTCTGTGTGTGCATATCTGTGTGTGTGTGTGTGTGCACACCCCCCATGCATGGACACACATATACATGTGACAGTTACTGGTATGTATATTAACATGCATTTAAAAGTATACCATAAATTTTGGTCTATTGAGCGCTACCTGTTTTTAAGCCACACCCAAAAATTTTTTTATGTCTTAAATTTTTTTCACAAATAAGCCACACTGGTTTATAAGCCAAAAAATATACACTTTGAAAGCTGCATATATAGGAATTCTGTCTCATTTATGGCATGATGAGGGTGTGTGTTTCAGCCACTGATCTGAATGCTTCATTTGTATGCCGCTTTGATTTTAAATCATGAATAGTTAACACTTTAACATGGAGTTTAATGAAAAATTAAATGGAATTTTAAAAAATCCGGAAAAATCCACAAACAAGCCGCATCGTTGTTGAACCCGCAGGGCTTAAAGCTGGGTAAAAAAGTCACAGTTTATAGTCTGAAATTTACGGTACATCAATACAGGCATGAATATCTCTTACATCTACTTTTGTTCTTCGCTGGTGTTCTCTTTACTCTGTGGCTTTCTTTACAACAGGCACTGGCCGCTACTTTCGCAACTGTGCCCTGCCAATGGGCATTGATATCTCTTTTGTGGACTGCACCAAGATACCAGATGTGGAAAATGCTTTGAGACCAGACACAAAGGTCTATGGCAGACTTTCTAGTTAATGTACTGCAGGCTCTTTTTTTTTCATCAAACCCCTCCCCACACCCCACTCATTTCTTGTTAAAGAATTTTCTCGTTTTAAATGTTATGAGGTTCTGCAGCAGACTGTTAAAAGAAATGTACTGTGCATTGTATAAATGGAATGAATACAACAGCTGCTGACAATGAAAGCAGTATCAACAGCTTGGGCAGATATCACCTTACAATGATTTTTCTGAGATCAAACATCAGCTGACATTGATTACACTGAGATCAGGCTTCAGCTGACGATAATTATAATTGTTGTCATCAGGCATCAGCGGATGATAATTACACTAAGATTTATACTTTTTTGTTTTGCATTTAGTTGATATCCATATAGTAGTGCATCTAGTGGTATCTGTGCATGCGTGTGTGTGTGTGTTGTCAGGGAAGTCATGGCCATCTATAAGACATGTTACTTGTGCAATCTCACTTTGCAAAGAAACCAAGGATTAGTTGTTGTCCTGGAGCAAAATAGAGGAATCAGGCACAGATATCTTGTCTCAGTAGCTACAAAAGGAGATTGAAATCCCACAGATATTGCCACTGTTTTACCAAACACTATTCAGGTTCCATTGCTTTATGTTACTTTACTCAAGGCATCTTTGCCACTGCTGTGTGTCAAGGAGTAAAGCAGCATACATTGGGTAAGCACACTGCTTTATAACTGTGGAGACAAGGCATTCCCCATCTTGCCCCAGCACTTTATAGCTATGAACCTTGCCAGTGTCAACTGATAATAAAACAGTTGATGATAGCTAAAGCATCCTTGTAAATAACTGAAGTACTGAGAAATTTTCTGATTTCTGATATAAATGCCTGACCTCTAAACTTCGTTGAAATGGTTGTGACACTCCTAAACATGTGAAAAAGGGGTTGTCAAAACTGTTGTCAAGATCTTAGACTTAAAAATTTAATGCCAGCCACTTTGGAGTTAGATGACAGAATTGCCACTGTGGTATGTGGACCTTTGTGTGAGAACTCACTAGAGAGAGGGAATGTCATAGCTAGCATGCTCATCGTCCCAGTAAAAGGATACAAGATAGCTTGATAGAAGTGTGCAAAGCTTGGGTGTATGATTGATATTTTAAACTGGTTCAGCAGGTTTGTATTACAGCAATCCAGGCCAGTCTGATCCAGAAAGAAGACCCACATGCGATGAGATCTGAACTCACAATCTTTACTGTCCCCAAGACAGGCACTTTACTATAGTGCATAAGACTGCCACAATTATCAGACCACAACTAGGCACAAGGACGAGGTATTTCTCTGATGATACTGTTTACCTCTGTCTATAGATGGTGTGGCTGGAAACACCAACTAATCCTACCATGAAACTTGTGGACATAGAGGCTGTGTGCAAGCTTGTTCATGACAAAAGCCAGGCGTTTGTAGTCGTGGACAACACCTTCATGTCATCATACTTCCAGGTACATATCAGCATCTTTGGCTGCTTTGAGTGCATGGTAGTAGAGTTCACTTTTAGCAACATTGTCACCCAAGAAAATATATATATATATATATTCCACAAATTATCTAACAAATCACTGATGCCTCGCTAGGGCATAGACATTAAAACAACTCGGCTCTGCCTCTTAGGGACAAGCAACCACAACATTCCTGGGCCCAAAAATTAACTCCTGGATAAAAATAACTGCGCCTATAGATACCAGTTACAAAAGAGAAACACAATACTTATACATATCTTTATCTTTTAAAGACTACAGGAAAAATTCAACACATGAAAAATCTGAGATACAAACAAAAATATGAATACTGCACCTTTCTTGGAAGTTGCAGCCTCCGCTCCCCAACACATAGTGTCCTTCCACTTGCCAAGTGAAACTTCAAACTGAGATTATTCTTTATAATTATTCTTTATACATAATTTTACTAAGCAATTTTGTTTGCTTTATTTTAATATCAAAACTTTTTTGTCTGCAAAGCGACCGCTTTCACTGGGAGCAGATATTGTGATGCATTCTCTGACAAAATACATGAATGGTGAGTGCTGATAGATTGTAATTTTTAACTTATTTTTGTGTTTGATTAAAAATTATTTGTGGAGACATTTTCATATCAAAAAAATGTATATCTTACCTTTATCATATATATATATAGCTGTGATTGAGGACACAGGGAAATATGGATGATGGTAGTAAATGTCTAGCAATAGCAGTGAGATATAGGATATGTAATATTTCTTTGAGTGAAGAGATAAAAGATCTGACTTTTTTTTTTATTTGGAGGTGATGAAGAGTGGTGGTTGTTGTAAAAAAATGGTGTCCTTGTCAGGTCACAGCGATGTTGTGATGGGGGCACTTGTGTTAAATGATGACAAGATGGCCAAGCAACTTCGCTTCTTGCAGAATGGTATAGTAAAGCTTGCCTCGTTGACTTATGCAGTTACTATTGCTGTGTAACCATATACTGTCAGGCCTATAAGCAGCCCAGGCATAGAGCTGTAACACTGCCTTCTAGAAAATGTGTGTACACTGTACACATGCACATTCCAGTTCCTTCTTTTCTTATTTTTCCATCTTTTGTGGTGTCTTCAAAGTGACAGGAGAAATTGTTATTATTGATCGTTGCAAAGATCATCCATTTTTTAACATAAGCCAATACTGTTTAAGCAACAAAGGGATGAACCTATATTAAGTTTATCAGAAACAAAGAAAACTGTGTTCTAAGATTTCAGTGGTGTCCCCTCTGTTTCCTGATTCTTTATGGATGTGTTTTGCAGCCCTGGGACCAGTCCCATCTCCGTTTGACTGTTACCTGGTTAATCGTGGGCTGAAAACACTTGCTCTGCGCATGAGACAGCACATGATCAGTGGATTGGCTGTTGCTCGCTTTCTGGAAGCAAGTCCGCGTGTGCTTAAGGTGATGCATCCAGGTAAGGGCCTTTGGTATTGTTACATTCACTTATATTTTTCTGTTTTTTTCAGTTGTATTGATTGTATATTTTTAATTTTTAGTTAATTTAAATTTGCCACACATATGCAGTGACTTTACATAATCACTTATGTTTACTTGAATAATTTGTGAATAGTATTATCTTTCCTTGTGGCTGTAATCTGTCTACATACATTTTTTTTTACATCTGTGTTCAACCTTTTTTCTAAGTAGACTTTACCCAAGCTCCTATGATCATAAAACTACTTGTGATTTACAGTTATTCTTATATCAGCTTGTTGTTTCTCAAGACTTGCTTAAAATAAATATGTTTAAAATGTAAAGGAAATCTTTAAGTATTTCAGCAACTGATAAACTGAGAAACAGCAGGTAATGTGTGACAGCTGCAGTGCTGCTGCTTGCAATGGCAGGTATTGTGTGACAGCTGCTGCTGCTTGTGATGGCTGACAGTGTGTGACAGCTGCAGCTAGTTGCAGTGGCAGATATTGTGTGACAATCCATATTAGTGGGTGAACGGTTGCACCATCTCATGCACTTGCAGGACTAGAGTCCCACCCTCAGTATGAGTTGGCCAAACGCCAGATGAAGGGCTACAGTGGAATGGTAACTTTTTTGATAAAGGGTGGCAAAGAGGAAGCAAGTACTTTCCTCAAATCCCTGAAAGTAAGTAGTAAATATCGTTTATTTTTTCTTTCGCTGTTTTTATTTGTGCTTCACTCATAAAATTCAAGTCAGAAAATTATGTTGGGACTGACTCTCAATCCATCTTACACCTTTGAACCATGGATCGATGTGTATCTCTCGACCACTTGCAGACACATTTTTTAATGTTAATTTCTAGAACGAGGTCAGTTGACTCAATTCAATTCTAGATGAATCATCAACATGAAGAAAAACAGCTGAGAATGTGAACTCTTGTGTTGAAGGATGTACAAATGCTCAAACTGTATGATCTTTTGTGTTTTCGGCTTGTTGCTTTAAGTCATGAGATGTGCAGTTCAACAATCTTTGGCAGAGAAAAAAGAAAAAAAAATTAACAAATTAAAAAACCTACTGGAAACAAATTGTTAACAATGGTGATACCGTTGATATTGTTAATACTGCAACTTCTGTTGACTTTAAGAATTTCGTCAGGGTTCCAGATATTAAACTTACAAATGGTTCACCATGACTTGACAGCCTACAACTTTGCAAAAGGCTAAGAGTTGATTTTGGCAGACTGCAGGCAGTCCAGAGATATATGTCTGTGTTTTTCCCTGTCCTGAGATAAGACATCCAAGAATACCCTATTTATTTATTTATTTATTTTTGTACTTCTGTTACTTTGTAATTAAAACATTTCCTCTGATATTGAGAAATGCTACAGGCTGGGTTATTAAAGGCATGAAAAACTCAGGAGCTACAAAATTAAATATATTTTCTTCCATTAGGGTGGAGGTAGGAAAATCTTGACCTTTTTAATAGCAGATAAAAACTCTTTCCATTTGTAGATTTTCACACTTGCTGACAGTCTTGGTGGCTTTGAAAGTCTCTGTGAACTTCCGTAAGTGATGTTTGAAACTGATCCTTGAAAAACAACATGGTGCATAAACTCATGAGTATTAATTAATATTAATGGTTTGGACAACATATAAGAAAAATGCTAAAACAATTACCAAAGCATTACCACCTTTTAGGCTTAGGTATGTTAAGGTAACTTTGTGCCAGGTTCCATTAAGCTCATTGATTGTTAACCATAAAATACAATGGGTTTTCAGACCCCTAGTTAAACTTATGCTTTTTTCTTTTCTGCTCAGTCTAATAATAAAAACAATGAAGATTTTTTATAGCGCATATTCACACTCATAGAGAGCATGCTCTTAGCGCTTAAAATGGGGAAGAGACATGGACTACATGGATAGAACACGAGGGACGGAAGAATAAATGACAGTCTAGACTGGAAAACGTGTGCTGGCTGTTGTACTTAGGGTGCTGTTGGACTCTGTTTTCTTGTTTTTGACGTGATTATTGTCTGCAGCTTGTCTCAACATCTTCTGTGTTTCAGGTCAGTGCAGACACATGCGTCAGTTCCTGCTGACCAGCGAGAACTTCTGGGAATTACAGACAATCTGATTCGCCTGTCTGTTGGACTTGAGGATGTAGAGGATTTGATCAACGATGTCAATGTAGCTCTCAAAGTTGCTGTGAGTTAATAACAATTAAAAAATTTAAAAGAAGTGTTTAATACAACAAAATATACTATTAGTCTAACCATGACAATGAGAGTAGATCAACCAAACTTAATCTACAAAAATCTTTTTAAATCTATATAAACTTGCAGTTCTTAGGATAATGGCTTTAATCACTTTATAGACTACATTTGAGAACTATAGAAAACTAGAGACTGCTAGGGTTTAATTAGCATTCCTACAGAGTTTCATTCTTACCTGTGAAGTACACCTTTTTTAAAACAATGCATAGGCAAAGTGTAAAGAGTTAATTTTAGGTTTGTGAAACTTGTAGAGTACATGACATTCTTTGTAAAGAGATAGCACGTTTAAATTAAACTAAGGCAAAATATATATTGTAAGGAAATATAAAAACCCACCAGCTAGAATAAAATATCAATTACCCTTGAGTTGCATACTTTTTAGTTGTAGTGTGATGTGCATGATTATAGGAGTATGTTGTGCTTAAACTAGTCCATACATATGTGATTGCATGTGCACCTATGTGTCATTTAACAGTGCAAATGTAAACATTTTCTATGCTGCAGATACCTTGAAGGTGATGGCTGCCTTTGACCAGGACAAAGGCTTGTCTTGTGAATGTAGGACACTACAACAGACACTAGACTATAATTATATCTTAGAGAAATTGTATTTAATTCATACTATTTGTTATATTTTTTTTATACATTTTCTTTAAGTGCAGCACCACTTTGGGGCTTGTTTTGCCTCTTTAAGCAAGAGATATATATCGTAAGGAAAGAAAAAGAACCTCATTTACTATGACTCCCTGTAACCTGAACTAGAACTCATAAAAGCTTGTGACAAAGCTGAACAATATCTCTAGTCTTTCATTTGCCTTTTCATTCACAGAACAATCCATATGATTTTCCTCTCTGTGTCATTATGCGTTTTGTTCTGCTTGCTGTTTGTTATATTTATGTGTGCAAGAGGGAAAGAGAGACTTTTTTTTGTCACGCACAAAATGCCAATTTCACCCCTCCCTTCACCACATAGTACACTGTATTTAAAAAATGGCACTATCATAGTTAGAAAGTAATTTTATTTTTTAATGTTACCCAAGACTTTATAGAAAAATATTTTGATATTTCCTATAGTGTGTTGGTGCCACTGATGGTCATCCAGCATGAGGCTTCAGTGCATAAACTTTGTGTGTGGGTGGGTTGGGTTTATGTTGGTGGCTACTCTGCTTCTCCAGGAGTTGATTTCTGAGCACTTCGAATTGTATGCATTTTTGCAAGATTTTATTGTTAACTTGCTTGTTAAAATGGTCTGATACAGCAAAATGAAAACAAAAGATACACTTCTGACTGTAATTTCTAAAGACTACATATAGCTGACTGGCTGGATCAATGGCTGTGAAAAGTAAGTCAATAGACAACGATGTGAACATTTGCTTGTCAAGAAAATTAAAACAGATTACTTAATTTTTGACTGCCATTTTTAGAGATGAATTCGCTAACTGGATGAATGGCTGTGAAGGTCCATGCCTTGATGATGATGATGTCCATTAATAATGCGCAGGTATCCATTCAGAAGAATGCTCATTGTGCAGCAAAAACAGAAGAGAAGAAAAAAATAAAACAACAGGAAAGTAAAAAAAAAAAATAAAGATAAAGTGTTGCTTCGTTGTTTAAGTCGGTCGTAAGTAAACAAATGGGTCTTAAGTCTTTTTCTGAAACGTGGTTGGTGATGTGATGGTGGACAGTGACGATGGCAGAGCATTCCACAGCTTAGGTGCCACGTTTTTGAAGGCCCTGGCTCCAGTGTCTTCTTGTTTGTGTCTTCCACTGCAGGGAGAC
Source organism: Marisa cornuarietis (assembly GCA_004794655.1). Classification (NCBI taxonomy): domain Eukaryota; kingdom Metazoa; phylum Mollusca; class Gastropoda; order Architaenioglossa; family Ampullariidae; genus Marisa; species Marisa cornuarietis. The sequence goes on along the minus strand of SMMW01000621.1, from coordinate 166,186 downwards.
AGAAGCGTGACTGGGAGCCGGAGCGCAGACCACGTGACGGCCGGTACGGAGGAACTACCTCTTGTACATAGTCAGGAGCAGTTTTAAACAGGCAGGACTGAGCAATCAAAAGCACTTTGTGGTCAATGCACTTGTTCACTGGGAGCCAGCGAAGGCTCTGTAGGATAGGGGTGATGTGCTCAGTGGACCACTTTGCATAAGTGACAATCCTGGCGGCTGTGATTTGAATTCTTTGGAGTCGATCTAACTGCGTAGCAGGTATACCCCACAATGCACTATTACAGTAGTCCAATCTCGATATGATGGTAGCCACAGCAAGTGAGTTGGCAGCAGCCTGAGTCAGCATGGGCCGTAGTCTACCTAAAGTCCTCAAAAAGTAGTAGCATTTTGACACAACAGAACTAACGTAGTTACACATGGAGAGCTCTGCATCAATAAACAGCCCTAGGTCCTATACACAGCAAAGGCTATGGAGCTATCACCGACCTGCACATCACTATAATGCCGATTTCCTCCTGGGGCTGCACAGGAACACTTCTGTCTTGTCGTCGTTGAGTTTAAGACGATTCCTGGTCATCCAGGCCTTCACCTCAACACAACAAGATTCAAGTCGTTGAAGCACAATCCTAGCCACTGCTGGATCGGGGGGAAAACTGTTCAGAATGTGTGTGTCATCAGCAAAGAACTGACGTCCCATCTGAAAGCGTTCAATTACCTGTCCAAGCTGTGAAGTATATACAGAAAATAATGGACCCAGAACGGATCCCTGTGGTACGCCACACACCAGAGGAACTGCCTCAGAGCTTGCAGAGCCGACAATCACTCTCTGAGATCTATCAGCAAGATAGGAGTCAATCCACAGCAGCGCAGCGCCCTGGATACCAGCCTCTGACGACAGTCTCTGGAGCAGCAGGCGGTGGTTGATGGTGTCAAATGCACTACTCAGGTCAAGTAATACTAACAGCACTAAGTTGCCAGAGTTGACACTACAAAGAATGTCATTGCTCACACGAAGAAGAGCAGTTTCTGTGCTGAAGCCAGGACGATATGCTGACTGACATTTATCTAGGCAGCCATGAGTAATAAAATGGGTCATAAGCTGCTCTGCGACCACCCTCTCAAGTAGCTTGGAAATATATGATAAATTTGACACTGGACGATAGTTTTGTACAGTCAGAGGGATCCAGGTTTGCCTTTTTCAACAAGGACTTCACAACGGCCTGTTTAAAACACCGTGGAACACAACCTGCTCTCAAACTGGCATTAATAATGTCCAAAATGACAGGAAATAGAATGTCCAGAAGTTGAATAATTTATTTGGTACAGGATCCACAGCACATGAAGTTTTAGTTGATTTCGCTACAAATTTCCTCAAGTAGCTCTCATCAATACACGTGAAAAAAGTCAGCGGTACACCAGTAAATGGCACATAATATAGTCTTCCTCACACTCTGGCAACTCACAAGCTGCACTCTCAAGTCCAGCACTAATTTCCTTTATCTTATTAACAAAGAAGGAAGACAGCTGATCAGCGGCTGACTGTCATCCACCTCAGGAAGAACCGGACTAGTTCCGTTCTTACCCAGCGAGCTGTTTACAATGTCAAAAGTCTTTCTGAGATGTCCACTGGCAGCCTCTAGCTGCTCCTGTACAAATAACGATTTAGCCTTTTATACAGCACACACATATTTATTTCTGGCTAACTTATACAGCTGTCTGTCAATCTCAACTTTGGTCTTCCTCCACTTTTTCTCTGCCAGCTGTCTCTGTTTCTTGGCTTCTCTCACCCCCTCAAAAAACCACACACAATCTGGTCTATCTACAACAATTTTACTAACTGCAGGCGCATGCCTATCAAGCGCAGCTCTAATAAAGTCTGATTGTATAATTCTGCTAACTCATCAACATCCTTTCTAACTTACTAATCCTAAGCAAACAAAGCAGAAGACTGAGCTACAGTTATTGTGATCTACTTTGGTGTGTTGAAAGTGCTGTCACTGCTGTTTAAGTCATCACATCGTACCATTCGCTTATAAATCATCACTACAAAAAGTCGAAATGCCGATTATACACAGGCATGGAGACATATTCCAGCTGACCGTACGTGTTATTTTATTGTTCTAAAAAATACATAGTGTAATCGTCTGAGTTAGTTTACACAGACTTGATCTGAATCTGTATTAAACAGATGATACGATGACGGAGGTGTATACAATTCGTGATACAGTTCAATAAACTCCACAACATGTCCAAACGTGTCGTCTGCCACGTGTGGCGGCGGAGCTTGAGGCGAACTGATGTCGCGTGTCGAGTAGCAACCACCGCTGTGGACATGCGCAGTGAGTTTGAAGGCTGGCATGCGCAGACAACCACTGGAAGACGCAACGGAAGAGAATGTCCGTCCGATTCCCGTAACTTCAGTCAACAATGCGATCATAAAACTGTCTCTGCACCTTAACTAAGTGGGAAAATGGCAGACTTGGCACTGCTGCGTGTTGGTATTAACGTGGACATTCAACGAACTGACGGTACGGTAATCTCGTGTTTAAAACAAATGAAGTCATAGCCAAGTGTCGCTTGTTGGGAATTTCAAATTGAAAACCTGGCGCACATGTCAAATGTTTAGCAGGTTGTTGTCAACTTTGCTTTCTGACTCGAGTCCATCATTGCAGCTTTCTGCAAAAATATATTTTTGAAAACTGTACACTTGACCAACAGTGATATCAGTATCGTGCGTAGGAGGAGATAAAAAAAACTTGTGCCGGTGGCTTTGCAATAGAGCAATAAAAAGTGAAAAAAAAGAAGTCAGAAAATATAATTGAGAAATGTACTGTAGGCTAGAATGCTACAGGAAAACAACAGTTTGAAATCCGTGATATTATGAAATTCAGAGTATAGTACTACTCCCAGGTTAGTAGGGAAACCTTAAAATTTGTTCCAGACATTTGACATTTTCCGCTGTATATGAGTCACACAAGCCACTTGACAACAGCGATGTAAACAAAATCGAATACAGGGTTATAAAGCGACTGTTTTACAGACATGAACTCCGGGTTTCTTTGTGTGAAAAATTCTTTATATTTATGATGCAATCAATAATTAATTTAATTAGTCATTTGTTATACAAACCGACCTTATCTGTGTTGATAACATTATTATAAGACCGTTTGTTCCAGGCATGGTAGCTGTTTAAAACAGTCACCAACTGAAGAAATGTATTTATTATAAAATCAAGTCACCCTCAGAGAAACACATACATACAAGCCTATCAAAGACTCTCCCAGCAGAACACATTTTTTTTTCAAGTTTACTTTGTGTGCACAACGTAATGTGAGAAAATGAAGGAATAATAAACCTGTAAGATCTTTGATGAAGTAGATCATTTCTAAAAATACCATTTCCTGTAGTATTGCAAATTATTCTTAATATTGTAAATAAACACTAAAAGTCAGTTACAGAAGTTGGGTCTTACATGATAAAATCACTAAGGTGTAATCAAAATATTCATGGTGATTGTACACATGCTAGTCTATAGAAATGAATGTGGCAGTTACAAGACTTAACACAGAAAGTGTTTACTGTTTACATTGCTAACACAATTCTGGTCTGCCAGTGATAAGTGCAAATCAAGGACTGAACTCAAGATTTCTTTTTTATGTGCATACATTGAGATTGCCTCTGCCTGTGGGTGCACATGCACCACACAGACTGGAGGGAGGGGTAGAGAGAACACCTTTAAACCACATATGTCAGTTTCAGAAGCATTAGCTGTTACATGCAGATAATCCCAGATCAATTGCACATTGGTTTATCCTGTTGTCCATTCCAACATTTCTTATGGATGTCTATAAACAGATTATTTTCTGTTCGTTTACCAGTTCCATTACCATCTTCACTTATTTTTGTTATTTATTTTAACTGTTGGTGGTAATTGTGGCTTTTTTATTTACAATTTGCATAATTGATCCAGGATTTGATTAACATTTTTGAAAGAAACTAAATTTCTTTTTTAATGAAGTTTAACACTTGCCGCAAAACTTTTTGATAGCATTTGGTTTTCAGACCACTGTCAAACATTCAGAAAGTGTTTAAAAGCATTAGAACTTGTTTTGGCTAAAATGGCATAACTTATTTCTTAGAACAAAAATTATTTTGTGAGCCAGGTCGCATACACTCTGCAGTCATCAGTGGTATAAACCCAGAGATGCGGAGTGCTACAGTCGAGTGGTTTGAGAAAGGAGAAACAAAAGGCAAAGAGGTGATTGCAAATTAATTTTACCAATTAGTAGCAAGATGATTAAAACTGCATCATTCAGCTATCCCCTATATTAACATTTTGTGTAAATAGTGCATACCTTTTTTCTCTTATATTACTGTTTTATGTAACAGAAAAAAATCACATACAGTTGCACAACATACACATTTTCCAGTCATTAGCTTTTTCTATTGTCTATGTGTCACTTTGAACTTATAATGGTGCACTGCAGCCTGTTGGAGCCTGTAATGGTGCACTCCATACCAAATGAGCAGTAATAATATAAGCATGGTCAACATTATAATCATCTTTTTTGGAATCAGAAGGATGTTGCAAAGTCTTGGCCAGGTCTGTAGACAAGCAGGTTGAATTATGTTTTTCTGACATCTGATTATTATTAGTCAACAAAAAGCTAAACTAGTTATTTCAGCATCACCTCAGAAACTGGGTAATCCATAGGCTCTATATTGCTTGGATTCTTGAAAAGAGTTATGTTGCTGGGTTTCAGATTGAGGTGGAAGCCATTTTTGCACTGAATCCTCATCTACTTCAGCAAGCTGACCTCCATTCTCACAGAGATGCCAGCACTGCAAAAGTTAGTCTTTCTCTCCAGCTCATATTGTCTTGAAATGTGAAATGGGATTCACAATATACTTTTCATGAAATTATTGTGATCAACTTTTGAAGCTGTATCTGGAGGCCATAAGTTACTTGAAAAAAAAATCAGTGAATTTAAAGCAGTTAAATGCTTTCATGCTGTTTGGAAATAGTGATGTAATACTTTCTTAGTATCGCTTTGCATAAATGTCCCCAGTTTGTTCATGACTTGTTTAAGTAACTTACGGTTGAAGATGCAGGGATTTCAAATCTGGCCTCTAGACACAACACTAAAGTCCATCACAATAAAGTATTACATCACTATTTCCAAAAGTCCATTATGATGAAGTATTACATCACTATTTCCAAAAGTCCATCATGATGAAGTATTACATCACTGTTTCCAAAAGTCCATCATGATGAAGTATTACATCACTATTTCCAAAAGGCATGGTTGCAGGACTAAAGCCTTTAACTGCTTTAAATTCACTGGTTTTTATTCAAAGACCTAGTACAGGGAGCTCTGTTGATCTTCCACTGATACACACGATCATGATTACGAGGCTTCATTTTTCATGGATTAAACAGAAGTTGAGTGATGAAAGCGAATATTTTTGCTGGTTGAAGACAATAATCTTTAGACTTGAAACAATGGGAGAAAGCCAAACATAAGCATCTAACATGCTGTGCTGATGGAAGCTACTTGTTTATGCAGTTAAGAAATAGGTTGTCAGTTTTTGTTGAACACAAAAAACAACAAAGGAAAAAAAAACCTCTAGCAAAGGAATGTGATTTGTAAACATTGATCATACTGGAGTGCTTGTGAGGAGAAAAGAAAGTGATGCAGTTTACTGAATTATTTTGTCTTTGACACAGAAAACACCACTGATAGAAGTACATACCCATTGAGAGATGGGCAGCAGCTGTACTCAGTGACATGCATGTACTGATAAACATAGCAGTAGTTCTTCCCAAGGATTAGGGCCAGGTAGCATCATGACTGGATGCTTGTTTCATAAAGGACTAGGAGTTGTCAGGTTATCACTATTTTGTAGACCTACATGATAGTAACAACAGCATTTTTCTTGATTAATGTATATTCAGCAATTAAAATCAATACAATAATAAAGATTGAACATGCTGAGAAGTCATTTGTAGATGAATTTATTTTAACTGCATAACCATCTGCTTTGCTAGGACCTGAGCTAAAACTAAAAATATGGCAGAATTAATGCATCACTTTCTTCCACTGGTACTTGGGGGGGGGGGGGTTCACAGTCTAGTTAGTGTTGAAACTTTCTAGTGGTGGTGTAAGAGCTAAAATGCTTTATGATAAGCGTTATTGATAAAAGCATTATTTTTTTATATTTTCAAGTAATCATTCACTCTTTGCAAATTTTAATACTAATGCAATTATTGTCAATAATAATTATTATTTTTATGTTTGAGTTACAAATAAACTGCTAACCCTTTTGATATAATGTTTTACTAAAGTTTTTTTTGTATAATGTTCATTTTCTATGATGATCATTTTCTAATATTTATTTTATATAATATTCATTTTCTTGTATTGTAATAGGCATTTATTTGCACTGTAATATTGTATGTAATATTCATTTTTGTACAATATTTCTTGTTCTTTAATATTCATTTACTTGATCTGTAATATTAATTTTATCTAATATTTATTTTTGTATGGTCATCTTTCCTTACTTTTCATTTGTTCGTCGGGACTCTTTCACCTTTACCTTATCACAGTATCCCGATGAATCTGCATATGCAAATGGTGATAGAAGCCTAGTAGACGATGAAGAGGAGGAAGAAGAGGATGAACCCATTAGCATCACAGACAGTTGTTATACTGATGAAGGGGAGGCTGCTCCTCCAGCCAAACCCAGGAGTCGCCCATCATCTTCTCAGGCCCAAGCAGGCCGTCGCAGTCAGCAGCCAGTTCGAAGGGTTGTTAAGGTATCCTCAGTCTCGGACTTCTTGATCCCCCAGAGTTTTGCATGACTTAATCAGTGTTGAGATTGGACAGTGTCATTTTTTCCTCTCTTGGGGAGTGCCAGGCTTTTTGCATGAATTTGTGTTTCGACTCCTTTTTTTGTTTCTGGTCATGTTTTGTGGTTGTGGGCTAGGTGGTCCATAGTGATGGCCGGTGTGATTCATAGTCATGGGCTGTGGTCCATGAGATGGTTGTTGCCTGAGTTTGTAATTTTCTTCACTGCATGTGATAATGTGTCGGTCAGTGATTTTGTCTAGAAATATGTCAGGTCATTGCCATTAGTTTTACTGTGAGTTGTAGAAAATCATCAAAGCATCCACTTAAAAATAGACAGCTGAAGGTTGTGAAATTGTACATCTATCAGTCATCAAGGCTTTGACACTAATACACAGTATGATTCATCATGCATCAAGAATAAGCAGCTAACATTAACAAACCTGTAAACTTCAACATCAAAAAGTCTAATATCACAAAGTTCACTGTGCTTAAAGAATAATAACAGGCAAAGTCTAATGTACTTTTAAGTGGACTTATTTTTATTTGTTAATTGTTCTGACACCTGGAGCATCATATTTATTCTCTCTTATCTTTCTGCCTTACGTTAGAGAGAAGAGGTCCTTGTGCCTGCTTGTAACAAAACGTGATGAACTGATAGGTGGAAGCTTTGCTTGTTCATTAGACACACATTTTGTGGGATTTATCATTTTCTTAATGTTTTTATCCTCAAATTATTCCCTGATGGCTACTGCATCGGTAGGAATTCTGTAGCATTCTGCTGCGTGCCTGAAGCTTGAAATTAATGCTGCATTTTGTACAGTTCAGGCAAAGTTGCTTGTATTTGTGAATTGTTACCTTTAGTTTTAGGTGCCATTTTGTACAGTTTAGGCATAATTGCTTGTGTTTGTAAATTGTTACCTTTTGTAGTTGTCAGTTGTGCAGTTACTTCGCTATTCAGTGATGCATATGCATGTTACCATCTCTGTTTTGTACTGGAACATGTCGACTGCTAATGAAGACTAACTTTTTTTCTGACTAAAAATAGTAGTAAACATTTTGCACTTACCAGCATCATATGTGCCTGCATTGGTGTGTTGTTGTTATGGCAACTGGTTGGTTATTTTTCAGAGTAACAAAAGTGTGTCCAGCAACCTAAGTGGAGGAGAAAATGGAAGGCCTGCCAATAAAGGTAAGCAACAGAACTGTGGGTATTATGTAAGAATAAAAACTATAACATTGGGTACAGCTTAAGTTTATAACTATCTTGTTTGATCTTTGATTTCCATTCAAAAAATTTGTCAAGATTTAAAAAAGAATAAGACAGTGACACAGTTTTTGAACTATGATAAATCCTTTGTTTTAGGAACATTCTTTGTTCATCTAAAAGCTGTCTTTACATAAAAGATGTAGCCCTTGTCAGGCTTCTACAGCTTGTGGAGTGAGGAACAGTCCACTTATAAAATAATACAAATGATAGGGATTGTAAAATAATACAAATGAGAAAGAATATAAAAGCAATTAACAAATCCACTAAGGCGATGTTCAGTGTTTACACATTGTGGTAAAAATACACTAAACAATGGTTTACCCTACTGAGTATTTGAAAGTGACCTCAGAGAGGTGTGCATGCTTCTGCTTTACTTACAGTACCAAAAACAATGGTACCAAGGTGTTCTTTTATTGGTACCTTTAAGATTGATAAGATGCTGTGAACAAGGCATTGAGCTCTACTTGGCAGTACAATTTTGTGTTTAGTGCAATCAGGGCATTGAGTCTACCTCGCAATATGATTGTTTGTTGTGTTTAGTGCAATCAGCAAGAGCTCGCCCAAGTTATGTGCGCCCTCAGCCACCGAGGGAACAGAATGGTCAGGCAGAACCTCCACCACCAAATGAACCAAAGAAGTCTGTGATACCAATAGGTACAAACATGTTTTGTGATTAGCCATAGAGCAGTATGGGAGGAAAGGGGTCATCTACCTGCATCTGGTTTTAATGTGAGCAGTGGGTGACAGGGCAGTATTTTGTCCATACCACAACATGTATTAGCTCAGGTGAATGGTATGTTATGCCTGTATGTGGTTTTAATATGAGCAGTAGGTGATAGGGACTATATTGTCCATACCACCACATTTACTAGCTCAGGTGAACAGTATGCTATGCCTGTGTGCAGAAGTAACAGGCACTTGAAATCATTTCAGCTGCTGAACCACAGAAATGACTTGTCAGCTGTGTGTGTGTGTGTGTGCATGGGTATGTGATGATGAAGGTGTGTCTTAAGAATGGTCGAGATGTAAGATTGCATGTTTTTAGGTTTCCTTCCAATTGTTATTCTTTCTCCAGCTGCTGGTTCCCGTCGCAAATCCAATGTAGTTAAAGAAATTGAAAAAATAAAACAAAAGCGAGATGAGCGGCGGGCTGTGCACCAAGCTATCCGTGAGCAAGCTGAAGCAGAATATGACACCTCAGATCCCAACTGGGAGTTCAAAGCAATGATTAAGTAAGTAGGAGATAAATTGTCTCCTTTCCCATCTCCCCCAGTTCAATATTTGGGGTTTTCTATCATTTTTGTTTTATGTAATTTAAACTTCTCTCATATCTATCCATGATAATAGCTCCTCAAATATAAGTAGTGAATTGGTAGGAATCGAAAGCGTATGCAGTCAGTAACTTAAGGATTACCATTAGAATATACCAAGCTCACTACTGTTTCAGAGGTTGGCAGAGGCACTCATACCTACTACTTTACGTAATGTGTTTACACCTGATGAAACCTTGACCTCGTGTGCCACTGTCTTGGAACGAGAAATATGAAATGCTTTCAGATCCAGAATAAGTAATCACTGCAGCTTGGAAATTAAATCCCATTGGATGGAATGATCAACTTCAATAAGTTGTCTTCTCCTGGAATGTTGTTGGAGAGCAACAAGACAGCAGGAGGAGAAAAGAGAAAAGATATTGGTTGAGAACATGTTATTGACATTATTGCACACTTGTCTCTCATTTCTTTCAGAGAATTCCGCAGTCAGTTGGAGTATCGACCTCTCACAGCCTCTGATCCTATAGAAAACCATCAAATTTGTGTCTGCGTGAGAAAACGGCCCACGAACAAGAAAGGTAACTGAATTCTACTTACTGAATTTTTTAAATAAGTTTTCTCATGCTGTATGATTGTCATTTTAATTTGTGATTAATGTAATCTGAAAGCAGTTTTGCAAGGAAAGATGATTATTTTGTGCAGAAAACTATATATGTACGAAAAGGCTTAGCATATAATGCAAAGACCGCACCCAAGTGTTTAAAAATGAAAGCTGTGCTTGTTGTCTCAGTAAAAAATACATAGCTCCAAGCTCAGTCCCCTTTGCCTTTTTGTTTTTAAACAGAACTATCAAGGGGGGAGCCTGATGTCCTAACAGTGCCTAACAAGGACAATGTCATGGTGCATGAACCCAAGTTAAAGGTGGACCTCACAAAGTATCTAGAGAACCAGACCTTCCGCTTCGACTACGCCTTTGATGAGAATGCAACTAACGAAATGGTGTATCGGTAGGTGCTTGAAGCTTTCTCATCATTCCTGGTCTGCTTATAGGTCTGTGACATAATGAGTGCCTTTCAGTTGTCTTTAGCACTCGCAAGAAGAAAGTGAAATTATCTACCAACAGGTTGTTGATTATCGTTTTAATGCTAGTGTTTCGTCGTCTTTATCTAATGCTGTAAGAGTCATGGACCATTCACATGTTTTTTTCATGGTGTTATCAAGGGGCTTGACAATGGCTTTGATAACATTACTATGATTAACATAGTCTTTTGTGTATGTCTTTGGAAAGTTTTCACATAAATTTATAATGATAACGGCACTAAAAATGTTAAATGTCCGTGGTTCTTTAGCTCTCTCTTATGTCTGTGATGAGAAATCAGCCATGGTCATAGATGTCCGACATGCTTGTGCTGTAGTTTAATGATCTGTCACCTATTTTTGAAACAGGAGTTTTACATGAGGAAGATAACAGTGAACAGGAATGCTTCTGTTTATTAATCCATGTTTGTTTTATAGCTCTTAATTGATGACCTATTTAATAATCATTCCCACTCACCATCTGTTTATCCATATTTGTTTTATGGATCTCAGTTGAAGACCTACATGAGGATTGTTCACACTCACAATGGCTGTTTATCAGCTGTACTTCTGTTAATGAAGGCATTGACTCACCTATCTTACAAAGTTTCCCAGTTGATTTTTTGTTGTTGCGTGTTTTAGGTATACGGCAAAGCCTCTGGTAGAAAGCATATTTGATGGGGGCATGGCAACATGCTTTGCTTATGGTCAGACGGGAAGTGGAAAGACACATGTGAGTCTTGTAGTTGTATAGCTGAATACATTTTGTAATTTACCACAGACCTTTCAACCTGCAGCTGGATTTCCTTTTCTAAACTGTAGACAGCTTCTTACAGTACGCTGAATTCTGTGTACACAAATAAAATATGAGCATTGACGTGATTTTCCTATGCTGTGTTTTGTGTACAGACAATGGGAGGAGACTTCACACTCAAAGGACAGCAAGACTGTGCCAAGGGTATTTATTGTTTAGCAGGTGAGCCACAAGTTATGCCTTGCTACATGTGCAGCCTTCGTACATGTTTCACTGAGCTGCATTATCACAGTTTGGTTCTTGGTTTGAGCAACAGCAGAACGCTTGCCCACGATCATCTTACACGGTCTTTACTCCTTGACATTCACATTCTTTGTTGCCACAACATTTTGAGAATGTTCTTATAGTTAGATTATTTAGTTAGTTGTAATTATTTGGTATTTCTTGCAGCTAAGGATGTGTTTCGGCTGCTGCATTCCAAGTATAAGAAGCTAGATCTAGTGGTAGGAGCCAGTTTCTTCGAGATCTACAGTGGTAAGGTGAGTATGACCTTCCTTGCTATTGTCTTTGGCTCATCTGTACTGGCACTTGCTCAGAGTGGCAGTCTGTGCTGAAAACAGTCATGATTTAGGAGAGCAAGTGTTGAGCTTGTATAAATTCATATAGAGCAGATGTGGCACAAATTAAGTCCAAAGTGGTATTTCGCAACTTGAAGGTCCTCCACAGTTTATAGTGTTCTGGTGAACTGAGCACGTGTTTTTACAGGTCTTTGATCTTAAAAAGTAAGTTTATTGATGTAGTGTTATGATGCAGCAAGTACATGTATATGCACAGGTCTTTGACCTTCTCAACAAGAAGCTGCGCTTGCGGGTACTGGAGGACCACAAACAGCAGGTACAGGTGGTGGGGCTGCGAGAAGAGCCTGTGGACAGTGTGGAGGACGTATTGCAGCTTATACAGCATGGCAACAATGTCAGGTATAGTCTTTATATATAGCACAGCAACAGTATCTGGTGTCAGGTGTAGTCTTTATACATAGAGTGAAAGGGGCAGCAGGCGAAGCATGTAAAAAGTGTTTAGAACCATGTCAAAAGAGTAATAATGCTAGATGTCAATTATTTTTATTCTGATTTGCTATTATGGGAAGGGCTTGTAGGGGTTAAGGAAATGTGAAAATGTTAAATTAACTGTTGACAGCCAGGCCAAGAGGGTAATAATGATCTATTACATTGGAACCTCCTGTATCCGGTCCAATTAGCCATGCATTCGGTTTTCCGAGATCGCCTTTAAAAAAACTGCTAGCCATCACAAAACTGCCAAGAATTCCGACTAGAGGAATGTACACACTGAACGTGTGTCACAGCTGAAGTTTTCTTTGTCGATGGGTTTCTGAGAATTATTCTAAAAGGATTAAAAGTAAAGCATATGTGCACTGGATTCCGAACATTCTCCCCTCCCATTTTTCCAAATTCCGATGCCTGCCATTCGTCAATAAGTTTTGACATTTGTCTTCTGCTTCAACGCTTTTTGTTTGGAAAAGATTGTGTATGGGTTGCATCATCTGCAAATGCAACGCATTGTTCTGAGTTAATTCAGTTGGCATCTACACCTTGAGGATAGAAAGTGACTTAAAGTTGGTGCCGAAATGTTGGGGTCTGGTGCGGGAGTGAAAAGAAAAGGAATTGTTTTGTCAATTGCTATGAAACTGCAGATTGTTGAACCTGCCAAAAAGGGGTAATCAGGTCCCAAGCTTTCATTGGAATTTAACATCTGAAATCAAGCATTGCCTGATACTGCACCCATTCTAGCATTTGCAAATTTTTCGAATTATTTTCAGTTATCCATGATTTTTGATTATCCAGATGACAGGCACCGGTCATTGAACCGGGTAATTGAGGTTTCACTGTATTTCTAATTTGATATTTGTTATAAGAAGGGCTTGTGAGGGTCAAGCTTTAATCAGCTTTATTACTACGAGACTGAGGCTGAGGAAGCGTGTAACTATTTGTGGGGTCTCAAGTATGCATACCACAGTGACACCCTGCCCACTTCCTCCCATCTGGCAATGACCTAACATGAAAAGACTCCAACAATTAGCATCCACATAAAAATGTCTGTATCTAGATGTACATTTTCAATTTCAGAACGTCAGGTCAGACTTCTGCTAATCAACATTCTTCTCGATCTCATGCAGTATTTCAACTGATTCTTCGCACAAGGTATCATGCAGGAGTTTGTAATTAGATTTAAGGCTGAAAGTTTTTTATACAATCTAAGTAGATTTCAGGGTGGCCATTTCTTATATAATGTAATTAGATTTCAAGGTGAATGTTTTTTATATAATGTGATTGGTTGCGGGACATTTTTTTCTCAACATTTTATCTCTTACTGTAAGGAGACTTGTTAGATAATACATTGGAATTCAGGGTGGAAAGTATCATTAAGCTACTACATGTATAAAATGTAAAACATAACATATTGGTGGATTTCCAGGCAAAGAAGTAAGATTCATGGAAAGTTCTCACTTATTGACTTAGCAGGTGAGAATTACTCAGATCACTTGTATTTTTTTTATAGGCCAACAAAATTTATTACCCCCCAACCCTATCAAGTATAAAAGGAATGCAAAACAGATTTGATTCAAAATAAATTTAAAAATAAATGAAATATTTCCTAAACAGTGAAGATTTATCCATGGCATTGGCAGGAAATTTTTTATTCTCTCGATCTGTTAGACAAAGCTACACCTCTAGTAGTATATGTCAAGTACTCTTGATGTGTTAGACACAGCTACACATCCAGCAGTGCATGTTATGACCAGGCCAGCTAACTAAAATAAGTCAGGAAGATACACGAAGGTTAAGGATGCTGACGTAGATATACGCCTGCCTACAGGTAATGAACGGGGTGTGGACACATCCAGCTCAGACCGACAGACCCGGATGGAAGGAGCAGAGATAAACAAAAGTTTGCTGGCTCTTAAGGTGGGAATGTGCAATTTTGGTTTACGAAAAAATATTAGCTCAAGACATGTTTTTTCTACAGTTTTATGAGCAGCAGTGACGCCAATGTGTTTTACAGAAGTCATCTCGCCACATGAGTGGGAAGACCATATCCTCCAAAAGCTTTATTGTCCCAGGCCCAAAAGACTGGTCTGGGCAAAGTGACAAATATCGTCTGGTCACTTAAGGTTGCCTATCAATTATGTCTAAGTTTTAGATGACAGTCTTTGTTTATTCGTTCAGGACAGTCCAGTTGCGCAACGGTTAGCGGCTGTCAGCAATACAGTGAGAGTTGACTGTCCTGGGTTCAGGTCTTGTCTCAGACACACTGTTCTTTCTCTGCATGTGGCATCTGTTTACAGGGCTGGCTGCCCTGCTGTGATATAGCCTTAGTTGCTGGCTCGGTGTGAAACACCACCACCCCTCCCCGCCCCCCTCGTTTATTCTTTCATTGGCGGTTCTGTTAAATGAATATGCTGTTCAGACCTTGATCTAGTGTCTACACAAATGGTGACAAAAATTTAAATTCAAAAATGATTTAACTCATTGCGGTCGCACTGGCAAACCATACCTGGTGGCTTGCCTTGTTTAAGAAGTCTCACCGTACACGTTTCCAGTGCTTTTTTTTTTTTTTTAAACTTGCGAATAGTTAATGGTACAAGAACAAAAAGTAGCTCATTTTAAATTAAGCTGCATCATATCTCTACAGTTTACTTCCCTTGGTTTGTATGACAGGATATCCAGGCTTTTTTATTCTCTCTTTTTTTCTTTTCTTTTGTCTTTAAATAGTAATGACTCTAAAAATATGATATGCTGCTTTGTGTAGGAATGCATCCGTGCACTGGGCCGTAATGGTGCCCACCTGCCATTCCGTGCCAGTAAATTAACCCAGGTTCTGAGGGACTCGTTCATCGGGGACAAGTCTCGCACATGCATGGTATGTGAGTTGTGCAGGTTAAATAGCTTCTGAAGAAATTGGCCAGTTTAATGAGTTGCGGACCTTTAGCAAATACTGCACTTAAATATGCAGTTCTGGCACTAGGTTTCAAGTGTTGAATTACAGTGAGAAAACAGTTACGTCTCCAGTAGTCAATAAATGCTTGACAATGCACCTAAATCTTGTGTTTCTTCCCTATATTGGTTTTAACTGTTGATAAATGAGAAAAAGTTGTCCTTAAGCCACAATGTGGGACTGTGTGCAGATTGCGATGGTGTCCCCAGGAATGAACTGCTGTGAACACACACTCAACACACTGCGCTATGCTGACCGGTGAGCAGCTTCAGGCAGCTTTCTTTCCTCCTATCTCTTTTTTTTTTTCTCTAGGGTCATTTGAATTCATGTAATAAATGTAATCTCAGATTTGTATCAAGCTGACTACGTTTAAAGCCAAAAAATTTGCGCAAGAACTTCTCAGTTGTTTACCTTATCCCTAGTTCTGAGGGAATTAGAATTTCTGCTGTAGAGGATCAGAGTCTGAGGAAATGCCTTGTGTTACCACACTGATGTGAAAGCATTTGTAAATAGTAGCTTAAAACAAAATGAGCCTAGATTTATTTATATATTTATTTTTGTGCCATGAGCCTAACTCCAGGTCCTATTTCTATTGACAGAGTAAAGGAACTTGGACCAAGTAAGCCAGCAGATATGGCACTACCTCCAGTTTCTGCCCTAGGAACTTTGTCGCCACAGAACTCAGACCTGGCTCTTCTCAAGACCTCAAATGTAAAGCCTTTTTTTTTTCTTTCTTTTTTTGCTAGACTCACCACGAGTAACACGGCTTTAGTGTAAACAGACATGTATTACATTTTAAGTTGGGGCATTGATCTTGCTGAATTATGTTACAAGTTTACTTTCTTCCACCTAGATGTCGTTTGTTCATTTTTCAGCTGGCTGTTGGTCTTGTAATTGTTGTGTATCCTTCCAGTCTCCCTGGTTTTCTCTCTGGCTCTGTCTTTGCACTTTGACATTGCCTGAAATAGATGTGCCAAGCATTTGCTGGAGTTTATATATTCTGCTTTGGGTTTGTTGTGGGCTTTTGTGTTTTCATCAGATGGAAACTGTTCCATTTTTTTGTGTGAGTCTGCTGACAGTGCTGTGCTGTGTCTGTGTGTGAGAGAGAGAGAGAGTCTGCTGACAGTATTGTACAGTTTGTGTATGTGTGAGTCTGCTGACAGTGCTGTGTCTGTATGTGAGAGAGAGAGAGTCTGCTGACAGTATTGTACAGTTTGTGTATGTGTGAGTCTGCTGACAGTGCTGTGTCTGTATGTGAGAGAGTGAGAGTCTGCTGACAGTATTGTACAGTTTGTGTATGTGTGAGTCTGCTGACATTGTTGTGAAGTAAGTGTGTGTGTGTGTCTGCTGACAGTGTTGTGAAGTGTGTGTGTGTTTGCTGTCAGTGTTGTGCAGTTTGTGTAACCCTGATCATTCCAACCTGGAATACATCTTTTGTTTAACCTCAGGATGCGGCTTGTGATGCTTGTACGATTTTCCTTCGGTGAATAGTTCAATTTTTCTGCTTAGGTGTGGAAGCCTTAGACTTAAGCTCTTGCAATCAACATCTTTTCTCATTTCTTGTGTAAAATGATGTCCAGTTTGCCTTGTTTGTTTAGTTGCTTAGACACTCTGTTTGCTGCAGGGGCTCAGGGGAAAGGTAGGCTTGTGGTCACATCTTTCCAGCTGTTGTTCTTCTTGTCATTGAGCAAGTTTGGCTAAATCACCTGCTGTGATGGCAAGATCTTGGGAGCTTATGGTTTGCCAAGCTGTTGAGTTATGATTTCAAAACATCATCTGGTTGGTCCAATCTTCCACTTCTTCGCCCTTCATATCTAGCTATGCGGTAGCCCCGGCTGGGAGAATGGCCATTGAAGTCAATATGAGCCATTCTTTGTTGGGCTGAATAGAGATGAATCATCTTGAATGGTGGAGAAAAGATGACCCTTTTGTCCACTTCTTCACCCTCCACACCTAGACCTGGGTAACCATGATCTATTCTTTGTCAGGCTGAATAGTGTCTTGAATGGTGGAGAAGAAGAGCTGTGTATTTTTGCTGCTGGTTGGGTGTTGTTTACTACACAAAGGAGTCTTGCTATTGCCCCATGTGTAAAATCTCTTTTGAATGTTTTTATAGTCTCTGATGGAGAAACAGTAGTTTTGATTAAGATAAGTCTCCTACATGCTGTAAATTACTTTTCACAAATGTATTTCTGTAGTACAGTCACAATAAAAACTTTGTAATTGTGTAATTTTTAAAAAAAAGATCCATTCATTAAATCACATCCTAAAGTGAATCAGGAGTATCCAGAACGAGACCAATCAGTCACAAGCTAAATAGTAATTCTGATGACTTTACCAACCACACTCTCAGAAAATTGTATTCAACAAGTATAGAACCTACTTTCCCTGTAAATAAAAAATTTTGTCTGTTGACTGTGACTGCATTGGCAACAGCAAACTGGTGCATCAACTTGTGTTAAGACAAAACATTATTAAACTGACCCACACTTGTGCGCAATGTGTTGGCAGCAAGAGGAAGTAAGTGAGGAGCTGCTGACATTCCACCAAGTAATGAACAAAATGCAGGAGATGGAGGAGGAGGTTCAGGATGATCACAAATCCATGGTAGAGGTAAGTTCCTGACACTGCTGATTTTAGCCAGTGTTTGCTCAGATTGTTACAGATTCAACCCACTATAGGATGGCTTAACAGATTTTCCTGGACTCCTAGTAGACTTCACCCAGACTGACCCCTCAGTAAATATCATTTTGTGACAGTCTAGCTGCTTACAGTGCTGATAGCAGTATCTTTGTATGGTGTACAAGTTGTGACAGTCACCACACTACAGAGTTGTTACATTTCTGGACTGGAGTGAGGGAAGAACTGTGAACACAGTTCTGATAGCCGTTACGAATGTTGCATGTTCTCACCTGTTGTGACTAGCCTTCATGAGTGTTTCATGTTCTTACCTGCAACTTATCTAATGGCACTGGTGGTGTCTGTCCTTACAGATGAGTGCCAAGTGGCTTGTTGAAGACAAGCGGCTATTAAAAATCACAGAAGATGTGGATTATGATGTCGAGGGTAGGTATATATTTTGTTTGATAAAGCAGTTTGCAGCTGATGCAAATAGTTATTAAAATGAGTTTGTTTATAAAAATGTCCTTGTTTTTAAAGTCACTGATTGACTGACTGGCTGATGATGACGTTTCCTATATTACAGTGCTCTGGCTTTGTATGAAGTTTGTGTGTGTGTGTGTGTGTGTGTTTGAAACTGCATTTTGTGTCCAAGTTTATGGAGAGATTTATTAAAATGGTTGACCTGATTTTGCAGCTTATGCCAAACAGCTGGACGCACTTCTAGCCAAGAAAATTCAAGCATTGACTGCTTTAAGAGGTGGGCTTTTGCACTGATCAATATTTGATCACTAGTTGTAGGAAAGTGGCCAGAAGTAAAGAGCCTAGAGGATATGTGCTGTAGGCTGTAGGCTTTGAGAAAACTTGAGAGAATAACATTATTTTTTGTAGTGGGCACAGATTGGGTTGTCGACTGTCAGGTAATTTGATTAAGACTAAGAGGAACACCATTGAAGTGGATGCAGTATTTAGTTAAGGTGCATTTATCAAAAACTGACGAGAACCAGGAAGAGTCAAACCTGGCTGACTCTAAATATCTTGTGGATGCATGATTCTGTTCATAAAAAAAATTGAATAGACAGCATGCTATCTTCATAATAGTAAAATAAAATTGTCAGACAGTGGGAAGAAGCAGAGAATAAACACACTAGTCCCTTGTCTTCAGGAATATTGAATATAGCTGGTTGCAAGAGAATAGTTCCTACAATGTGAGTAAATAATTTGTGTTGACAAGATACTAGATAAACCTGTTGTTGGTTGTGATTTATTCCTATTGCGTGCATTTGTTGCAGACAAAGTGGCCACATTCCGTGTAGAACTGCAAGAAGAAGAGAACCTTAGTAAAAACATCAAGTCCAAACGTCCCCCAAACAAATGAAGCAGGAGCGTGTAGACCGAGTGTGCCGTTAGCTGCAGCAGCTCTAGGCAATTGCCTTCTCTTCCACCAATGGATTTCTCAGTTAGCATAGAAACTATCACAAGCTTTGGAGGTTTTAATTGCTGGAAGAGGAGAAAAGGCATCCCATTGGAGAACTCATTCATGCTATTGCTTCTGCTTCAAAATTATTAACCCAGGTGAAGATCTGTGCCAGAGGAAGGCTGGGTGGTTGTGTACACATTTTTTTGTATTTGTTAAGCTGGTTTGCTGTCAGCTTGCACTAATGGCAGATTGCAAGGTGGACTGCATTCACAATCATTAAAAACAAGTTTGCTTTCTTGGGCCACTTGAGGTGAACGGAGGAATGGTGCCACACACAGTCACAATGGTGCATCGTGTTGGCAGCGGCTCATGGCAGGACTTCTTATGGGAGACAATTGCTTTAGCTGGCATGCTTCAACGCTTTTGCTGAGCATTGTATTTTGTATTTGCCATGATTTTTTCTCTCCATTTTGTGAAGACTGGGATATTTAAAACGAAGAGTAAACAATACTGAACATAGTAACAATTACAAAATGCTTCAAGATGGACTTGCCATTGATCAACACTGAACGCTGAATGCTGTGTATGTTGGCATCTGTGATTCACATGATGTGTATGTGCAACAACAGTTATAGAGCACAAAGTGTTAGCTGACTGTATTGTTTTGGCTTCAGCTTGGAGAATTGTTTGCATAGTCTGTGTGCATGATTGTTCTGTTAGTAATGCAAAATGGATTCTGTAATGCTTGTAACTTGATCAGCAGTAAATTGCCCCAAAAACCCAGTAAAACTGCAGTTTGAGAAATTTACCCGTCGATCTTTTGGTCACATCAGATCTTTGTATACGCATTTATTCAGTTGAGCATACTTAGTCCTCATGGTACGTAAAACATAATAATAATAATAATAATAGTGAAGATTTTTATAGCGCATATTCACACTCGTAGAGAGTATGCTCTTAGTGCTTAAAACATCCACTAGCGTCCTCCATTTGTGGCTGTCAGAACATATTTAGTTGTTCATTTGGACATATGTACTTAGTCCTCATCCTATGCAAAACATCCCCTAGCCCTATCGTCCTCCATTTGTGCCTGTGTTAGCAATGTCTGCTGCTTCATTTCCGTCTCCATGTATCTTCGCCAAGTTTCTTTTGATCAGCCATATCTTTTGTTACCATCAGCAGTCTAAATGAAGAGCTATTTTGGGTGGTGGATCTGTTTTCATTCTGCACAAATTACCGAGCCATCTCAGTCTTCATTTTTGGATTATGGTTTCCGTATTTGTGCTGCTGGATTATATGAGGATTTTTAAGTTAGTGATTATGCTTGGCTGTAATGTCTTGAGAATTTTTCTGGGACATCAGTTCTGGAGGGTCTCTAGCTTTGACCTGATCTTGCTTTTTTCCAGCAGTCATACAACCAGAATGCTATTGCTTCTGCAGATTGTTGATCCCATTTAGGTAAAGTAAATAAAGATGGCAGAGCAAGACAGCCTGAATAGTAAAACTTTCGATAAAAGACAGTTGGCAAGTGGTGTCGACATAAAACAGGTGGAAAAAAAAGTGGGGAGATTATCACCCATTTGTTCTTCCTAACTGAAAGAAATTCTGTTGTGCCATGTACAATACAATCCAGGTCTGACTTTATTAATAGCTGGTTGCTGCTTGTACTGAAGTTTGGCAGTCCAGCCTACATGTGACTGTATTTGGAGAAAGGGACATACACTAAGTTTATGCATTTGAGATCATCATGTTCTACCTTGTCACCTGTTGTACTTTCCTTTCAGCAGTTTTTTTAATGACTCCATCGCAGAAAAAAATTACTAAGGAATAAGACATGTAGAAGATGAAGACTATTACTGGTGTCAGACGTTTTGTGTTTTCTTTCCACCATTCTATGCATGTGAAAGAAAACTTCAGGCACAAAAATCAGACAATGCATTGTGAACTAAAAATGTGTGATCTTGTAAAAGTTGTAAACTGCAGTAAAAAGGAAATTGTGAAAAGAAATCTTGGATATAGTTATGCTGCTCCAAAATAAGCTAGAAAAGAACAAAGTCTCAATATAGGGGTCAAGCTATTGGTGACGATAGGCCTCCAGTAACCACCTCACTGTTGCTGTTGCAGATTTTATGATGTACAATGTGCAGTCTGTGATATTTTTGTCCCGTGTGCTGCCATTTTTTGTTAACATTTGCTTTGCATTTTCAACCTGAAGGCTACCTGTTTCTCTCTATTAACCTAGGACCGTTTTTTTTTTTTTTTTTGGTCTTTTTTTCTTAGAAAATAAGGGATTTAGCTAAGTATGATTAAAGTCAACTGCCGCGTTTGTCCAGAAACAAAAGTTTAATTTGTTAATTTATCTGCTGTATGTCAATTTCCAAGCAAGGGTTAAGGTAACGGGCTCTTTATACTAAAAGCGCGCTGTAAGAAATCTCAACATCGGTGGAGGTGAAGAGCCTGTGGCAAGATGCTAGGTGGAGGATAATATTTTTAAAGGTGATGTTTAAGTGACGATGATGTACTTTCAACAGAAAGGATTGTATTTGCTGCACAAGTTGTTATGCAGATTGAGGTTGTTTGCTTGCATGTGCATGATGTAAATCACTCAGGACAGTATTATGCATGCACTGGAGCAATTGATGGTCATCTTGGTAATTGAGTACTAAGAATGAACAAAGTTGTGAATATTTCACAGTGGAATCCACTGACGTAAGTGTTGTGCAAGCAGCCCGTACAGTGTGGAGTAGACATCTTGTTAAATTCTGTAATATGTGTATTTGTTCTGCAGAAGGTTATCTTGTCACCGGGTGTCAGTATTTTATGTTTAGAGGTTATATGTGGCGTGTGTGTGTGTGAAGATGCTGTTTGAGGTATAGTCTGTAGCACTAGTGACTGGGAGTTTTGCCCAAGACTTAGGAGAGGCGAACAAAGGAAGTAATGTGGACTTTGCCGTTCATATGACCTATACAGACATCATGAACCACTAAGTTTACTGTTCTGAGGGCCTCTTAAGGACCTGAACTGACATGGCCTGACCATTAAATCACTCAAGTTCCAAAGTCCCTTGGTTTTAATAGTTTATTGTAAAGTATGTATATTTTGTCTGTAGAAACAATGTCTGCAGAAGTGTTTTTATCACGGCACCTTGTCTGGGAAACAGTGTCTTACGGCGCACATTATAGATCTACAAATTAGCGCTGTCATCTGTCATCAGCTAGTATTTATATTTGTTTATATGTTAGCTAAACCTGCATTTTCCCAAACTCCAGGTTGTCAGAGTTGACAATCTTGATCAATATGTTGACCAAAGTTCTAAAGACCCAAACCAGTTTTTTTTTAATCTTGTGACTGTCAAATATGGTCAGATGTTGAACTTTATTTGCCTGTGAAGAAGGCCCTTTAAGGATGGGACTGACCATAAAGTCTTGCATCAATTTCCCAAATCTGTTGACCTTAAGCCAGAGCACTGATGGCAGGTAGACAGATGGGACACATTTGCAACCCGCTGCTGTATTGTAATCAGCAGAGACAAGTGAGTAGACTGAATCAGGCCAGAATCTCTTGGATCTTATTTGTTTCCTCAGCAACTTTCATTTGCTGTGGTTTAGTTGAATATTTTGTGTTTTTCTTTAAGGCTGTACCAGCACAGAGTTCTGGATTATTTTGACTAGTTATCTAGCTTTGTCAAGGGCTAAATGTTTTTTGGAACACCTTGCCAACACTCTTGTATTGTTGGCGCCAAATTCTTTTTGTATTAATGGCTAACATGCAAAGCATTTGTTCAAGTTTTACAAACATAAACTGAACCAATGAAATTCAATGGAGGGCATTATGAACCTTTCTGCTAATGTTTCCTTGCCAATGAGAGTGTTTGGGGTGGGAGATGCACCTGTGTGAGTAAATCTGTGTGGTTTCAAGAACAAAACCAGATATTTATGTATTTAAATCAGAATTTAGTGTGAGAATTACTACAATGCAGTAATGGGGGCAGAATAGGAATGGAGCACATTTCCAGGGACTCTTGTGCTGGTGTGCCAAGTGTTGGGACTAGTGGCTGCAGTCTGTTGTTCACACGTCCATTACAACCAAAATTGCTGAAATGTGAATCTGGGGAAAATTATAACAAGAAAAAAAAAACAGATGAAAATGAGTGGTGATTCGTTTTCAGGGAATTATGGGCGGATTGAAACAGACTTGAAAGAACCTCTTCAGGCCTTTAATACAAACTGCTTAGCTGACAGGGGAAAACACCAGCAAGAAAGACTGTCTATGACTGTACTTGATCTGGTGACTCATTTCTCCAGCTACATTTAATGTCATTGATACAAACACTTGTCGTGTCCAGCACCTGCTCATCTTTTACAATAACTACTGCAAAACAGTTGTGAACTGTGTTTGCTGAGCTGCTGTTTCTAGAGGCTGCATGTAGCTAGAGCAACATTTCAAATGTACTGCTGTCGTAGGGTTTTTCAAACTTGCCAGGTTTGACACAATTGTGGAGTTTTAAACAGAATGGAATGTGTGTGAGAGACAGGGGAGGGAGGTGGGTATCATGTGGATCCTGAGATCTCACATTCTTTGCATTTGTGACAGTGTAGGACTTTCAAAAGCAGAGCTGCATTTACTAGAATTGAAGAGCTCAACAAAATGCATCTTACCAACAAAGAATGAAAATCCACTTTGAAAAAATGTTTGTGGCGAAATGTTTTGTTTAAAAGAACTTGTACATTTTCAGGTGTTTGCTACTTCAGTAACGTCCCACCTGAAATAGTAATTGGCTCATTTGTTTTTCAGTCGAGGCACTTTCCATATAAAGTATCAGCAGATTAGCTGAGATACCTGCTGCTCCAGCAATGATTGTGCACACAAAGTGCTGTAGCCATAGCTAGTCTGAAAAAGGTTTTGTCAGTGCAGACAGATAATTCTGATTTGCTAGGACGTGGTACATAGTAGCAGAGCAGTTAGGTGGAATGCTAGTGACTGGGAAGTGTGTAGATTGTACAACTTCATTGGCTGTCATGCATCTTATGTTCATCACTTACTGCGACCAGGTGTCCACAGGTACTGGCTGTCAGTGGGAACAACTGGATAGATGCAGTGGCTGACGAGGCTTGTCATTTAAGCCTGTCGAGTGGGGAGAGCAGGTGCTGCTTGCACCCTCTGGTCCATTCCTTCATGTTTGTAAGTCACATCTTCTGTCCCCACTTGCCATTCTCCCCCTTCCCTGTCCTAGGTTCCCTTGAAGGATGCTACTACACAGGGTAATGCCAGATAAACAAGGCTAAACCAGACCAGCTTGCACTACTCAACTCTTGAGATAAGCAGTTCCTGGGGTCCCCCAAGTGTAGTGACCATGCTCCATATAATGTCATTGGCTTTATGGCCTGTACAAGGACCGGAGCAGCCTCCAGTCTCTTCCTACTTTCTTTGGCACAGAGCAGTAAAGGCCTTTCTCTGATGGATCAAATCTTTCAATTTTTTTTGTTCCATGGTAAGAGAATATATTATTCAATGCAACTGCCTCCCTGTACGCAATGTTATTGTGTGTATCTATTCACGCAGGAAACACGTATCTGTGGAGGGAATTAGAGTGTAACTGTGCATCATTGTGGATTTTGTAGTCTGTAGGTGCAGTGTGAAAGACAGTGAGGACTGAGGATTGTGGGTTCAAACCTTGCCTCCATCTCTCTTGATGTGCATCTAATTTACAAGGGCAACCAAGCTTGCTGTGATATAAACTCAGCTGCTGAATTGGAATAATATACCAACCAACATGTCTCTGGTTTACAGACCATGCCAGTAAACAGAACAAAATATTGATCATTACTTTTTGTAACTTCATTTACACCACGGTGATCTCACAAATATACTGGCTATTGGGTGGGGGGGGAGACGGTGATCTCCCAGTTCTGTGGGCTGAAACATTTGCAAGCTGTTGGAGGCTGGTGTCAAGTTCCAAGAACACGGATTCCTTCTTTACCATGTATTTGTGTCTTGTGTCTTGCCAGGAGTGTAACAGTTATTGTCATTCCTTTCAAATTATTTTGTGAGGCTACTTTGTTCACGTTGTTTGGCGTACTTTGTGCCTGGGAGTGGAGTGAGTGGTTCAGCCACATGTGGGCATTAACATCAGACGGATCAGGTCACACCTGATTACAGCAGAGAGTAGCCACTAACAGGTACAGTAGTTGGATCATGGCTTGTCCTAATAACACCAGTGTGAGCACCAAGATGTATCACCCCAGTGTGAGCACCAAGATGTATCACACCAGTGTGAGCACCAAGATGTATCACCCCAGTGTGAGCACCAAGATGTATCACACCAGTGTGAGCACCAAGATGTATCACACCAGTGTGAGCACCAAGATGTATCACACCAGTGTGAGCACCAAGATGTATCACACCAGTGTGAGCACCAAGATGTATCACACCCGTGTGAGCACCAAGATGTATCACACCCGTGTCAGCACCGTGTGGAAAGACCAAGTGTGTTAAGTGCAGAGAGAAACTAAAGGCAGGTTAGTTGTGTTGCGGTGGATTTGTATTAACAACTACTTAACAGTAGAGATGTCGCCGGAGTTTGTTTATTTTGACCAAGCTTGTTTCAACTTTTAATATGCTGACAGAAATGGTCCAAGCTAAGGCTTTAGTTGTTTCAATCTTAAGTTTCAACACTATTCACAAGGTCTCAAAGTAATCGCAGAGCTAGATGAAGTAATCACTTTGTCAGTCATTTCTGAATACACTTGTACTGACAGCATTGGTCTGCATGCCTCTGCTTCTTTGTAATGTGTGAGTGAGAGAGAGAGAAAGAATGAGTGAGAGAGAAAGAGTGAGTGTGCTGAAAGCTAGGATGTCATGTTTTCCAAGGTCTAATAAATGTGTGTCAGTACCATTGCAGTCCTAGTGTTGTCTCTTACAACAGCAATGTGCAAATGTGTCGGTACCATGGTGTTAGGTGGTAATCACCAGTGATTGTACCAAATAGTCACAGACAGCTGCTAGGTGGTAATCACCAGAGATTGTACCAAATAGTCACAGATAGTTGTTAGGTGGTAATCACAAAGATTTACCAAATAGTCACAGATAGTTGTTAGGTGGTAATCACAAAGATTTACCAAATAGTCACAGATAGTTGTTAGGTGGTAATCACAAAGATTTACCAAATAGTCACAGACAGCTGCTAGGTGGTAATCACCAGAGATTTACTAAACAGTCACAGATGTTAGGTGGTAATCACCAGAGATTGTACCTAGTAGTCACAGATAGCTGTTAAATGGTAATCACCAGAGATTGTACCAAAAAGTCACAGACAGCTGTACGGTAGTAATCAACACCAGTGATTGTACCAAATACAGATAGCTGTTAGGTGGTAATCACCAGAGATTTTACCTAATGGTCACAGATAGCTTTTAGGTGGTACAACATCAGTGACAGTCTTGAGCTGCCTGCACCCCCTCCCCCTGCCCCGTGGCTGATGGTCACATAGCACTGGGGGTCGTGATGCTTGGTCATGTAACGCTGTAAACTGTCTCCCTGTCCTAAACGG
Organism: Marisa cornuarietis; assembly: GCA_004794655.1. Classification (NCBI taxonomy): domain Eukaryota; kingdom Metazoa; phylum Mollusca; class Gastropoda; order Architaenioglossa; family Ampullariidae; genus Marisa; species Marisa cornuarietis. Next base: position 139,361 of record SMMW01000621.1, on the reverse strand, counting down.
TCTCCTGTCCTAAACTGTCTCCCTGTCTCACGGTCCTAAACTGTCTCCCTGTTCTAAACTGTCTCCCTGTCTCACGGTCCTAAACTGTCTCCCTGTCTCATGGTCTTAAACTGTCTCACGGTCCTAAACTGTCTCCGTGTTCTAAACTGTCTCCCTGTCTCATGGTCTTAAACTGTATCCCTGTCTCACGGTCCTAAACTGTCTCCCTGTCTCTCTTCTTTTGTCGTGACGAGTCTGACCTCAGCTACATAGGCTCCCTGGGTGAGGGCGCTGCGCCTCTACATAGGCTCCCTGGGTGAGGGCGCTGCGCCTCTACATAGGCTCCCTGGGTGAGGGCGCTGCGCCAGGATGGACGGTCGAGGGCGAGGGTCTCCCAGCTGCCAGCATTGATGCCAAGGTCTCTGGGGGTAGCTTTAAGGCTAATCTCGATAAAACTCCTTGTAACCAGAGAAAACATGTATCCCTGTATTTGTGAACATTATCATCGCTGACGTCACCTCCAGTATTTCCGCCTGTTGCAAGTGTGGCACGTGAAACAACACCCGCCCTGTGGCCCCTGCACCCTGTGTGACTAACAATTGTGTCGGACAGCCGCCAGTCTTCCTGCTGTCTCAAACACCAGCTTGGAAAACCGTTTCATTGTCTCCTGTTTCAAACACCTGTCGAGCAAAACGTTTGGCATTAGATAACATTAAGTATCACAAAGTTTGTGAACACGGGTGCAGTGAACAATCGAGTGACCAAGACCAAGGGCCGTGATACCCGTTAGAAAGGTTAAGTGTGTCCCGGGACCTTACGATCGTTATGGAGTGAGGTGTGAGGTCCCTCACTTATCTCAGATCAACTTTTGTTACCTTCCCCAGCCCTGTGAGTCAGGTACCGGGTCCACCACGTCCATATTCAACAGGTGGGTCAACAGGTGAAGTACCCGGCGTTACACGGGTATCGTCAAGGCAGTCTATACCTTCCCAGGGTGGGGACGCCATTGCCCTTACCACTATAGCCGTAATATCTAATAATATCTATGTATATGTGAGCATGTGATGGTCTAAAAATATTTAGAACACACTAAAATATTTCTTGTGCTTAGTTTGGAATGCAAGATGGAGCCACCCTAAACATTCAGGTGCATTTGTGAACAAATTTTCAATCACTTGGCGACAGATTTTCGTCTACCTGTCTGGCTATCCATCTACCTGCGGCCTTTCGATCAACGAATGTTGTCACCGAATCTGTCTTGATTTTTAAAAATCGTGCCTGTCTTTGGAAGAGTTACCTCCCGCGACACTCTCCTGTCAGGTAAGTGTCAACTGAGTGGCTGTGACGTAGACAGGTGAGATTCACGGAAGTGAGTGTCCATCTATTCGTACCAGCGGTAAACACTTTGCCATTGTCTTTTATTGGAGAAACAGGTAATATTTGATACATTCTATGCTGCATTCATCAGTTTAGATATTGCATTTTTATTGTACAGGTAAAATTCCAGGTGTGTATTAAACAGTTCAAACACCTTGACCCCCATTGATGAGCATGTGTGCGTGAAGGCGGAAATGTTCATTGTCAAAAAGCAACAGACGCTGTGCAGTTTTCTCTCACCTGTTTAACTGCCACCGAAAGTTTCTCCCGTCTTTTTGTCCGTTTATTATGACGGGTTACGGACTCTGAATACAGGTATGACAAGAAATGAACAAACACTGAGTGAGGAAATTCTAAAGATGACGATGTCAAATCTCGGTCAGCGCTAGTTCGTAAACACTAATAGAGGCTGGCACTTCATGGACTCACTACGCGGACTGTTTGCTTTCACCGAAAGAAACCTGTGATGGGGCGAGAGGGTGAAGCCAGGTGTGCACAAGTATTATTACCACCTGCACATCAGCTTGTGTCTCTGGAAACATTAAGACAGCGATTGGTAAATATTACTGACAGTTAAATGGCGGGGCTGACAGGGAAACAACTACAGGAGCAAGTGTACGGTTGCTACATGGCCCCAAAGCATTCTTTTATAATTGTCAGGGTTATTTTAAATCGAGGTTTCCAACACTTATCTATCACTTATTCTCAAACTATATATATACTTTTTTGCGTCATCAGCACCTAAGGCACATAGAGTTATACAATCTGTACAAACTAAATAACCTATAACCTGCAGCTGTTAGAATTTAAAACTATAGGAAAGTAACCCAGTGGGTCTGCCCAGTTTACTTTTATAACAATTTGTGTTTTGGTTCAAATCGGATTAAACATTAAAAAGAACTAAAATGTGTGTGTGTGTGTGTGTGTGTGTGTGTGAAAACTACAGCAACTAAGTGGAAGCAGAAATGTAGTAACCACAACACTCTTATATTACAGAGTTGTGTGGCTGTCTAGCGGATGGCTAGCAGTGTATTTGTAAAGCAGTGTCTTACTAACACTCATTAAGGGTGTGACCTGAGAATTGCCTATAGAGAGTTTATTGTCAACAAATCATTATAATTGTAAACATTATTTATGGGAGGTTGTTGACATTGTTCATATCATCTGGGACATTTTAAAAACAGTGTTGTGACACATGCAGGTCTTCTTTGAGAGGAAGTGCATATGAATTGTCTAGGTCTAGTTGTATTGTTCCTGCTGCAGCTTCGTGGTGACATCATAATCATTTACAATTTTTGTATTTTCAATAGTGGTGACAGAACAGGCCAGACCTACTGCTGTAGTTTTTACTCAAGTTTCCACAATGGGAGACAGCCCTCCCCCAGAGTCTGGTGCACCAAAATTTGTGCGTTCAGTGTCGGGTGCAAGACAACAACCTCCACAAACACCACAGGCCCAAACACCACCACCACAGAAACGGGGACTGACAAGGAAGTCACGCCCAGTAATCTGCAGAGTGCTGCTGCTTGATGGGGAAGTCATGGAAACCAGCATTCATGTGAGTGTGTGACATCTTTGTCATAGCATGACGAAATGTAGAGGTGACACGTACTGTGATTGTGTGACGTCTGCCATAGCATGACGAAATGTAGAGGTGACACGTACTGTGATTGTGTGACGTCTGCCATAGCATGACGAAATGTAGAGGTGACACGTACTGTGATTGTGTGACATCTGCCATAGCATGACGAAATGTATAGGTGACACGTACTGTGATTGTGTGACGTCTGCCATAGCATGAAAAAATGTAGAGGTGACACGTACTGTGATTGTGTGACATCTGCCATGGCATGACGAAATGTAGAGGTGACACGTACTGTGATTGTGTGACGTCTGCCATAGCATGATGAAATGTAGAGGTGACGTACTGTGATTGTGTGACGTCTGCCATAGCATGACAAAATGTAGAGAACTGACAAAAACTGTGGCAGAACATTGAATCCAGGAATATTTGTTACATGCCATGTTTAGAATAGCCTGGTTTATGGAAAACATTTATTTGACTCTTTTGTCTTAAAAAACTTTTTTCAGCTTTAAAAAAGTATAATGGAAAGTAATACAGAAACATTACTGCTTTGTGAAATGCAAGAAGGGCATTTTAAAAATTGTTATCACTGTACCTGTTTTTTTTATCAGAAAAAAGCTTTGGGAAGTGTTCTCTATGAAAGAGTATCTGATCACCTTGATCTGCTTGAGAAGGAGTTCTTTGGTCTGACTTACAGAGATCCACTGGATGGCACTCTGGTAAGTTGCACACCTACACGATCTATCTATTTATAATATGATTCATGTCATAACAATTTCTGGCAAAGGAGTACTTTCGCTTTCTAACCTATACAGATGTGCTACTTGGCACTGGAAGATGTGATTTGAAGGTTTATAGACAAATGTTCATGAAATATTCCTGGAATTTGTCAGCCACCTACCCATCTGATTCAGAATTACCTAGCATGAAGCTAGCTGTTGCCAAGAAGTACAGCCAATCCTTGATTCCCATGTAGTTAACAGTGTAATACAGTACAGGCATATTTTTCTTGTCAGTGCCTTTCAGGCATTAATGCAGATACCTTTCTTGTGCTTTCAGTACTGGCTGGACGTAAACAAGACAGTTTCACATCAGAAAAGAAGTTAGTTTTTTTTAAGTCTTATGCAGTGAGAAATAAATATATAAATACCAAAGTTCTGCTGTGGAACACGAACATTACAAGCTGATTGCTTCACAAATATTGAATTATAGTTTGGGTGAGGTAGGAATTTCTTTGACACTTGAATAGAAATTGCCAAAATTTTTAGGATAACCCTTTCACATGAACTGCTGGACTTTTTAATTACAGGGTTAGCCTATGAAAACTTTCTGGTATTTTGTTTCTTTTGTTGACATTTTTTTATCTTTGACTAGCCTGGATGTTTTTCAATGCTGTGTACAATGCTTTGTTCATTTTTTAAGGAGGAAAATGGGAATTTGAGTTTGGAGTGAGGTTCTTTCCACCAGACCCCACAGTTATGAAAGAAAGTTTGTCACGGTAAGATTGTCTTCACACATTCTTGCCATAGATTACACAACCTGACCTTTGTTTTCCTTTAAATTAGAGTGTGACAAATGTCTGGTGTCATTGTAGATATTTTAATACATTGCATAGCTCTCAACAGTCAGTGCTCTGGACTAACTTGCTCCAAGTGAAAACACCAGTTAAATACATTTTTCCCATCGATTGATAGTAGGGAGATATTTTTGAAGCATGTGATTGGTTGAAGCCGTGAGATGAGACGGGCATTTACTTTCCATCCTCAGCTACCTGGTGTGCCTTCAGATCAGGAAAGACATCGCCTCGGGGAAGTAAGTAATTTTTCCCATTTCTGAGTATTGTCGATCAGATTGAAGACAAATGTCACTATTTAGTGTTATGTATTTGAGGTGCATAGACGTTATCACCTTTTACATTTAGTATATTTGTTACTATATTCTTTATTTTATTTAGCATTTACTTTAAACTATACTCCATATTTTATTTAGTATGTTTTTTTTACTGTATTCTGTATTTTATTTAGTATAATTTTTGCTATATTCTTTATTCGCTTGCATTTGCTTATCCTGCTGGTCCACCATGCATGATGTCTAAAGTGTGCACATGGCTTGCTTTGCGTGTAGGCTGCCGTGCACATTTGCCACCCAGGCCGTGTTGGGCTCATTTATAGTGCAGGCTGATCTGGGAGACTGGGAGCCTGAAGAGCATGGTGAAGGAATTGGCTACATCCGCGACATTCCTTTTGCCCCAGACCAGTCAGTGGAACTCCTTGAAAAGATAGCTGAGCTTCACAAAGACCGAAAGTATGTATTTCAAGGAAGCATGTTTGTCAAGAATGTTTGTCAGTAGAGTCACGAGTCTTTGCGTAATAAAAGAAAACATTTTAAGGCTCGAATATAAAAGCTCAGTCATGATAATCCTAAAACCCAGAATGCGTGTAAATTTATGTGTAAATGAATTTGAAACAAATATGACACGTGACTAAAATATTCAGAACATTCCTAAAACTGTATACACTTAGTGATTAGTAAACTAGTTGAAATGTTTGGAACAGTACATGCAGTCATGAACACAGCTATAGGTAGCAAACTACAGCTGAAGGCAAAACTGAATGTGGGGTTTATGTAGAAAAGAATGATTCAGGGAGAAAATGAAAGCCAGTAGACGTTTAGTGTAAGCTGTAAATGGTAACAGGTGGAGTATATCATTCAGTAGCAGTCTGGTTGAAAAACATTTCGCATCATGATTCCAGGCTGCTTAAAGCAATGAAACACGACTGTGCAAACTGTTTTGTGGGTTTGCAAACAGTGAAGTACACTTGCACACTTTATAGAGCAGGAAGCACTACTTTTAAAAACAGTTTTATGTGATTTTTTTTAACCATTACAGATTATATTTCCTGCATAATTGTGGTATGGCTATACTTTCCCCGTGCCTTCTAGATCATAATCATCACTAAAAATCTTGACCACTGCCTGTTGAGAACAGAATTTGGAATCAACAGTAAGGGGGGGGGGGGGCTAGGCAAAGTGGCTGTAAGTTTGTAACAGTGGGGTTAGGTGCAACTTATTTTACAGATGCAAAGCAAAATTGAAATACAAAAAAATACAAATATTGACTCAAATAAACATATGTAAAAAAAATCAACAAACAAAAGACAGAACAAAATAACATTAAGGTATAGGAGCAAAGCCTTCATAGTGAAGGCAAGGTGGAGAAAGCTTAGTGAGTACCTTTCAATGAAGAGCCTGATATGAACGTTGTGTGTACCTTGCAATGAACAGCCTTACATGAATGTCCTTCATGCACATTTACTATTGTTGACCAATATTCTTGCCTCAAAGGGGAATGACTCCAGAAGAAGCAGAGTTGCAGTATCTAGAGTATGCCAAGAAGATTGCACTGTATGGAATCCACCTCCACCAAGCCAAGGTAACAAGATTTATGCTTTCCACCATGACTGAGCGGAGTGATTCCAGTGCTCTGTCAGAAATGGTGTGGAGTTAGTGTGGTGTTGAGAATGGTGCATGTGTTCATTAAGTCTCAACATATTGGTAGTAAATACATGTGTCAAAGATGTGTATGCAAGCACCTTAAATAAGTATAGATTGTAAACAGACTGTAAATAAGTGCAAGTGACTCCCAGCTATAGAGAGAAGGTGTCTTGGATGTTCAGCCTGTTACTGATGTCTTTTGGTTTATCATCCCTCATGCAGGATTCAGACTATGTTGACATCCAGATTGGAATTGGATCATCAGGGATCTCGGTTTACCGTGAAAATCTGCGCATCAATCGTTTCGTTTGGCCAAAAGTGTTGAAAATTTCATATCGCAGAAACAAGTTCCTTCTAAGAATTAGACCAGGAGAGGTGAGCATCTTCAGTCTTTGGTTTGTTTAGCTTTTATTTTATTTTGAGATGTTTCACATTGTTGAAGTTTAAAATGTTCAACTAACAGGTGTGGTAAGGTCTTCTCTTTGATTTCTTTTATCATCAATCGACAACAGTAGTGTGGGATAGCATCGACACAGCCATGCACACATGCTCGCACTGGATGAGCCATGACCTTAGATAGTGTAACCGACAATGTGTCCTTCACAGTGCTGGCCTGGGAAGTCTTGGACCATTCTTAATGGGAGTTGAGGGGTATGGGTGTGGGCAAAGGTCTGCATAGAGAGATGGGTGGTGACTACATGACAACAGGATGGGGGAAGTTCTGTGGGTTAGAAGAACAAGAAGGTATGGTGGCAGTGAAACTGGCAAGTCAGTGAAACAGCGTAGAGATGGGAGCAAACATCCCATCCTATATGCGAAGATCAGATTGAGCTAGGCAGCGTACGTTGGTCGTTGCTGGTACTGTTGACCAGCACAGTATCCCACAATTTGTGTTGAGTTCTCAAGATGGAGTGGAGGATTGTGAGAGCTTCCCACTTCTTTCTCCCCTATTTATGACACGAATCTGCAATATTGTGAGTTTGTTAACTTAAAGAAGTAGCCTCCCTTTTGGTTGTGGCAAGCCAGATGACATGCTTTTAATCCCAGCAGGGAGCATATCTGAACTGATGTGAACACTATTAGCTCGGATCTTTCTGGAATGTGCTTGTAAACCAGGTTATTTTTGCACTTTGAAAAGTCTGATTGAAAGTCACAAGATGTTTTGTAGAAATGTCATCGTGAGAACTGATGAAAATGGATTGTAACTGATTAAAGTAATGAATGATGTAACCAATAGAAGTGATGAGGAGAATGTCACTGATGGAAATGATGAACTTTGTGTTTTTTGTGATTTTCTGTTGGTTCTCTTGCTTTTCATTTCTCAAATAAGATTGGAAGAAACCTAGTATTTTTACCTGAGGGGAAAAAATATGGGAATAATTCTAGAAAGAAATGACACTTTATTTCATCTACACCCCTGGTGTAAAGAAATTAACACATTGGATATGGAAGGTAATCTTTAGGGAAGATGCAGTCTGCATGCAATGTAGGCACAAAGGTATGTTGTCTTCAGACCTATACAGCTACAATAAAGACAGTTCACACTATCTTCAGTGGCATATATACATGTATTTATATATCTACACACATACATGAAAAGACTAGATTGGGTGGTTGATATACCATATGGTTGTCTTTAAATACAGAGCATTTTGACATGAATATAATTATAAAGTATCTTGGTGAATTTTTTTGCAGTTTGAGACATTTGAGAGCTGGATTGTTTTTAAACTGCCTACTAACAAGCTTGCAAAACGTCTGTGGAAACAGGCTGTAGAGCACCATGCTTTTCTCAGGTCAGTGTTATCAAAGTTATTCGTTAGAAATGGTTAGTGTTATCAATGTTGTTTGTTAGAAATGGTTAGTGTTATCAATGTTGTTTGTTAGAAGGGGTTAGTGTTATCAATGTTGTTTGTTAGAAGGGGTTAGTGTTATCAATGTTGTTCGTTAAAAAATGGTTAGTGTTATCAATGTTGTTTGTTAGAAGGGATTAGTGTTATCAATGTTGTTCGTTAGAAATGGTTAGTATTATCAATGTTGTTTGTTAGAAGGGGTTAGTGTTATCAATGTTGTTCGTTAGAAATGGTTAGTGTTATCAATGTTGTTTGTTAGAAGGGGTTAGTGTTATCAATGTTGTTTGTTAGAAGGGGTTAGTGTTATCAATGTTGTTCGTTAGAAATGGTTAGTGTTATCAATGTTGTTTGTTAGAAGGGGTTAGTGTTATCAATGTTGTTCGTTAGAAATGGTTAGTGTTATCAATGTTGTTTGTTAGAAGGGGTTAGTGTTATCAATGTTGTTCGTTAGAAATGGTTAGTGTTATCAATGTTGTTTGTTAGAAGGGGTTAGTGTTATCAATGTTATTTGTTAGAAGGGGTTAGTGTTATCAATGTTGTTTGTTAGAAATAATCATTGTGTTATCAAAGTTATTCGTTAGAAATGGTTAGTGTTATCAATGTTGTTTGTTAGAAGGGGTTAGTGTTATCAATGTTGTTCGTTAGAAGGGATTAGTGTTATCAATGTTGTTCGTTAGAAATGGTTAGTGTTATCAATGTTATTTGTTAGAAGGGGTTAGTGTTATCAAGTTAGAAATGGTTAGTGTTATCAATGTTGTTTGTTAGAAATAGTGTTATCAATGTTGTTTGTTAGAAAGTGTTATCAATGTTGTTCGTTAGAAATGGTTAGTGTTATCAATGTTGTTTGTTAGAAGGGGTTAGTGTTATCAAGTTATTTGTTAGAAATGGTTAGTGTTATCAATGTTGTTTGTTAGAAGGGGTTAGTGTTATCAATGTTGTTCGTTAGTGTTATCAATGGTTAGTGTTATCAATGTTATTTGTTAGAAGGGGTTAGTGTTATCAATGTTGTTTGTTAGAAATAATCATTGTGTTATCAAAGTTATTCGTTAGAAATGGTTAGTGTTATCAATGTTGTTTGTTAGAAGGGGTTAGTGTTATCAATGTTGTTCGTTAGAAGGGATTAGTGTTATCAATGTTGTTCGTTAGAAATGGTTAGTGTTATCAATGTTATTTGTTAGAAGGGGTTAGTGTTATCAATGTTGTTTGTTAGAAATAATCATTGTGTTATCAAAGTTATTTGTTAGAAATGGTTAGTGTTATCAATGTTGTTTGTTAGAAATAATCATTGTGTTATCAAAGTTATTTGTTAGAAATGGTTAGTGTTATCAATGTTGTTCGTTAGAAGGGATTAGTGTTATCAATGTTGTTCGTTAGAAATGGTTAGTGTTATCAATGTTATTTGTTAGAAGGGGTTAGTGTTATCAATGTTGTTTGTTAGAAATAATCATTGTGTTATCAAAGTTATTTGTTAGAAATGGTTAGTGTTATCAATGTTGTTTGTTAGAAGGGGTTAGTGTTATCAATGTTGTTCGTTAGAAGGGATTAGTGTTATCAATGTTGTTCGTTAGAAATGGTTAGTGTTATCAATGTTATTTGTTAGAAGGGGTTAGTGTTATCAATGTTGTTTGTTAGAAATAATCATTGTGTTATCAAAGTTATTTGTTAGAAATGGTTAGTGTTATCAATGTTGTTTGTTAGAAGGGGTTAGTGTTATCAATGTTATTTGTTAAACACGTTAATGATCACCTCTGCGATATTAGAAAGTGACTGGAGGTTGGGAGGGGGTGAGGGAAGTCAAGGTGTGGCACCTGGAGAGAGGTGTGCTATAATTATTAGCTCCATCTTTGCCATGTAAAGTGTTCTTTGTACAGACCTGTAGGAGATCCCTTGGGGATAGTAAATTGTAGGTAATCAGGTTTAGTTTTGAGCTTCCTTATACTCATTTTCCTGCTTCACATGCACATACATTGATTGTACTTTCATTGATAGGCTCCGAGAGGCGTCAGAAGTTAAGAGAGGGATTTTACCAAGATTTGGCTCCAAGTACCGCTACTCTGGACGCACATTATATGAAGCACGAGTTAACACTGCAGATCGACAGCAACCATTTTTTGAACGTACCGCCAGCAAACAGTACCTCAATAACAACCCGAATCGTAGCATGGACGAACGCAAGTTCTTTTCTCTTTTCCTGCTTTTAAAATTGATACCTTTATGCCATTCCAGTCTCCATCAGCTCCCATGTCTTATGCCAACAAATATTGAGTTAATAGTTTTTTTTTGTTTTTTTTGTGTTAAGCATAAACTGTTATTTTTTTAAAATCAGAGTAATAAATTCTTCAGAGTGTGACAGGGAAAATGAATGGTTTGCCCTTTTTCATCATGTTTTCTTATAATCTGATAATCTTACATGTACTTTACTATATGTCGATGTACATCATGCACCTGCGTGTGAAAATGTGAAGACATATCCTCATTAACACATTTTTCTCTTGATTTGTTTAGTGCCAACTAAACGGGCCAATCAGCTACCACCTCACAGAGACCCCAATCTCAGTGTCACTAGTGCTGATGAATCGTTTGATACCTACACTATTGACTCGCCCACAGAGCGGGCTGTGGAGAACAGCCGCATCATCCACTCACGCATCAACGAGGAAGATGAGTCAAGGGACATACATCTGCCTGACAGGAACACTTTCTCAGGAGAAGACAATCATGTGACTCGTGAAGAAACTCGAGTGATTCGCCAAGAAGGGGACAGAGTTGTGACAGAGGTAGAAGTCAACTTTGATCATTTTGCTTGTAAGAAAGCTGTCTGTTATAAGAACATCTCAGTTCTTGGCTCCATGACTACATCATCTGTCTATATATATATGGGGTTTTGTTCATTTCTTTTGAAGTTTTCTTTCCTTTTTATTTTTAAGCAGAATTTCTTTAAGATGGATCTGATGTTTGGTTTTTTTGCAACATACAATTACAGCTGATGTTTTTTTAATCATTGGTATGATCAATGGTATTTCAGAAGTAGTCTAGATCTTTTATTTAGCATACAGATTCTTTTAGGGTCAGAAAAAAATCAGGAAATTTCAAATCAAACAATCTTTTAAATGGTTGAAGAAAATTTTTATCTGTCAAGTCATGAGAGACCTTGTAACATTAAAGTGCTGATGACTAGAAATGGGTGTGAAGGGACTGCTCCGCCAGAGTCACAGTAACAATGTACTGGCATCAGAAGATTCAAACATGGTCCTTGTATCTTTTTCACAGATCAAAGTTGAACACAGGTTTGTGCGTAGGGAGGTACAGAAAGAGGACGATGTTACTGAGAGACTGCCTTCCCCACCTGAAGAAGATCCAGGTAAAAAGCGCAAAGCGGAGAAACGGGGAGTTCCAACAGCTTTGGCTGCTGTAGTTTCTTCATCAGGCCCTTCTGCCAAAGTTCATGGGGAAAATGGTCCAAGAGGTAGTTCAGACTCAGAGAACGATGCAAAATCCAAATCAGCACCAAAGCAGAAGCCACCTAAAGCACCAAAACCTGATGTCAAAAAGGTGAGTAAAGGGGTCACAGGATAAATAGAGACTTCACAGGGGAAGGTAAACTCTTGACATCTTTAAGTACATTTATTTATTTGGAATTTTTTGACAGAGAAACAAATTGACATTTCTGATGTTTTTGAACTGAAGTATATTTTATGAGACAAAATAAATTGCTTCTGTATTGCTGCATAAAGTTCTCTTTTCCTTTAGAAGATCATTTCTTTATTCAAATGAGAAAGTTGACATTTCATGGCTTGAGATGTCTTGGTAGGAGATATTTCAGGCAAATGGTGCAAGAACATTAGGTTTTGAGAATCCCATATGACCTCCCACAGTAGGAAGGGCAGTCTTTGAACAGTGCATGCTGATCACCACCTGTAATCAGTCCAAAATATTTTGCAGAAGCCCGCGCTAGTACGAGAGATGGACCTTTGAGGATATCCAATGGAGTGGAGAAGAAAAGCGCTGTTACCTCCCCTGATGCCTGGCATCAGCCAGCATACATTCAGGGATTAAAATCGTGCGAACTATACAGTCTGCATTCTGGTGGCTGAAAAACTAGAGTGCTTACAGAAATTTTACAAAATCCTAATCTAAGTGGCTTCTAAGTGTGGCAAGGTTGCTGCAGGGTGCACAATCAGGGAGCTAGGCCTTCTTATTACTGACCATCAGTTCAGAATGATACAAAAAATAAAAAAAATCTGTCTTATCAAAATATTTTAGGTAATTTTTATGTACAAAGGGTGGAAAAGAACAGAAACTTTGTTTTGGCAAAATCTCTTTTTATGCAGACTTTTTTTTTAAATCATTGTATGGGGTTCTATTTTAATACAATGATGCGCTTTATAAGACGTTTCATTGGCCCTCCTGATGGAAAAGGCATCAATTACCTGGTTTTTACGCCAGCTCAGTCACTTGCCAGGTGACTTGCCTTTATGTTAAATTAGGTTTGCCGTTCAAACTTTGGGTTTGCTCCCTTTAAACAATGAACATGAAACATGCACATGAGATGTGCATTATCTAGTTACGCATGAGTTGTGACATCCTCATATTCAGGGTGGGGAGAAAACTGTTGCTACTCCCTGGCCACCCAGCCAATAACAACAGCAAAAAGACAGAAACTCATTGCTTTTAGTTTTGCTGATGAAATGTTGTAAATTGAATAGCTGGCATAATGTGTGATGTGAAATGGGAACGAATACAATTCATTTATGTACAAATGTGGTTAAGCATGTTTCAAATGTTGTTACTGTATATCATCTAATAACATAAGAAGTTAACGTCATTTGTACTGTAGTATGCAGCTAATATCATTATTACATATCATCTGTAACATATCTTGACATTCCTGTCCATCCATGTTCACCATTTTGTAAGGAGATACCAACTTCAAGCTGCTGTTTGTTTGGTAGTCTGTGAAGCAAATATTTTAATCAGCATCTCCATATAAACTTTGGAGTGCAGTATTTTTTATACTAGACTTGTGTTTTTAATATGGCAGCAAATTGCAGAAATGTAATCTCTTAGGTTTTTTTCTTATTCTCTGATATGTTCTCTGTGTGCTGGCCTTCCCAGTTGTGTGCATTCCAGTTCATCCTATTCCGATATTCTTAGAGGCATTTCCAAAATAAGATTTGCAAGCAAAGCTACATTTGTGAACCTTGTTATCTGGACTTTATGCCGAATGCTGCACAAAGATTCTCATCGGCTGATTAACCCCCATCAGTGGCATTGGATGCAAAGCCTGTAATTAGCAAGAAATGCAAGTAAACTGAATAGGATTTTCCATTTCTCACGATTTTAATAATTCTAATATAAAGTCTTCCAAAGTCTTACAAATGATTGTTAGCATTGTGCATACAGCCATGTCACTGCCTCTGGTACAACTTTATGTGAACATTTCTCTTTCTTTATAGTCTTTTAGTCTGAATGAACCAGTCCAGAGAACTAAAGGTGACTGCAGCATCTGAAGATAGTTATTTTCTCTCTTTACTATGGATGTGTATATCTCAGGACTGCTGCCTGTTTGCCGAGACCAACTCTTAGCCTCTTGCAGAGTTGTTGGCTGTCAGGTTTCGGTGAACCATGTAACGGTTTAATATCTGGAACCCCGATAAAATTCTTAAAGTCAACTTGCAATAAATCTGTGTTTTAGTTACTTTTTATTTCTTATTTGGCAAAAGTCCACGACCTCCACTTTCCTGGATTTTGAGCTAATAAACTGACCTTGAGGTTTTGTACTTCCATCAACATGAGAGGGCAGCAACAGTTAGTGGCTGTCACCAGTACAGTGAGGGTTGGCTGTTCTGGGTTCAGATCTTGTCTCGAACACACTGTTCTTTCTCTACATGTGACATCTGTTTACAGGGCTGGATGCTCGGGGTAAAGCATAGTTTGCATTGTCTGCTCTTCTTCATGATGTTGACGGTTAACCGGAAGTAACATTGGCCTTGTTCTAGAAGTTAATGCAGAAAATTTGTCTGCAAAACAGTCCAGCAGAGAGATACATCTGTGCTTTCTATATTTGCTTCGGCTAAGAACAACAATGTTTTAAAAACATTCCACTGTGTTGTATGAAATGATGAGGCCTTGTTGTTATAAATGTTTCCCCATTCCCACAAAATAAGATGTATACATCGGGAAGCAAACTTGTGTTTACTTGCACAGTTAAGAAACAATTTATGCTGTGAGCACCTCATGTCTATGTATTTTGTGTTGCTCTTTACTACTGTGTACGACTATGGATGTCAAGTCGACTGCAGTGCTAGAGGGTTGTGTGTATTTGTATAATATTAAGTATCAAATATTATGCCTTTGCATTTAGATTTCACAAATAATTTCACTTTTTTCAATGTAGATGCAATATTTTCTTTGCTGCATACATTATAAAACATCTGTTGTAGATACGTAATAAGTTTCAGTATTTAATTGCAATTCTTTGTTTTTGAATACTTAGCATGTTATTTTCAAGACTTGTATCGCTTGCATTGGATGAAATGTTGTAACGCTGTAGGCAGGGAGATTCTAGAACTTTCAACGATACACTGTTGTCTGGAGTAGTCATGATTAAGGTTAGTAGTCACACAACTGTGTTGTCTGTTCTGTGTGTGAGGGACCTTTGTGTCTTGAATGGTGCATAAGATGTTACTGAATATTGGCCGAGTCCCAGAAATATTCTGTTAGATGTTTAAATGTGTCCACGGTAAGTCAAGTGCATGTTTTTGTAATGTATGCTTACACTTTGTACTGGAAAGAGGAGAGGTCATAGTGGAACAGACTGGATGATTTTGAAAGTTCTAGAAACCTTCAGCAAGTCTGTGTGTAAAAGTTTGTGGCATTCATTTGTAGGGATGGAGTCTAGATTCTCTACTGCTCCTTTTTTTCATCATCAGTTCTTTTTTTTTTTTTTTTTTTTTTACACTGCATGTTACTAGTTGTTGCCTGACATGACTGCACCTCAGAAGTGTTGCCTGAAGTCTTCATAGATATGGCAAAAACATGTTGCTGTTAGGTTTTTGAGTATTTTAGTCAATCATTGTGTGACTGTAGCTTACTTTAGTCAAATAACGGTGTCATCTCGCAATTCCAGAGTCAGAGAAGCAGAGTGGCCTGAAGAGAAGTGAACATTTCATTGAGATGTGAACAGTTCATCAGGCTACCATTTGAATTTGAGGTGGAAACTGGTGCTGGGACAATAAGCCTTCAATGATAGGGAGAAGTGGATATCAAGGGCCAGTACTACATCCATTGGGTTCTGGAAGGTCTTATGGGTGGCCAGTTTGCATGATTTATCAACAGCAGTTTATGTGCATAGGACTGAGGCTATTGCTTGTACCTGAATCAGTGCTGTAGGGGAATGTCTGTACCTGAATCAGTGCTGTAGGGGAATGTCTGTACCTGAATCAGTGCTGTAGGGGAATGTCTGTAGGACAAGAAGTGGGTCTGCTGGAGGGTATGTTGCCTCTTGCAGAAGCAATTTTTATTTCCCTCCTGCGTTCTTCAGTTTGTATGCCAGCTTCAGCTCTGTGTATGTGTGTGTGTGTGTGTGTGTGTGTGTGTGTACACTTGTGTGCAAGCATGAGTGGGGAATGAATACATGTAAGCATGAGTAATCAATCAGTTGTGCAGATGAATGATCATATAGTTGTCAGATTACATAGCCTCATTCTTGTACAAGAAATTAGTTGCTTAAACAAATTAGAAATTTCTTCCTTGAATTCCATGATGGCCTGTATGAACACACTGTGCACTATGCTGGGTACAACAGTAGCCCTTCATTCACTCGTTGTTACCGTCATCTTTGTGTGCACTCTCTTGCAATCTCATTACAGTAATATTGTGACAGAAGCCTTGTGCACATCCTACAGTAGTTAGCATTACATTGTGATCGAGGCCAAGTGCATGTCATGCAGTCTCAGGCAGAGAAGTAGGAGAGCAGGACTGGTGGCCCTTGAGCTAAACTTTTTTCTTCTTTCCAGACAGTTTATCAAAAGTTCATATTGTATTGATTCTCTGAGAATTTTTAGTGAATAATATTGTATGTTGATTTTTTGTTCCTGAAGACAGGGCATCCTAAGATCCTTGTAAATTGATAAACCTATTTTTAAATTGTATTGGAATTTTTAAAAAATAAAATAGTTATAAACATTAAAATGTTAGCGAACAAATGTGTGCCCGAATCTAGTGAAAGGAAGATGAGAGTGCAGGTTTAAGAACTGACACCACAACCTACATTATACAGAATGTATACAGGAGTCAGGTTCAGTTACATCATTACTTCAGCCCTTCTACAGTTGGCGGGTGTTGAGGTCAAAGGTTAAGAGAAGCAAGAGCTGACCTTGTGGTTAAAACTCGTGCATTATTCCGGATGTGAGGAGGTGTCGTTGATACAAAACCCATGTGTTCTGTCTGAAAGCCAACTTTGAGCCGTGCCCTGAATTCTAAAATCATGGTAAGTAGAATAAAAAGGTAAGTCACACACCACATGTGCACATGCACGTTCTTACCGGGGGGGGGGGGAACAAAACACGAGATCAGTTTGGCGAGGAGCGTCCCTTCCAGAGGCACGAATAATAATTATTCGTAATTCAAACCAAAGCAAGTTTACAAGTGGTAAGCAGGTACATGCGTCAATACCAGCCCAGGCCCGACATGTTTGCTCTTAACACACAGCACAGACCTTCTCCTGGCCACCCGCTCACAGGCCCAACAACAACCAACTCACACCATTAACGGTAGCAGCAACAACGACGACCACAGTGACAGCGACAACAATAGGGTTGTTCACAGGTGGCCCTAAATACCCACCCTGTCCACCTGGACAAAGGGGGTGAGCTCTACCCGCACCGCACGTGAGGCTCGAAATAACGGCTGGCTCACGATTTTTCCCTTATCCCTGTGGTAGAGGGGTAAGAACACAGAGGGGCAGATGTACCCCCGGCCCCCCTCTACCAGCCCTGACCATGACAGCTATGGTCTGAAGTATCAAAGGTGGGTTGAAAAGATCACCGACTGTCAGATGACATGATGGTTGTGGCAGCACAATCTTAATTTCAAAACAAATCTTTCGATTACATGCGGGATTGAATCTCTCTAAGCTGTGGTGCAAAGTTGACTTGTACAAGTGCAGCCTCACCAGGTGCAAAGGTGACTTGTACAAGTGCAGCCTCACCAGGTGCAAAGTTGACTTTGACAAGTGCAGCCTCACCAGGTGCAAAGGTGACTTGTACAAGTGCAGCCTCACCAGGTGCAAAGGTGACTTGTACAAGTGCAGCCTCACCAGGTGCAAAGGTGACTTGTACAAGTGCAGCCTCACCAGGTGCAAAGGTGACTTGTACAAGTGCAGCCTCACCAGGTGCAAAGGTGACTTGTACAAGTGCAGCCTCACCAGGTGCAAAGGTGACTTGTACAAGTGCAGCCTCACCAGGTGCAAAGGTGACTTGTACAAGTGCAGCCTCACCAGGTGGGCGAACTGTTCACAGAAATGAAGATGACCCCAGGGTTACCTGTAACCACCACAAATATTGCGGTTTCCTGTACTTGCAAAGAGGCACAGACCGAGGAGGTTGGGTGAGAATATCAAGGTCTCCATCTTTGCTTCAGGTGCTTGAGGACTTGCTAGTGCCGCGGGTAGTTAGTGGAGGTCAAGGGTCAAGCAAATACAGAGGTTACGGCCGTGACGCTAATCTCTCATTCATAACTACAGCCCCAGACAGTTCAAACAATACTCTGGGACTCAGTCCCACCATACGCCACTTTCTCAGGAGAAAAGCAGATAAGTTGTTAGACACAGCTTGTTCTAATCACAGTTTGACAAAGCAAATCTCCTGTCATTTCATTCATTTTCCTCTGACACTCATCACAGAGTTTAGCTCAATTCTTTCAAAAACCTTTTCTACATTTTGTAGGATGACAGTCTTTTTCTGGCACATGCTACAATTCCGCGATGCTGTTAATACCAAGGACTTCTTTCTGACACTGAGCAACGGTAACTGTGCCTGGTGGCCCCCATCTCCACCCCTCCTCTCCCCTCCCCTCCCCCTGCCAAGGTCCCGCTTTCCGCCCACGATAAGATGGTGAGATAAGATGGTGCGACTACATCAGGTCAGATAAGATGGTAGAGGCGGTCGCTGCTCAGTCTACCCACAGATCTCTGGTCTCCCTCAGTTCCAGTCACAATGAAGCTGTCGTTGCATGTCGCCCTGGTGGTCATCCTGTCGTCGGCAGCAGTCTTGGTGCCCGAGTGTCGCGCTGGCTTCGCCCTCGTGGGACGTAAGTGTGGACTTTGGTGGTTGGACGGGGGGCACCGCTTGTAGGTTAAAGGTCACTTATATTGTTGCACTTCTCTCTGTGAAGATCGTAAAGGTTATGTACATCCGTTTGTACCTTTCTGTCTTAACGGCGGGTGACCTTGCTAAACGGGGTTATCGTGAGGCGCAAACACCGACATGCATTTTGTCTTACATCCGGGGGGGTGGGGGTTGTGCAGAACACGTACAGCCTCGGGTCAGTCACGTGACCACAAACAGTGAGCCCTACTCACGACTCCCGACCAACGTGTTTTGGCAAACATGGGAGTATAGGTGGTGTGATGTACCAATGTATTCTGGTGATACACCAGGTTGGTGCACGCGCACGCGCAGTCCTGCATGTACTCCTGTGAGATGAAGTGCACGTGTATAGTGTGACGTAGGCGCGTGCAGTGAGCTGTAACCTGCTCGTGGTCTGAGAGGCTAAAAGGTGTTGTACTCAGTGACTCGTGGTCTGAGAGGCTAAAAGGTGTTGTACTCAGTAGTGAGAAGAATTAAGGTGACAGGAAGTGACGTACATTAACAACCCGACTTCCTCTCAAGAAGCAGAAAGGTGACGGGGTGTGAAATTAATGGGACCATTGCGTTCCACGTGAAAAGACTGAAAACAGAGCAAAACAGTCAGCAGTCATCTTCTTTCTTGTCTGACTTGTCATTTGAATGAGAAGTTGTCCACGTCCCCCAGTGTGTTGGACTATTTACACCTGACAATGGCCGCTATGATATCTGTCTATAAGGATTTGACCACAGGTCAGTTATACTCGCTTTACCTCATTCTAATCATTACTTCTAATTTTTATCCAGCCAAATCAATTTCTTTTTCATCAAGAAGCCTTAGTTTCCTTCAAATCACTTTCCACCACATGTTAACCTCGTCACATCGCATCCTTCACTGTGTTTACACCTTCCGTACGATCAGACCAGTTTACAGCGGATTGCACCCCATTGTCAAGAGGGAAACCATTCACGCATTTCGCAAATTGCAGCCAGTTTTACACCAGTTTCAAAAAATCTGAATACAAAGCCACTTGTCATAAACAAGAGGTGAGTTCTGATGATGTACTCTAAGTTATAAGAGGTCACCAAACGTCTACAAAAAGAAAACGTGGGTGAAAGAAAGCAGGAAAAGCAGGAGTACCCGTAAAACCCCAGGCAGACAAGTGGAGATGATACAAACCCCAGGCAGACAAGGGGAGATAATACAAACCCCAGGCAGACAAGGGGAGATGATACAAACCCCAGGCAGACAAGGGGAGATGATACAAACCCCAGGCAGACAAGGGGAGATGATACAAACCCCAGGCAGACAAGGGGAGATGATGTAAGCGCCACCCAGACAGCGGTCTGTGCCGGTAGTCGATGTTTTTCCTTCTCACTGGCGGACAAAGGAGCGAAGTGAGGACTGAGTGTATCTGCAAGACTTCAACTGACACAAATCTGATTCATGCCGAGTTAGTATGAGAAGCAAGTCGATACATCGATAAAGCCGCGGGAAGTAGATCAGCAGGTGGAAACACTTCTGATGATACAATTAACGAATGATAATTGAACGATGTTAAACATCTTGTAAGGTGTAAGTATTTAAAACTATTTATGCAAAAGTAATTCTCAGTGAAGTCGGTAACCGACACGCAGTACCAAGTAGCAAGCAGTGAACTGCCAGATCATGAAGGGGATGGAGGCTTCTGAGGAAAACGGGATCAGAACCTGGATCCATGCTCTCCGGCTGGATCGTGGACTAGTGCTGGGTCACAGAGAGAGGATCAGCTCGAGGTGACAATTAAAGGTTTGTCAACAATTGAAGACCCTAACGAAGTTCATCACAAGAACTCAGTCATTGAAGACAGCAGTGGACATTTTCTAACAGAAAGTACTGCTGTAGTAAGCTGATGAAGTGAATATTGCAACAACGTGTACAAGTACCAACTGAGGACAGACTTCAGTGTCCCCCGCCCCCCACCCCCCAATGCAGCCAGACTACAACCAGTGAGTGTGCAGACCTGTCAGTCCTACAGGAAGCCGTCATCTTTAATAAAAACAACCAACAGCCCAGTCAGACAGAAAGAGGTTGAGAGGGAACTGACCTGACTTTGAAAGTGTTGATTGTGACCGGAGCACCAGCAGCACCAGGAACCACAACTCGTGACAGCTCTGGTTCAGCCACGTGACTGTGTAACACCCCGTCCTTCGGGTGATGTTTGAGGGAAAGTCGACTGCGAGGGGAACAGAGCTGACAGCAATGGACTGGACATTGCATGAGGACCTGCTCACCACTGGTCAAGACAAGTCGCGAGATTTGTTAGCCACTGTGTCAGTCCACCCGACGACCAGCATTGACAGACCAACATAACTGATTGTCAGCTGTACCCGGTAAAGGATGAATGGCTATTTAATTAATGTGAGTGAATGAACGCCAAGAGAAATACAGATCTTTGCGTGAACACTGAATCCACAAAACCAGAAAGTATGATCGGCTCCTCAAACCTTTCCAACACTGAGGTGTGTTACGTGAGGTCCAGACTTTCTAAGACTTTGACCAAAGTGTAAATTGTTAGAGAGAGAAAATCCAATAACAACAAAATCCCCCGAAATAATCTGAACAAAGCTGCTTCCCTGTAACTTCCTTTCTTTACCGATTCCGCCCACCCACCCTCCCACCTTGCGGTCTGTGTCAAGAGAACAGCCTCGGTGGACCCACGTCACCCTCGCCCCACTATTGTCCACACCCGTCAACGATAATTTCCGACACCCGGATGTGGACTCTGGTTGATGTTAGTAAGAAAGCAGTTAAACTGTGGTGACTTCCTGTAATGTGGCTACAAGAGTTGTCTGTCTGTTGTTAGCGGGCTGCCAGGACCTCAGAGGTGGCACCCACCACCCGGGGGACGTGTGGTACGCGGGTGAGCAGTGCTCACGCTACGGCTGCTTCAACAAAGATGGCGTCCCCAGCACCTTCTTGATCACGTGAGTCTTGTCAGCTGGTGTCAGAGAACAAGTATTTTGGTCACGTGTGTGCGCGTTGTATTATGGAACAACCCGTATCTTGGTTATTATGTGTGTGACATAGAACACGTGTCTTGGTGTCTGTAGTAGTAAAACAAGTATCTTGGTCATTATGGGTGTGACATTATACAACACGTGTCTTGGTGTCTATAGTAGTGAAACAAGTATCTTGGTCATTATGGGTGTGACATAGAACACGTGTCTTGGTGTCTGTAGTAGTAAAACAAGTATCTTGGTCATTATGGGTGTGACATTATACAACACGTGTCTTGGTGTCTATAGTAGTAAAACAAGTATCTTGGTCATTATGGGTGTGACATAGAACACGTGTCTTGGTGTCTGTAGTAGTAAAACAAGTATCTTGGTCATTATGGGTGAGACATTATACAACACGTGTCTTGGTGTCTATAGTAGTAAAACAAGTATCTTGGTCATTATGGGTGTGACATTATACAACACGTGTCTTAGTGTCTGTAGTAGTAAAACAAGTATCTTGGTCATTATGGGTGAGACATTATACAACACGTGTCTTGGTGTCTATAGTAGTAAAACAAGTATCTTGGTCATTATGGGTGTGACATTATACAACACGTGTCTTGGTGTCTATAGTAGTAAAACAAGTATCTTGGTCATTATGGGTGTGACATTATACAACACGTTCTTAGTGTCTGTAGTAGTAAAACAAGTATCTTGGTCATTATGTGTGTGACATAGAACACGTGTCTTGATGTCTGTAGTAGTAAAACAAGTATATTGGTCATTATGGGTGTGACATTATACAACACGTGTCTTGGTGTCTATAGTAGTAAAACAAGTATCTTGGTCATTATGGGTGTGACATTATAGAACACGTGTCTTGGTGTCTGTAGTAGTAAAACAAGTATCTTGGTCATTATGGGTGTGACATTACAGAACAGGTATCATGGTGATTTGTCAATAATATTGAAACAGTATCTTGGTCATATGTGTTAAACAAGTATCTTGTAGGAGTATTGCTGACAGATGTAGGAGTGTCGGGTGAGAGGATGGGCTTTGTAAGACAAACCCTCCCTCCCTCTCTGTCTGTGAGTATAAGATAGACAGAGAAGGGAGACAAGCCTGTCAAGTAATAATAATAATAGTGAAGATAATCACTGACACCTACCAGCTGTCGCCAGTCGGAATGTGCACGACCTGACCTTACAAATCATTAATGGTCAAGAGCTCTCCAAACACGGGTACACAGCACCCAAAGGGAAAACAATTCAAAATACGTCGTCAGGAGGAAAACTTACATTTGCTTATGGGGGTAGTGGGGAGGGGGGAGATCAAACAGAAAAAAATAGAGGGAGGGAGGAAGAGAGCTGAAGGCACGCCAAAGATAGTATGTACCCGGAGTCGCCCGGGTAACTGTCTGCGCACCAGGTATTTGCGCTGAACAGATCAAAGGACGGAGGCGATAGACGCAGCTGGTTGTTTGTAGCGAAGGGGAGACAGAGGCGGCAGGTGTGTTGGTGTCGTTGAGCGACTACAACTTGTCGAGCACAGATAGGGCTGAGGGAGTCACCGCTCTTCTCTGTCTCTGACATCAGTCGGGTACTTCCTTCCTTCATTGTTCGTCCTTTTTCACTCCTTTCTTTCTCTCTCTCTCTCTCTTGGACCCTGGCGCCGAGGGCTGACTCCACCAACAAACCTGAAAGAGAAGAGCATTTGTAGTCCATCATCTCCAGCGACTCATTGATGTGCTTCCGTCTGGTGAGGTGCAGCCTGGTGTGGGCGTCACAATCACGTAGTGCACCCTACAGCCACTACGTGCCAGGCTCGTCGCTATGGTTGTGTTGCCAGGTAACCAGACCTGACCACGTGACACGTGAAGCTTAGGGCCACTTGGTTTGCTGCCAGACAAACATTTGATTCATCGCCAATCAGGTTTTTTTCGAGCTCAGGCGGTCCCCCAGATGAAGCGATCGATTGTCAGCGATATCCTCAGGGATGTTCTTTCATCTGTCCCCCGAGACTACGGCAGCAGCGCCACAGGGTCGATAACTCGTGTCACAACAACAGCAGTTTGTCTCTCAGCCGCTGAGAAAGCAGTCCGTTATTTTCTCCTCACCTCATTTCCCCCGCATTCAAAACTGCACGAACATTTAGGTCTCTTTCTTCTCTATTCCAGGTAATAAGGCTGCACGACAAGTATAGCCCTATAACTGAGCTGTATAGCCTTATAACTGACTAGTGGTGTTAATACCTCTGTATCTCCCTACAGTTATGCTCGGGTTATCAACTGATAATCTACTGGACACTCGCGTCCATGTTCTTCATGTGCATCAGCGGGTGGTTAGTCCATGTGATGTAGTCCTCATCTCTGGAGCGCACGCGTGTAGCTGTGTGTGTATGTGTCGATGTGTGTTCGTCTGTAGGTATGTATCTGTGGCTATGAGTGCGCGCACTGTGTGTGTGTGTGTGTCGATGTGTGTTCGTCTGTAGGTATGTATCTGCGGCTATGAGTGCGCGCACTGTGTGTGTGTGTGTGTGTGTGTGTGTGTGTGTGTGTGTGTCGATGTGTGTTCGTCTGTATGTATCTGCGGCTGAGTGCGCGCACTGTGTGTGTGTGTGTGTGTGTGTCGATGTGTGTTCGTCTGTAGGTATGTATCTGCGGCTATGAGTGCGCGCACTGTGTGTGTGTGTGTGTGTGTGTGTGCCTAAATTTGAAAGACAAGGACAGTGTAGCTGACAGTCTACAACCTGATTTCTTACAAGAGAGAGAGAGAGAGTGCCAGCGTAAAACTGTGAAGCTGAGGAAGTGATGTCATCCCGGAACTCTTTTTTTGCGCATGCGTAGATGTCCCAGCTACCCGATCCCAGTGTGCAGCTACCGTCTGGAGAGCTCGCCCACCGCTCCGTTTCCCTTCTGCTGCATCCACCCGGTGTGTGTGTCCCGCTAGCAACACCTGCCGCTGTACAGCACCACTGCCGACCACTACGACACCGTCAACTCTGTCGTGCAGCCTCCTACATCAGCGTCTCTCTGGGGCTGGCAGGTGGACAAGTTGGGAGAGGGGGGGGGGTAAAGGCCAAGAGTCTCCACCTAAACTGCTGTCTTTATTGTACGGGTGGAAACTTACAGCTTGTCGACTATTAAACTCTGAACCAGCGACTAGCCTTTACAGAATGTTTGTCAACAAGTTAGTGTGTTGGCTTGTTTGTAGAATGTTTGTCAACAAGTTAGTGTGTTGGCTTGTTTGTAGAATGTTTGTCAACAAGTTAGTGTGTTGGCTTGTGTTTGTCAACAAGTTAGTGTGTTGGCTTGTTTGTAGAATGTTTGTCAACAAGTTAGTGTGTTGGCTTGTGTTTGTCAACAAGTTAGTGTGTTGGCTTGTTTGTAGAATGTTTGTCAACAAGTTAGTGTGTTGGCTTGTGTTTGTCAACAAGTTAGTGTGTTGGCTTGTTTGTAGAATGTTTGTCAACAAGTTCGTGTGTTGGCTTGTTTGTAGAATGTTTGTCAACAAGTTAGTGTGTTGGCTTGTGTTTGTCAACAAGTCAGTGTGTTGGCTTGTTTGTAGAATGTTTGTCAACAAGTTAGTGTGTTGGCTTGTTTGTAGAATGTTTGTCAACAAGTTAGTGTGTTGGCTTGTTTGTAGAATGTTTGTCAACAAGTTAGTGTGTTGGCTTGTTTGTAGAATGTTTGTCAACAAGTCAATGTGTTGGCTTGTGTTTGTCAGTAAGTCAGTGTGTTGGCTTGTTTGTAGAATGTTTGTCAACAAGTTAGTGTGTTGGCTTGTTTGTAGAATGTTTGTCAACAAGTCAATGTGTTGGCTTGTGTTTGTCAGTAAGTCAGTGTGTTGGCTTGTTTGTAGAATGTTTGTCAACAAGTTAGTGTGTTGGCTTGTTTGTAGAATGTTTGTCAACAAGTCAGTGTGTTGGCTTGTTTGTAGAATGTTTGTCAACAAGTCAATGTGTTGGCTTGTGTTTGTCAGTAAGTCAGTGTGTTGGCTTGTTTGTAGAATGTTTGTCAACAAGTTAGTGTGTTGGCTTGTTTGTAGAATGTTTGTCAACAAGTCAGTGTGTTGGCTTGTTTGTAGAATGTTTGTCAACAAGTTAGTGTGTTGGCTTGTGTTTGTCAGTAAGTCAGTGTGTTGGCTTGTGTTTGTCAACAAGTTAGTGTGTTGGCTTGTTTGTAGAATGTTTGTCAACAAGTTAGTGTGTTGGCTTGTTTGTAGAATGTTTGTCAACAAGTTAGTGTGTTGGCTTGTGTTTGTCAACAAGTTAGTGTGTTGGCTTGTTTGTAGAATGTTTGTCAACAAGTTAGTGTGTTGGCTTGTTTGTAGAATGTTTGTCAACAAGTCAGTGTGTTGGCTTGTTTGTAGAATGTTTGTCAGTAAGTCAGTGTGTTGGCTTGTGTTTGTCAGTAAGTCAGTGTGTTGGCTTGTGTTTGTCAACAAGTTAGTGTGTTGGCTTGTTTGTAGAATGTTTGTCAACAAGTTAGTGTGTTGGCTTGTTTGTAGAATGTTTGTCAACAAGTTAGTGTGTTGGCTTGTTTGTAGAATGTTTGTCAACAAGTTAGTGTGTTGGCTTGTGTTTGTCAACAAGTTAGTGTGTTGGCTTGTTTGTAGAATGTTTGTCAACAAGTCAGTGTGTTGGCTTGTGTTTGTCAGTAAGTCAGTGTGTTGGCTTGTTTGTAGAATGTTTGTCAGCAAGTCAGTGTTTACTTGTTGTTAGCAGTTAGTGTTTACTTGTTGTCAGCAGTCAGTGTTTACTTGTTGTTAGCAGTCAGTGTTTACTTGTTGTTAGCAGTTAGTGTTTACTTGTTGTCAGCAGTCAGTGTTTACTTGTTGTTAGCAGTTAGTGTTTACTTGTTGTCAGCAGTCAGTGTTTACTTGTTGTTAGCAGTTAGTGTTTACTTGTTGTCAGCAGTCAGTGTTTACTTGTTGTTAGCAGTTAGTGTTTACTTGTTGTCAGCAGTCAGTGTTTACTTGTTGTTAGCAGTTAGTGTTTACCTGTTGTCAGCAGTCAGTAGTCTGGTGTGTGTGGGTGTGTGTTTGACTTGTCTAATGTCTTCAGTACACGAGGGCGAGGTTGCAGGGTTGAGTGACTCAGTACTTACTTTGCTTACTGGACACAGGAGGAGGGTGGGGGGAGAGTTGAAGTGTAAACAATGTGGTGTAAATAAACAAGTCATGTTTACTAGTAAGACCAGGCTGGCGGGGTGGGTCCTTATTGTCGGTGTATGTAAACAACTCTTGACAAAGACTGCAGGTGAACCAGGGGAAACAACTCGGGCCACACTCTATCCCCCCCCCATGACAGTTTAGACACACACAGACACTCACTCTCACACACAGGGACTCACTCTCACACACAGATACACATTCTCACACACAGACACTCACTCACACACAGATACACATTCTCACACAGACACTCACTCTCACACACAGGGACTCACTCTCACACACAGATACACATTCTCACACACAGACACTCACTCTCACACACAGGGACTCACACTCTCACACCCAGATACACATTCTCACACACACAGACACTCCCTCACACACACAGATACACATTCTCACACACAGGGACTCACTCTCACACACAGGGACTCACTCTCACACAGATACACATTCTCACACACAGACACTCACTCTCACACACAGGAACTCACTCTCACACACAGGGACTCACACTCTCACACACAGAAAATCACTCTCACACACAGGGACTCACACTCTCACACACAGATACACATTCTCACACACAGACACTCACTCACACACACAGATACACATTCTCACACACAGACACTCACTCACACACACAGATACACATTCTCACACACAGATACACATTCTCACACACACAGACACTCACTCTCACACACAGGGACTCACACTCTCACACACAGATACACATTCTCACACACAGACACTCACACACACAGATACACATTCTCACACACAGGGACTCACTCTCACACACAGGGACTCACTCTCACACACAGATACACATTCTCACACACAGATACACACTCACACACACAGATACACATTCTCACACACAGGGACTCACTCTCACACACAGGGACTCACTCTCACACACAGATACACATTCTCACACACAGATACACACTCACACACACAGATACACATTCTCACACACAGGGACTCACTCTCACACACAGGGACTCACTCTCACACACAGATACACATTCTCACACACAGATACACACTCTCACACACAGGGACTCACACTCTCACACACAGATACACATTCTCACACACAGACACTCACTCTCACACACAGGGACTCACACTCATACACAGATACACATTCTCACACACACAGACACTCACTCTCACACACAGGGACTCACTCTCACACACACAGACACTAACTCACACACAGGGACTCACTTTCACACACAGATACACATTCTCACACACAGACACTCACTCTCACACACAGACACTCACACTCTCACACAGATACACATTCTCACACACAGACACTCAGTCTCACACACAGGGACTCACTCTCACACACAGATACACATTCTCACACACACAGACACTCACTCACGCACAGGGACTCACACTCTCACACACAGATACACATTCTCACACACACAGACACTCACTCTCACACACAGGGACTCACACTCTCACACACAGATACACACTCTCACACACAGACACTCACTCTCACACACAGGGACTCACACTCACACACAGATACACATTCTCACACACACAGACACTCACTCTCACACACAGGGACTCACACTCATACACACACAGATACACATTCTCACAAACAGACACTCACTCTCACACACAGGGACTCACACTTCATACACACAGATACATTTCTACACACACAGACACTTCACTTCACACACAGGGACTCACACTCATACACACACAGATACACATTCTTTACACACAGACACTCACTCTCACACACAGGACTCACACACTTCACACACAGATACACATTCTTCACACACAGACACTCTTACTCTTCACACACAGGGACTCCCACTTCACACACAGATACACATTTCACACACACACTCCACTTTCACACAGGGACTCACACTTCACACATAGATACACATTTCTCCACACACAGACACTTACTCTACACACACAGACACTCACTTCACACATTAGATACATTTTCACACACATACATTTCACACACAGACACTCACTTACACACACAGATACACATTTCACACAGGACTTACACTCACACACAGATACTCTTACTTCACACACAGATACACATTCTCACACACATAGATATTTCACACACAGACACTTACCACTCACACACAGATACACATTTCACACACACAGACACTCTGCTTCTCACACACAGGGACCTTACACTTCACATAGATACATTCTCACAAATAGACACTCACTCTCACACATTAGGACTTCACACTTCACACACACATAGATACACATTCTTCACACACACAGACACTTCACTTCACACACAGGGACTTCACACTTATACACACAGATACATTTCTCACACACAGACACTCACTTCACACATTAGACTTCCACTCTTCACACATAGATATTTTCACACACATACACTTCACTCTTACACACACAGGGACTCACACTTCTACACATAGATATACACATTTCACACACATAGACATTCTCACTTCACACACAGATACACATTTTACACACAGATACACATTTTTACACACACTTCACACATAGATATTCTTTCACACACACAGATACTCTTCTCTTCACAAATAGGGACTCACACTTCACACATAGATATACATTTCACACACACAGACACTTACTTTACACACACATAGATACATTTCCACACACAGATACATTTCACACACAGACACTACTTTCACACACAGGGACTCACACTCACACAGACACTCTACTCTCACACACAGATACACATTTCTCACACACACAGATATTTCTTTACACATAGACACTTACTTCACACACAGATACACTTCACACACACAGACATCTCTTCACACACAGGGACTCTACACTCTACACACAGATACACATTCTCACACACAGATACTCCACTCTCACACACAGATACATTCTCACACACAGACACTCACTCTCACACACAGGGACTCACACTCACACACAGATACACATTCTCTCACACAGACACTCCACCACACACACAGGGACTCACCTCACACACAGATACACATTCTCACACACAGGGACTCACACTCCCACACACAGATACACATTCTCACACACAGACACTTCACTCTACACACAGGGACTCACACCTCACACACAGATACATTCTCACACACACAGACACTCCACTCACACATTGGACCTACACTCCTCACACATAGATACACATTCTCACACACACAGACACT
This sequence comes from Marisa cornuarietis, assembly GCA_004794655.1. Taxonomy (NCBI): domain Eukaryota; kingdom Metazoa; phylum Mollusca; class Gastropoda; order Architaenioglossa; family Ampullariidae; genus Marisa; species Marisa cornuarietis. Next base: position 109,322 of record SMMW01000621.1, on the reverse strand, counting down.
CCACACACACAGGGACTCCACTCTCACACACAGATACACATTCTACACACAGACACTCCACTCACACACACAGACACTCACTCACACACAGATACACATTTCACACACAGATACACATTTCACACAGGGACTCCACTTCACACACAGATACACTCTCACACACACAGACACTCACTCACACACAGGGACTCACACTCCTCACACACAGATACACATTCTCACACACACAGACACTCACACACACAGATACACATTCTCACACACACAGACACTTCACTCACACACACAGACACTCCACCACACACAGCACATTCTCACACACACAGACACTCACTTCACACACAGGGACTCACACTTCACACACAGACACACATTCTCACACACACAGACACACTCCACTCACACACAGGGACTCCACTTCTTCACACAGATACACATTCTCACACACAGGGACTCCACTCTCACACACAGATACACATTCACACACACAGACACTCCCACTTCACACACAGACACACATTCTCACACACAGGGACTCCACTTCACACACAGACACACATTCTCACACACAGATACACACTTCACACACAGATACACATTCTCACACACACACAGACACTCACTCTCACACACAGGGACTCACACTCTCACACACAGATTCACATTCTCACACACAGACACTCACTCACACACACACAGGGACTCACTCTTTCACACAGATACACATTCTCACACACACAGACACTCACTCTCACACACAGATACACATTCTCACACACACAGACACTCACTCTCACACACAGACACACATTCTCACACACACAGATACACATTCTCACACACAGATACACATTCTCACACACACAGACACTCACTCTCACACACAGGGACTCACACTCTCACACACAGATTCACATTCTCACACACAGACATCACTCACACACACACAGGGACTCACTCTTTCACACAGATACACATTCTCACACACACAGACACTCACTCTCACACACAGGGACTCACACTCTCACACACAGATACACATTCTCACACACAGATACTCACTCTCACACACAGGGACTCACTCTTTCACACAGATACACATTCGCACACACAGGGACTCACACTCTCACACACACATACACATTCTCACACACACAGACACTCACTCTCACACACAGACACACATTCTCACACACAGGGACTCACTCTCACACACAGACACACATTCTCACACACACAGACACTCACTCTCACACACAGACACTCACTCTCACACACAGGGACTCACTCTCACACACAGACACACATTCTCACACACAGATACACACTCTCACACACAGGGACTCACACTCACACACAGATACACATTCTCACACACACAGACACTCACTCTCACACACAGGGACTCACTCTTTCACACAGATACACATTCTCACACACAGGGACTCACACTCTCACACACACATACACATTCTCACACACACAGACACTCACTCTCACACACAGACACACATTCTCACACACAGGGACTCACTCTCACACACACAGACACTCACTCTCACACACAGGGACTCACTCTCACACACAGACACACATTCTCACACACAGATACACACTCTCACACACAGGGACTCACACTCACACACAGATACACATTCTCACACACACAGACACTCACTCTCACACACAGGGACTCACACTCACACACAGATACACATTCTCACACACACAGACACTCACTCTCACACACAGGGACTCACACTCTCACACACAGATACACATTCTCACACACACAGACACTCACTCACATGGACACACAGGCACTCACACTCATACACACACGGACACACACACACATACATACAGACACTCACTCACACAGACACACATTCTCACACACACAGACACTCACTCACACAGACACTCACACAGACACTCACACAGGCACACACAGACACTCACACAGACAATATCTCTATCTTACACACACACACACACACACACACACACACACACAGAGTCACACAACGGCCTTGTAGCTACATGTAGTCGGTGTAGTTGACGCTGTCAGTCTCGTACAATTTACTGGAGGAACACAACTACAGGAGCAGCAGCGAGTTGCAACACTTTTCCTGTTGGGGCTGGGGGGTGGGTGGAAAAAGAGGGAGAATGGGACTAGTGTGTGTGTGTGTGAGAGAGAAAAAGACAGTGTGTGTGCGTGTGTGTGAGAATGAGAGGGAGAGTATGTTTGTGTGTGTGTGTGTGTGTGTGTTTGTGTGTGTGTGCGTGTGTGTGAGAATGAGAGGGAGAGTATGATTGTGTGTGTGTGTGTGTGTGTGTGTGTGTGTGTGTGTGTGTGAGTGTCGGGGTGGCTGGAGTGACAGGCTGGGTGTTGAAGACTTTACAGAAGGTGAAGGTTTTGTTGCTGTACAAGTCGTACCACGTGTACTGACGGTAGATAAGCTACAATCTCCACTCCTCACAACTACTCCGGTCAGAGAGCACCCCCCACACCACCACCCCACACACACACCGACACACACACACACACACACACACACACACACACACACACAAACAGACCTCGTGGTAGCTGAAGGGTCTGTACTGTGTGGCACTGATTGTGGAGCTGCCGACTGCCCCCAGTCAAGTCTGACAGAATCAATACAGTCAGCTGATCGATAGGTTTGGAAATCAATGCGGGTGAGTAAACTTAACAACGCCTTTGTTCAGCCCCCCCCCCCCCGGCCCTTTACTGCTGCCACATGTCCTCATTACAAACTAAACCCACAGCCACAGAGACTCGGGGGGGAGGGAGGGAGGGTGGGGAAGGAGCAGGGGAACTGATATCAGTCAGATATTTTGAGGGCGAAAGGGTTTGCAGTCAAGGGCTGGGGTGGGGGTGGTGGAGGGCCTGTGGGTAGAAGGGTGTGTGGGGGGGGCGAGGGGGCTGAAATGTATAACTTAATCGGATGAAGGGGCCCTCTTGTCTCTGTACTCGGACTACGTCATCTTCTACCGTCGTTATCTGACACCACGGGTGTGACATCGTCTTCGTGACACGAGTGTCATACCATCACTGATATCTGACACCACGGGTGTGAAATCGCCCTCTGTGACATGAGTGTCACACCATCACTGACACCATGGCTCTGCACATCGTCTTCTGTGACACGAGTGTCACACCATCACTGATATCTGACACCACGGCTGTGACATCGTCCTCTGTGACATGAGTGTCACACCATCACTGACACCATGCCTCTGCACATCGTCGTCTGTGACGAGTGTCACACCATCACTGATCTGACACCACGGGTGTGACATCGTCTTCTGTGACACGAGTGTCACACCATCACTGATATATGATACCACGATATTAATAACGTTTGTAGCGCATTACCATGAGTTAACTAATGACATTACACAGGATATGCGTGTGAGGAAAGAATTCGTGTGTGTGTGTGTGTGTGTGTGTATATGTGTGTATATGTGTGTGTGTGTGTATATGTGTGTGTGTGTGTGTGTGTGTGTGTGTGTGTGGATGCGCGTGCATGAATGCTAGGTCTGTTTGTGTGTGTGGTTGTATACACGTGCATGTGAAAGTAAAGCGAGTGCTTGCCTTGATGTCTTTATTGCTTGTCTCCGCTTGCCGAGCGTGCAGCCTGCATGCTAGCCTTATCACAGACATACGGGTACCTGAGGCTGACTAGACACACACCAGGTGTGTGCACAAAGTGCCGAGGACGTGGGCGGCCACAGCTCCTCCACAATGACGTCACGGAGGTCAGCAAGTGAGAACAACCACAACAAAAGTCTTTACACAACAAAGAGAAGAAAACATGGCAAAAACCAGTTTTGAAATGTGGGACTGGACTGAGGACTGGACTGAGGACTGGACTGAGGACTGGCAGCTGCTATTCTTGTCTCGCTTCACGATATTCTTAGCCACCAGTCACGTGACTTTGTGTAAAGGTTATCGTCACAAGTCAGCGAGTGAAGCAAGTTGTTCTCCTTAGTCACTGCCTATAAGGTCACTTACTTTGATAACGTGGTTACCATGGTGACACTGAGAGTTCACTACAAACCACTACACACAGAGTAGCCTAGAGTGTCTATAGTGTCACTGAGAGTTCACTACAAACCACTACACACAGAGAAGCCTAGAGTGTCTATAGTGTCACTGAGAGTTCACTACAAACCACTACACACAGAGAAGCCTAGAGTGTCTATAGTGTCACTGAGAGTTCACTACAGACCACTACACACAGAGTAGCCTAGAGTGTCTATAGTGTCACTGAGAGTTCACTACAAACCACTACACACAGAGTAGCCTAGAGTGTCTATAGTGTCACTGAGAGTTCACTACAGACTACTACACACAGAGAAGCCTAGAGTGTCTATAGTGTCACTGAGAGTTCACTACAGACTACTACACACAGAGTAGCCTAGAGTGTCTATAGTGTCACTGAGAGTTCACTACAGACTACTACACACAGAGTAGCCTAGAGTGTCTATAGTGTCACTGAGAGTTCACTACAGACTACTACACACAGAGTAGCCTAGAGTGTCTATAGTGTCACTGAGAGTTCACTACAAACCACTACACACAGAGTAGCCTAGAGTGTCTATAGTGTCACTGAGAGTTCACTACAGACTACTACACACAGAGAAGCCTAGAGTGTCTATAGTGTCACTGAGAGTTCACTACAAACCACTACACACAGAGTAGCCTAGAGTGTCTATAGTGTCACTGAGAGTTCACTACAGACTACTACACACAGAGTAGCCTAGAGTGTCTATAGTGTCACTGAGAGTTCACTACAGACTACTACACAGAGTAGCCTAGAGTGTCTATAGTGTCACTGAGAGTTCACTACAAACCACTACACACAGAGTAGCCTAGAGTGTCTATAGTGTCACTGAGAGTTCACTACAGACTACTACACACAGAGTAGCCTAGAGTGTCTATAGTGTCACTGAGAGTTCACTACAAACCACTACACACAGAGTAGCCTAGAGTGTCTATAGTGTCACTGAGAGTTCACTACAAACCACTACACACAGAGTAGCCTAGAGTGTCTATAGTGTCACTGAGAGTTCACTACAAACCACTACACACAGAGTAGCCTAGAGTGTCGATAGTGTCACTGAGAGTTCACTACAAACCACTACACACAGAGTAGCCTAGAGTGTCTATAGTGTCACTGAGAGTTCACTACAAACCACTACACACAGAGTAGCCTAGAGTGTCTATAGTGTCACTGAGAGTTCACTACAAACCACTACACACAGAGAAGCCTAGAGTGTCTATAGTGTCACTGAGAGTTCACTACAAACCACTACACACAGAGTAGCCTAGAGTGTCTATAGTGTCACTGAGAGTTCACTACAGACTACTACACACAGAGTAGCCTAGAGTGTCTATAGTGTCACTGAGAGTTCACTACAGACTACTACACACAGAGTAGCCTAGAGTGTCTATAGTGTCACTGAGAGTTCACTACAAACCACTACACACAGAGTAGCCTAGAGTGTCTATAGTGTCACTGAGAGTTCACTACAGACTACTACACACAGAGAAGCCTAGAGTGTCTATAGTGTCACTGAGAGTTCACTACAAACCACTACACACAGAGTAGCCTAGAGTGTCTATAGTGTCACTGAGAGTTCACTACAGACTACTACACACAGAGTAGCCTAGAGTGTCTATAGTGTCACTGAGAGTTCACTACAAACCACTACACACAGAGTAGCCTAGAGTGTCTATAGTGTCACTGAGAGTTCACTACAAACCACTACACACAGAGTAGCCTAGAGTGTCGATAGTGTCACTGAGAGTTCACTACAAACCACTACACACAGAGTAGCCTAGAGTGTCTATAGTGTCACTGAGAGTTCACTACAAACCACTACACACAGAGTAGCCTAGAGTGTCTATAGTGTCACTGAGAGTTCACTACAAACCACTACACACAGAGTAGCCTAGAGTGTCGATAGTGTCACTGAGAGTTCACTACAAACCACTACACACAGAGTAGCCTAGAGTGTCTATAGTGTCACTGAGAGTTCACTACAAACCACTACACACAGAGTAGCCTAGAGTGTCGATAGTGTCACTGAGAGTTCACTACAAACCACTACACACAGAGTAGCCTAGAGTGTCTATAGTGTCACTGAGAGTTCACTACAAACCACTACACACAGAGTAGCCTAGAGTGTCTATAGTGTCACTGAGAGTTCACTACAAACCACTACACACAGAGAAGCCTAGAGTGTCTATAGTGTCACTGAGAGTTCACTACAAACCACTACACACAGAGTAGCCTAGAGTGTCTATAGTGTCACTGAGAGTTCACTACAGACTACTACACACAGAGTAGCCTAGAGTGTCTATAGTGTCACTGAGAGTTCACTACAGACTACTACACACAGAGTAGCCTAGAGTGTCTATAGTGTCACTGAGAGTTCACTACAAACCACTACACACAGAGTAGCCTAGAGTGTCTATAGTGTCACTGAGAGTTCACTACAGACTACTACACACAGAGAAGCCTAGAGTGTCTATAGTGTCACTGAGAGTTCACTACAAACCACTACACACAGAGTAGCCTAGAGTGTCTATAGTGTCACTGAGAGTTCACTACAGACTACTACACACAGAGTAGCCTAGAGTGTCTATAGTGTCACTGAGAGTTCACTACAAACCACTACACACAGAGTAGCCTAGAGTGTCTATAGTGTCACTGAGAGTTCACTACAAACCACTACACACAGAGTAGCCTAGAGTGTCGATAGTGTCACTGAGAGTTCACTACAAACCACTACACACAGAGTAGCCTAGAGTGTCTATAGTGTCACTGAGAGTTCACTACAAACCACTACACACAGAGTAGCCTAGAGTGTCTATAGTGTCACTGAGAGTTCACTACAAACCACTACACACAGAGTAGCCTAGAGTGTCTATAGTGTCACTGAGAGTTCACTACAAACCACTACACACAGAGTAGCCTAGAGTGTCTATAGTGTCACTGAGAGTTCACTACAAACCACTACACACAGAGTAGCCTAGAGTGTCTATAGTGTCACTGAGAGTACACTACAGACTACTACACACAGAGTAGCCTAGAGTGTCTATAGTGTCACTGAGAGTTCACTACAGACTACTACACACAGAGTAGCCTAGAGTGTCTATAGTGTCACTGAGAGTTCACTACAAACCACTACACACAGAGAAGCCTAGAGTGTCTATAGTGTCACTGAGAGTTCACTACAGACTACTACACACAGAGTAGCCTAGAGTGTCTATAGTGTCACTGAGAGTTCACTACAAACCACTACACACAGAGTAGCCTAGAGTGTCTATAGTGTCACTGAGAGTTCACTACAGACTACTACACACAGAGTAGCCTAGAGTGTCTATAGTGTCACTGAGAGTTCACTACAAACCACTACACACAGAGTAGCCTAGAGTGTCTATAGTGTCACTGAGAGTTCACTACAAACTACTATTATGTCTATTATGGTAAACATGTTACAGCTGTCTGTCTGTCAGTCTGTCTATTATGATAAACATGTTACAGCTGTCTGTCTGTCTGTCTGTCTGTCTGTCTGTCAGTCTGTCTATTTTGATAAACATGTTACAGCTGTCTGTCTGTCAGTCTGTCGATTATGATAAACATGTTACAGCTGTCTGTCTGTCTGTCTGTCTGTCTGTCAGTCTGTCTATTTTGATAAACATGTTACAGCTGTCTGTCTGTCTGTCAGTCTGTCGATTATGATAAACATGTTACAGCTGTCTGTCTGTCTGTCAGTCTGTCTATTAACAAGTTACAGCTGTCTGTCAGTCTGTCTATTATGATAAACATGTTACAGCTGTCTGTCAGTCTGTCTATTATGATAAACATGTTACAGCTGTCTGTCAGTCTGTCTATTATGATAAACATGTTACAGCTGTCTGTCAGTGTGTCTATTATGATAAACATGTTACAGCTGTTTGTCAGTCTGTCTGTTATGATAAACATGTTACAGCTGTTTGTCAGTCTGTCTATTATGATAAACATGTTACAGCTGTCTGTCAGTCTGTCTATTATGATAAACATGTTACAGCTGTCTGTCAGTCTGTCTATTATGATAAACATGTTACAGCTGTTTGTCAGTCTGTCTATTATGATAAACATGTTACAGCTGTTTGTCATTCTGTCTGTAATGATAAACATGTTACAGCTGTTTGTCAGTCTGTCTATTATGATAAACATGTTACAGCTGTCTGTCAGTCTGTCTATTATGATAAACATGTTACAGCTGTCTGTCAGTCTGTCTATTATGATAAACATGTTACAGCTGTTTGTCAGTCTGTCTTATGATAAACATGTTACAGCTGTCTGTCAGTCTGTCTATTATGATAAACATGTTACAGCTGTTTGTCAGTCTGTCTATTATGATAAACATGTTACAGCTGTTTGTCAGTCTGTCTATTATGATAAACATGTTACAGCTGTCTGTCAGTGTGTCTATTATGATAAACATGTTACAGCTGTTTGTCAGTCTGTCTGTTATGATAAACATGTTACAGCTGTCTGTCAGTCTGTCTATTATGATAAACATGTTACAGCTGTTTGTCAGTCTGTCTATTATGATAAACATGTTACAGCTGTTTGTCAGTCTGTCTATTATGATAAACATGTTACAGCTGTTTGTCAGTCTGTCTATTATGATAAACATGTTACAGCTGTTTGTTAGTCTGTCTATTATGATAAACATGTTACAGCTGTTTGTCAGTCTGTCTATTATGATAAACATGTTACAGCTGTCTGTCAGTCTGTCTATTATGATAAGCATGTTACAGCTGTCTGTCAGTCTGTCTGTTATGAGCTACACAACATCAGTGCCATCTGTGACATTCTCTCTACGTGTGCTACCAACACTTTGTTTTTTCTCGACTTGATTACTGCAACTCCTTGCTGCCAGCATCTTCTTCACAAACTGTTCCTGTCACCAGAACAACAACATATGGTCACAGGATTTTTGGTTACTGTGCAGCAAAATAATGGAACTCTCTTCCTTTCCATATCCGCCACCTTCCTACAACTGAATCTTTCAAATCTGCACTGAAAACAAACCTCCATCTTACTTCAACATTTCTCCTAACACAGTCCTCACAATGTCAGTCCTTCTTCACTCCTTCCCCCCCCTCTCCCGCTGATTGCTGCCTCCCTGCTTGTCTTCCTATTGCAAAATCACAATCCTGGCAGTACTTGTTACCTGGATTATCTTTACCTCTCTTGTGTTTGTTTTTATTCATCATCGGTGCTGTTGTTTATCCTTCCGTCGTTCGTATGTTGTTTGTTTTCTTGTCACTCGTATGTTGTCCATGTCTCGCTCTTGTCCTTAAACACTAAGAGCTCCTCATGAGTGTGAGTATGTGCTGTACACATTTTGTATTTAGTATTCTGACAGGTGACAGTGTGTCTATGACAGGTGTTAGTGTGTCTGTGACAGGTTGCAGTGTGTCTGTGACAGGTGACAGTGTGTAAAACAGATGGCAGTGATCTGTGTCTAACAAGTGGCAGTGTACATACTGTGTGTGGACAGGTGACAGTGTGTCTTTGACAGGTGGCAGTGTGTAAAACAGATGGCAGTGATCTGTGTCTAACAAGTGGCAGTGTACATACTGTGTGTGGACAGGTGACAGTGTGTCTATGACAGGTGGCAGTGTGTAAAACAGATGGCAGTGACTGGTGTCTAACAAGTGGCAGTGTACATACTGTGTGTGGACAGGTGACAGTGTGTCTATGACAGGTGAGAGTGTGTCTATGACAGGTGACAGTGTGTCTATGACAGGTGAAAGTGTCTATGACAGGTGACAGTGTGTCTATGACAGGTGAGAGTGTGTCTATGACAGGTGACAGTGTGTCTATGACAGGTGAGAGTGTCTATGACAGGTGACAGTGTGTCTATGACAGGTGAGAGTGTCTATGACAGGTGACAGTGTGTCTATGACAGGTGACAGTGTCTATGACAGGTGACAGTGTGTCTATGACAGGTGAGAGTGTCTATGACAGGTGACAGTGTGTCTATGACAGGTGAGAGTGTCTATGACAGGTGACAGTGTGTCTATGACAGGTGACAGTGTGTCTATGACAGGTGACAGTGGGGACAGTGTGTAAAACAGATGGCAGTGACTGGTGTGTAACAAGTGTCAGTGTACATACTGTGTGTGTCAGGTGGCCCTGTGAAAGTTAAAGGAAGATGTGGCGGACAATCATAGACAAGCTGCTAATGAGTGAAACATCGTCATTCTGTGGACACACCTGGAATAAACTAAGGTAAGAACTTTATGTTTTTTAACTCTACAACGGTTGTTTCAGGGGCTTGGGGAAATAAAACACAAACGAACAACTAGGTTTTGAATTTTCATTTTAAAAATAAATCTTGAATGTTTACAAGACATTTGTCAGAAAGCAGTTTTTATTGAAGTCCATGTCGTGTGTTGATTTCACTTAAACAAAGAAGTTCCCCGGTGTCTGAAGTATTGTGCACATCTTGTGATGTCTGCCAAGGGTTACAGCGACAAGTTCACACTCACACACTTCTATTCACAATCACACTTCTATTCACACTCACACACTTCTGTTCACACTCACACACTTCTATTCACACTCACACACTTCTGTTCACACTCACACACTTCTATTCACACTCACACACTTCTGTTCACACTCACACACTTCTATTCACAATCACACTTCTGTTCACACTCACACATTTTATTCACAATCACACTTCTATTCACACTCACACACTTCTGTTCACACTCACACACTTCTATTCACAATCACACTTCTATTCACACTCACACACTTCTGTTCACACTCACACACTTCTATTCACAATCACACTTCTATTCACACTCACACACTTCTGTTCACACTCACACACTTCTATTCACACTCACACACTTCTGTTCACAATCACACTTCTATTCACACTCACACACTTCTGTTCACAATCACACTTCTATTCACACTCACACACTTCTGTTCACAATCACACTTCTATTCACACTCACACACTTTTGTTCACACTCACACACTTCTATTCACACTCACACACTTCTATTCACACTCACACACTTCTATTCACAATCACACTTCTATTCACACTCACACACTTCTGTTCACACTTACACTTCCATTCACACTCACACACTTCTGTTCACAATCACACTTCTATTCACACTCACACACTTCTGTTCACACTCACACTTCCATTCACACTCACACACTTCTGTTCACACTCACACGCTTCTGTTCACACTCACACTTCTATTCACACTCACACACTTCTGTTCACAATCACACTTCTATTCACACTCACACTTCTGTTTACAATCACACTTCTATTCACAGTCACACTGCTTTGTTCACTGTCAGACTCTGGCCCACCCGAACGGTTCTCAGGTTGGGTGAGCACAAGGTGAGTTGCCTCCTGTTTTGTTATTCTAAATAATACATAGTCCACACTTTGTCATGTGGAAATAGCACGAGCTGTACATTTTATTATTATATTAACTAACACAAGTCATTATCACGTGCTGTACATTTTATCATTAGTATATAACTAACACATGTCCAAGTCATTGACCTCCCCTGTCATCTCACTTTCCCACAGACTTTGTGGCTCAGCTACGACTTTGTTCCGTTTTCTCGGATCATTCCCGCCTGGTTGTCTTTCCTGGAGTTCTTTCTACTTCTGCTCTCCTCCGTCTGTTGATCTTTCCTGTCCCCCTCCACGCAGGGATTTCATGTACCGGTCAATGGCCTGTGGGCCCATGCGGCAGATCTCCAGCGGGGGGTGGATGAGGGGGTTGTCATCGAGAGCGGAGGAGGTGTAGCGGTGGCCCCAGTCCAGGTTGACCAGCTGCCCGAAGTTGCGAGGGAGGGCTCGCAGGCGATTCTTACCCACCCACAGACACCGCAACTCGGTCAGCTGACACAGGGCTTCCGGCAGCTTGGTCAGGTCGTTGATGAACAGCAAGAACGTCTGTAGACCCTGCAGCTGGCTGATCTCCTCCGGCAGAGCCTGCACACAGCGCATGCGCGACATATGACACACCTTGGTCCTCAGCCGTTTTCATAATCTGATTCAGTTGATTGGCTGAATTAAAATGTGTGTGTGTGTGTGTGTGTGTGTGGCAATGAGAAGTGAACAACTTGATATCAACCATCTCATTACTTCATGGTCGACTGTAAATGGCAGACGTCAGCAATGTACAAGCATCTGAGCTGTGAAGGCCTCAGCCAATGGGAGGGCTGGGAACACAGGTCACGTGGGATATCCTGACCTCACGATTTTGACTTTCCTTGCACGGGGAGGTTTGTCGGCGAGCAGCTCAAGATCACTAAAGGGGAATTCACTCAAATTTGGGGAACTAATATCTTGCACCAAGCTTTTTCTTAATAACGAATTTCTTCACACGAACCAGAGCACACAACAAGGCGAGTATCGCCAGTTCCTGTCAGAATCCTTTCAGCTACAAGTTCGAGAGGTTGGTCGGTGACGGAAGTGTGACATGCGGACAGACAGACACAGACTACGACTGACAGACAGTGTAGAGTAGACAGACTCTATATCACACAAGCAGACAATGACAGAGCAGTAGACGGACTATGACAGGCAAGCAGACAGAGAAGAAAGTGTTTGTCCTAAAGCTAAAGAAAATAAGACCAGTAGACTAGAGGAAGACATGTCGGCTCCAACTGGTCGGCTAACTTTCACTTGGACATCCACAGACGACCTGGTCATCGATTTGAACCTGTTACCTGACCTTTTCCTAACCTCTCCCCCTCAGTTGTCTGGCAACACTCTGCTGCACATGCCTCACACGAGGATCAAAGAAGAAGGTGCAAACAGACAGACTTGAGGAAGAACAAGCAGAATGAGTAAGGAGACGATTATTGATGCGCTGGTGTCTGGGGAGGGGGGGGGGGACAGAAACGAATGTGAGGAAACTAGCGAGGAAAGGAGTGATAATCATTTATTATTTACCCGGGTTTTCCTTTCCTGGAAAAAAATATCGCTCGTAACAGGAGGAAGACCAACATGTTGTCCTCAGGGAAACAACTATGGCCTAAGAACTTAGATAAGACACTGTTCTGAGCATACAGGGGAGACAACTATGGCCTGAGAACTTAGAGAAGACATACTGTTCTCAGTATACAGGGGAGACAACTATGGCCTGAGAACTTAGAGAAGACATACTGTTCTCAGTATACAGGGGAGACAACTATGGCCTGAGAACTTAGAGAAGACATACTGTTCTCAGTATACAGGGGAGACAACTATGGCCTGAGAACTTAGAGAAGACATACTGTTCTCAGTATACAGGGGAGACAACTATGGCCTGAGAACTTAGAGAAGACATACTGTTCTCAGTATACAGGGGAGACAAAGGTATGATAACTTCTCACTGAACACGTACAGGGAAGACAGATGTAGACTCGTCTCGGAACATTGGCAGACAAGGGGAGGAAAATGCCCACAAAAAGGCGGCTGGCGGCAAGTGACTGACACATCAGTGACATGACATGACCCATGATAAGCACACTACAGAAACAAGATGATACATCCTGCCCAGCAAGAGCAAGACAAAATGGAAGACAGTAAAATAGTGCTGGAGATCATGGTGACATGACATGATCCTTGATAATGACACACGACACCCGATGACAAACGCCACGTGGCATGACACAACACATGATAATGACAAACAGCACCTGACACGTGATCCGAGAGATGTGGCTGCTGGAGTCACTTATGTTTTGTGTCGATATAAAACCATAATCTTGTCCTGATTCAGGGCTAGGATCCTGCCATGATCCTGCTGTGTGGACCTGATCTTGTGCTCACGATGTACCCCAGCAAAGATGTGAGAATGCCCACCCGAAATAATCGCTCGGCGCCTTACCTTGATGTGGTTGTCGGACAGGTCCAGGAACTCCAGCGTGGTGATGAAGCACAGCTGCGGCGGGAAGTCGTGGAAGTCGTTGTTGGCCAGGTGCAGGCTCCGCAGCTCCTTCAGGTTCTTGAACTCGGGTGGCAAGGACGACAAGTGGTTGTTGCTGAGGGCCAGGCGCTCCAGCTGCTGCAACAGCGCCATCTCCGGCGGCACCTCCGTCAGGTCGTTAGTGTCCAGCATCAGCGTGGTCAAGTTGACCAGGCGCCCGATGTCGGGCGGAAGTGACGTCAGCTTGTAGTCCAGACACGCCTCCCGCTCGGGACTGAGGTCGAGGACCTCCAGCTCCAGGAGGTGGAACACGGCGCTGCTCAGGTTCACCAGGTCACGCCCTGTGACCTTTAGCTTCTTCTGCCCGAAGTATATCGGGTCTTCAGTTTCGATACGCAGACGATAGGCTTTCACTGTCGTCATGGTTACCGCGTCTGGTAATAAACACCTAGCAACCGAGGATGCGAGGCAAGTGTTGTGGAGGGGACACCTACTCGTGGCTCATGTTGTCAGGTCGTGTGGCGAGTGTCAGCCTCTTGTTCCATAAGACGACCTCTCTCGGTGATTACCTGATCTCTAGGAGACCAGCAAGTGATCCTGTAGTTTCTCTAGGAGGCCAGCAAGTGATCCTGTAGGAGACCAGCAAGTGATCCTGTAGTTTCTCTAGGAGGCCAGCAAGTGATCCTGTAGGCGCTACTTCACCTGCCGCCACTCACCTGCACCCCAAGTAATCCAATCTTGCAAGTAAGTGGTGAGGTGTGAAGTGCCAGCACTGTGACACTGTGACACTATGACACTCTACAGTTCTAACAATACACTCCAGACTTCAACTCAAACGAAAATATTTGTAAAAAAAAAAAAAAGTTTGTCTCCAGTTGTGTAGGTGTAGGTAGAAATTCTGTGAAGGTTTCCTAATGACTGTCAGGGACAGGTAGACGGAGATAAACACACCTTCACACAGACTGAGATTAGTTGCAGGGGGGGTGGGGAAGTCTTATATCTCCTCCAGTCTCTTAGTCCGTTTGTCTTGTCCACCACTCACATGGTCAGCGACATGTAGCGACACCCCGCGGTCTCCGTGTTGGCTGGGCGTTGCCTGGAGAGAAACGGAGTTCGATCTCCAAACGTTGGGCCAGCGTTAAGCCCGCCGTCAGGCCGCCTGATCAAACGAGCTCAAGAAGTCTCGGCAATGGTGTGCTTGTTCCGCTTTCACTAGCCGTTAACCAAGTGTGCCTGACACCCGCCACCCAGCCTACCCGGTGTTGGCAGTGCAGTACCCGAGCAACAGACCGGACGTGCGAGAGAGAGAGAGAGAGAGAGCGCCTCACTTTCTGAGGGGAGGGCGGGGCCCGACCAATCGTGTGTGTGTCAATAAACCCCCTCACCACCCCTTCCCCACCCGAATGAGAGTCGATTACTGTCCTCAGCATTGGCTGTAAGCGGCATTAAGTGATTGGTTAGTTGGGCTGATAGGGCTAGGCTGTGTCTGTGCATGCACTTTCTCCTTGTCCTCAGTTCCATGATCATCATAATGGTTGCCGAGATGATGAGGCTGACTGCCAGCCTTGTGTCAGCAACTTGTCATCACAGTCAGTGCCTAAAGTGTCTGTCACCATGACAGTGACAATCTTGGTGTCGCGGGTTCGTATCTCTGCTCTGACATACTCTGACATACCTCTCTATGGATGTGACACCTGCTTACACAGCTGTCTGTGGTTTTCTCCGGGTACTCCGGTTTCCTCCACCCTCTGTGTGTGTGTGTGTGTGAGAGAGAGAGAGAGAGAATGAACTGAACTGGTTTATTTGATGAGTCAACGACCCGTTCAAAGCAGGGTGAAATATTTTTACACCATCCATAAAAACATAAGCCAGCATACGACTGGAGATGTTTAAACACGTTTATATCATTTGTACCACTCAGCTTTTACTCCCCCGCCTCACACACTCCTGCGCGCGCGTACACGTACACACATGCATCTACACACACACACACTCGCGCGCACGCACACACACACACACACAGTGCATGAGTTAACCATCAGGTCTGATGTCAGTCATCACAATGTTTAGAGTCATGCAAGCTGTGATCATGGACTCAACTAAACTGGTCAACCACAGACACATTACACTGGACATTACATTACATAGCACTACACACACTCACACACATTTCTTCCTTCGTCCTCCTGTGTGTGTGTGTGTGTGTGTGTGTGTGTGTGTGTGTGTGTGTGTGAGAGAAAAGTTGAATGATGGTGCATAAATGTAAAACACTTTTGATGTGTAATGATCAGTGTGTGTGTCTGTGTGTGCTCGACCCATGATCAGTGTGTTGTGTGTGCTCGACCCATGATCAGTGTGTGTGTGTGCTCGACCCATGATCAGTGTGTGTGTGTGTGCTCGACCCATGATCAGTGTGTGTGTGTGCTCGACCCATGATCAGTGTGTCTGTGTGTGCTCGACCCATGATCAGTGTGTCCGTGTGTGCTCGACCCATGATCAGTGTGTCTGTGTGTGCTCGACCCATGATCAGTGTGTCCGTGTGTGCTCGACCCATGATGAGTGTGTGTGTGTGTGCTCGACCCATGATCAGTGTGTATGTGTGCTCGACGCATGATCTGTGTGTGTGCTCGACCCATGATCAGTGTGTGCTCGACCCATGATCAGTGTGTCTGTGTGCTCGACCCATGATCTGTGTGTTCGACCCATGATCAGTGTGTCTGTGTGTGCTCGACCCATGATCTGTGTGTGTGTGTGTGCTCGACCCATGATCTGTGTGTGTGTGCTCGACCCATGATCAGTGTGTCTGTGTGTGCTCGACCCATGATCAGTGTGTGTGTGTGTGCTCGACCCATGATCAGTGTGTGTGTGTGTGTGCTCGACCCATGATCAGTGTGTCTGTGTGTGCTCGACCCATGATCAGTGTGTGTGTGTGTGCTCGACCCATGATCTGTGTGTGTGTGTGTGTGCTCGACCCATGATCAGTGTGTCTGTGTGTGCTCGACCCATGATCTGTGTGTGTGTGTTTGCTCGACCCATGATCAGTGTGTCTGTGTGTGCTCGACCCATGATCAGTGTGTTTGTGTGCTCGACCCATGATCAGTGTGTGTGTGTGTGTGCTCGACCCATGATCTGTGTGTGTGTGCTCGACCCATGATCAGTGTGTGTGTGTGTGCTCGACCCATGATCAGTGTGTGTGCTCGACCCATGATCTGTGTGTGTGTGTGGTGACCCATGATCAGTGTGTCTGTGTGTGCTCGACCCATGATCAGTGTGTGTGTGTGTGCTCGACCCATGATCTGTGTGTGTGTGTCTGTGTGTGCTCGACCCATGATCAGTGTGTGTGTGTGTGCTCGACCCATGATCAGTGTGTGTGCTCGACCCATGATCAGTGTGTGTGTGTGCTCGACCCATGATCAGTGTGTGTGTGTGCTCGACCCATGATCAGTGTGTGTGTGCTCGACCCATGATCAGTGTGTGTGTGTGTGCTCGACCCATGATCAGTGTGTGTGTGTGCTCGACCCATGATCTGTGTGTGTGTGTGTGTGTGTGCCCGACCCATGATCAGTGTGTCTGTGTGTGCTCGACCCATGATCAGTGTGTGTGTGTGTGCTCGACCCATGATCTGTGTGTGTGTGTCTGTGTGTGCTCGACCCATGATCAGTGTGTGTGTGTGTGCTCGACCCATGATCAGTGTGTGTGTGTGTGCTCGACCCATGATCAGTGTGTGTGTGTGTGCTCGACCCATGATCAGTGTGTGTGTGTGCTCGACCCATGATCAGTGTGTGTGTGTGCTCGCTGTATGTCAGCGCCGTGAGCTGACACTTGTTGGTGTGTGTAAGGCGGTGTAACATTGTCTCAAGTTGTATAGTAAACCCTTATTATTACAGATGACGAGTGGTAAGCACGTTTGACATCAGTGTCAGTGTCAGGTCACCGGACCGTTTCTGTTAACGGTCTTCTCTCAGACCCTGTTGTCACCTGTACAGGTTGCCCTCAAGGCTGCTGTTTGTCTCCACTACTGTTCATACTCTATAGTCTATAGTATAGACTCTATACGAACAGCTGTAGAGGCACTGATGATAGGAGCTTTCTGATAAAATTTGATGATGACTCTGCCCTCCTGTCACTTCTGTATGATAATGAACATGTTCACTATGCCCTCCTGTCACTTCTGTATGATAATGAACATGTTCACAGTGGCCTCCTGTCACTTCTGTATGATAATGAACATGTTCACAGTGGCCTCCTGTCACTTCTGTATGATGATGAACATGTTCACAGTGGCCTCCTGTCACTTCTGTATGATGATGAACATGTTCACAATGGCCTCCTGTCACTTCTGTATGATGATGAACATGTTGACAGTGGCCTCCTGTCACTTCTGTATGATGATGAACATGTTCACAGTGGCCTCCTGTCACTTCTGTATGATGATGAACATGTTGACAGTGGCCTCCTGTCACTTCTGTATGATGATGAACATGTTCACAGTGGCCTCCTGTCACTTCTGTATGATAATGAACATGTTCACAGTGGCCTCCTGTCACTTCTGTATGATGATGAACATGTTGACAGTGGCCTCCTGTCACTTCTGTATGATGATGAACATGTTCACAATGGCCTCCTGTCACTTCTGTATGATGATGAACATGTTGACAGTGGCGTCCTGTCACTTCTGTATGATGATGAACATGTTGACAGTGGCGTCCTGTTTCTTCTGTATGATAATGAACATGTTCACTGTGGCATCCTGTCACTTCTGTATGATGATGAACATGTTCACAGTGGCGTCCTGTCACTTCTGTATGATGATGAACATGTTCACAGTGGCGTCCTGTCACTTCTGTATGATGATGAACATGTTCACAGTGGCATCCTGTCACTTCTGTATGATGATGAACATGTTCACTGTGGCGCTCTTCCTGACTTTGTCCGCTGGTGTGACGAACACTTCCTTGTCTTGAATGCCTCAAACACTAAGGAAATGATCTTCGACTTTCCGATAAACAAGTCTGAGACAGTCATCAGTACTATTCATGACGATGCCATCGAGGTAGTCGACTCTTACAAATATTTAGGTTCCATCTTGGATAACAAGCTTACATGGGACATCAACACTGACATGATTCTCAAAGAACAACGCCTGTACCTCCTACGGAAACTCAAATCTTTCTGTCATCCTCACTCGGTTCTATCAGTCCTTCATTGAAAGTCTCATCACTTTTTCTTTCATCTCCTGGTTCCACAGCCTTTCCCTAGGGAACAGGAACAGTCTGGTCTCACTTGTTAATCTCTGTTATAAGATCACCGGAATGAGGCAGAGGGACTTGGTAGCTTTCTGTCATCAGCAAATCCTTAGGAAGTCATCCCGTATCCTCTCTATTTCTGATTATGTGTTGACATGTGAGTTGTCACTCTTGTCATCCTCTCTATTTCTGATTATGTGTTGACATGTGAGTTGTCACTATTGTCATCCTCTCTATTTCTGATCATGTGTTGACATGTGAGTTCTCACTCTTGTCATCCTCTCTATTTCTGATCATGTGTTGACATGTGAGTTGTCACTATTGTCATCCTCTCTATTTCTGATCACGTGTTGACATGTGAGTTCTCACTCTTGTCATCCTCTCTATTTCTGATGATGTGTTGACATGTGAGTTGTCACTCTTGTCATCCTCTCTATTTCTGATCATGTGTTGACATGTGAGTTGTCACTATTGTCATCCTCTCTATTTCTGATCATGTGTTGACATGTGAGTTCTCACTCTTGTCATCCTCTCTATTTCTGATCATGTGTTGACATGTCAGTTGTCACTCTTGTCATCCTCTCTATTTCTGATCATGTGTTGACATGTGAGTTCTCACTCTTGTCATCCTCTCTATTTCTGATCATGTGTTGACATGTCAGTTGTCACTCTTGTCATCCTCTCTATTTCTGATCATGTGTTGACATGTGAGTTCTCACTCTTGTCATCCTCTCTATTTCTGATCATGTGTTGACATGTGAGTTCTCACTCTTGTCATCCTCTCTATTTCTGATCATGTGTTGACATGTGAGTTCTCACTCTTGTCATCCTCTCTATTTCTGATCATGTGTTGACATGTGAGTTGTCACTCTTGTCATCCTCTCTATTTCTGATCATGTGTTGACATGTGAGTTGTCACTCTTGTCATCCTCTCTATTTCTGATCATGTGTTGACATGTGAGTTCTCACTCTTGTCATCCTCTCTATTTCTGATCATGTGTTGACATGTGAGTTCTCACTCTTGTCATCCTCTCTATTTCTGATCATGTGTTGACATGTGAGTTCTCACTCTTGTCATCCTCTCTATTTCTGATCATGTGTTGACATGTGAGTAACCTAAAATAACACGCCAGCCAGTCAGTCAGTCAGTCCCTTTTGTCAAATAGTATTTACAAGATGTGGTTAACAAGAAAGAGAGAGAGAGTGAGACCGCCCCTCTCTCCCCCACAGCTGTACATCTGCCTGTCGCGGGGTGCACTCGCTCGTGCACAGCTACCCGGCTGTCGACTGGGCAAGCGACAGAAACTTGAGCAAAGATGAAGATCGATCTCAGTTGTCTCCACAGCTTTGTCGGACTTCATGTCACGCCAGCCAAGCGCGTATCCGGTACACGAGGTGTCGCACCCTCATCACTCATCAAACCACCAGGGTTAAGGTTAGGGTTAAGCCAACCACCAGCAGGCTGAGCTGGATGGACAGACTGTTCTTACTTCTCATTTGTCTTTGTGTTACTCCTCATTTGTCTTTGTTGCAGAGTGCAGATATTTCAAGCTGCTGATTCATCTCAAATAGACTGAGGTAACAGTTAAAGGGACTAAGCACACGTTATCAAGGAAAGTTGATAGAGATCGACTTTGTTTAAGGTGTGAATAATAGATGAGAGAGAGAGAGAGTTCTGCTCACGAGCGGCCAACGGCCAGCCAGCCAGCCATCCATCATGTGGAGATAACCGTGGTCGCTGACAGTCGTCTCACCGACTCGCTGGCTGTTCACAAAAGCAGACGACAGCTGCCGCGTCTTTCAGTCTTGACCTCCTAGTGGGATCATTGCCTTCTCTTTCATTAGTGTTTGGCGAGCTGAGATGTCTCTCTCCCTCTTTACTGCAGCTTCACGATGGTGGACTGGTGCCTCAGCAAGTCACATCGCCGCACGAACAGCCGGTGTAAGTTCATAGCAACAACTTCCCCATGGAAGTATTTCAGCCACTGACAAGACGAAGCTCATGGACACTGGCGACGGCAAAGCAGAGATCACATGAATGTGTACATGAATGGGGTGCAGCTTGTAAACAGCTTTAGGTACTTGGGAGCCACCCTCTCCAAGAACGGCAGCACCACATCAGATATCCCCATCAGAATCGCAACAGCAACAGCGGCAATGGCTAGACTAGATAGGATCTGCCATAGCCACAAGATAAGGTTCACTACCAAGTACAGGCTGTACAAATCCCTGGTAGTGCCGATCCTGCTCTACAGATGCGACACGTGGACTCTGCTCGCCGACACAGAAAGGAGAATCCAGGCATTGGAGAACAAGTGTCTGAGGAGGCTGCTCCGGATCTCATACAAAGAACACAAAACCAACGACTTTGTAGAAACCACGGTGGCCACACCTGTAGGACAGCAGAAACTTCTACTTCTAACGGTCAAGCGACGTAAGCTGGTTTGATTCTGCCATGCCACCCGACTAGACACCTTGTGAAGACTATCCTTCAAGGCACCATGAAGGGTGGTCGACCCCGCGGTGGTCAGAGGAAGAACTGACTTACGAACATCAAAGACTGGACTGGTCGTCCTGAACAGGACCTGCTGACTATCGCCCAAAACAAACGTGAATGGTGGGCCTTGTCACCTGTCGTGTCTGTTCATGTGCTCCCCCGAACAACCGGTACCAGTCATATTCAAACATACTACACTCTACCAATGAGTGTACAAAGCTGCCCTCTCGTCTCCCAACAAACTCGCCTCCACGGTCCTTAAAATATTTCTTCATTTTGTAAGGGGCTTTAATGGACTGCAACAATCATCGCTGTTACAAAGGTGGTGAGATAAAAGCAGGGTGTTCTTGTGAAAGCACGAGGCTTGAGAAAAATCAAATATTGAAGGATACAAGCGTTTTGAAGAGCATTATACTTACGCCAAAGCAGTTTTAAAAGTAGGGGCAGAAGATTGCCCTCGCCGTCTTTTACTTGTGTACACCTCTGACGTAGTTAGGGCGCCTGCCAACAGTCGGCGATAGAGGCGCCGCCGCTCACCCACCCGAGGTATGACATGTCAGCGCCAGGTAACTCTACTGACCGCCACTAACGCCACACGACTACAGGTGTAGTGTAGAGCAGCAACAGAGCCCCCTGGGCTGACTTTAATGTCTTTGAGGTGGGTGCTCCACTGCCCACGAAACATTTCATTTGAGTTTAACGTTTTCTAGTCTCGAGCCCATCAGCTGATCGTGACACCGATGTTTTCTTACTGGAGTTTGGCTGCCACCAGACTGACCACTGGCTCGCACAAAACCTGAATGTCACAAACATCCCACAGCCCACCATGGCCCATGGAGCGAGGACGTCGACCTCTAGCCTCTCTGTCTGCAATGTGTGTGTGTGTGTGTGTGTGTGTGTGTGCGCGCGCGTGCGTGTGTGTCACCAGCACAGAGCAAACAAACATTTCAAACTCTCTCATCACCACAAAGTCGAGCAAACTACTAGTATTTCATAAGCACAAGCTGAACAGTTCAAAGGTGTGGACCATGCTGTCAGCTCAAGCAGAGCAAATAAACATTGTCAGTTATTCCATCTGTCTATCAAACATTGTCAGTTATTCTATCAAACATTGTCAGTTATTCCATCTGTCTATCAAACATTGTCAGTTATTCTATCAAACATTGTCAGTTATTCCATCTGTCTATCAAACATTGTCAGTTATTCTATCAAACATTGTCAGTTATTCCATCTGTCTATCAAACATTGTCAGTTATTCCATCTGTCTATCAAACATTGTCAGTTATTCCATCTGTCTATCAAACATTGTCAGTTATTCCATCTGTCTATCAACCATTGTCAGTTATTCCATCTGTCTATCAAACATTGTCAGTTATTCCATCTGTCTATCCTGCAGCAGTCACACACTGCATGACTGCACATTAAGTGCTAGACTGAGTGGACAGCACTGTCCGACAAAGTCCTGTGGTCAGCACCTCTGTACCGGTCTCCACCTGGCCGCACAATGTAATGGACACACATACACACACAGACAACAACACATCTCAATCTAGGGAAGTCTAGCCAGTAGGCGGCGCTGTGGGCGCTGGCCAGTATCCGGGATCCTGGAAGCCAACGAGTGAGGGAAGACGAGTCAAAACTGTCCTTGACTTTGTAGTATATAACATCCTTCACGTCACGTGACTGGCTCTCTGGAGATGTTTTGTGAGAGCCGGTGGAGAAGCAAACCGCGTGTCCGTGCGGTGACACCACATGCCAGGTGCCGGTGACACCACATGCCAGGTGCCGGCCTCACAGACGCTGGAGAAACTGCTGGACGCTTATGAACTCCTGACGACAAAAGCAAACAGCACCACGTGAGCAGCTGACCAATGAAATCTGACTTTGTCACTCGTCATTCACACACGGACAGTTGTCCTTAAAGCAACTCTCACTCAGTCCCTTAACATTCTCACTAGGTCACTTGTCATTCTCACAGGGACAGTTGTCTATACGGCATCTCTCACTAGGTCACTTGTCATTCTCACAGGGACAGTTGTCTGAGGTATCTCTCACTAGGTCACTTGTCATTCTCACAGGGACAGTTGTCTATGAGGTATCTCTCACTAGGTCACTTGTCATTCTCACAGGGACAGTTGTCTGAGGTATCTCTCACTAGGTCACTTGTCATTCACACAGGGACAGTTGTCTATGAGGTATCTCTCACTAGGTCACTTGTTATTCACACAGGGACAGTTGTCTATGAGGTATCTCTCACTAGGTCACTTGTCATTCACACAGGGACAGTTGTCTATGAGGTATCTCTCACTAGGTCACATGTCATTCATACAGGGACAGTTGTCTATGAGGTATCTCTCACTAGGTCACATGTCATTCATACAGGGACAGTTGTCTATGAGGTATCTCTCACTAGGTCACATGTCATTCATACAGGGACGGTTGTCTATACGGTATCTCTCACTAGGTCACATGTCATTCTCACAGGGACAGTTGTCCACGAGGTATCTCTCACTAGGTCACATGTCCCTGATGTCACTCTCGCTGCCAGTGAGTCTCTCTGTAACATTTATGAGGTAGAAAAGCCCCGTAAAGCCACGTGGCGTTCAACTCACAGCGGTGTTGGTGAAGAGGAAGGAGCGGGACACGTACAGCTTTCTCTGCACCTTGTCATACCGCCACAGGTGAATGACTTTACCTGCACAGGTAGACGTTATACTACACAAGATGCCAAAACTCTCATTGCTAACAAATGCCGACAATCGCGATGCCATGATACCAACAGGCACACAAGGGGCGTCAGAGGTCAGACGATTGTCTGCAGATAGTCAGGCGATTATCAGATGACAAACACAATAGTCAGGCGATTATCAGATGACAAACACAATAGGCGAAGAATATGAGAGACAATCATCTTGAAAAGCCAGGCGATCGATAAAGACAATCATTAGGAGACAGCGTAGTCAAGAAACACGTCAGGAGACAAATACAACCGTCATGAGACAAACACCATGGTCTACAGACAAATACAACCGTCATGAGACAAACACCATGGTCTATAGACAAACACAACCGTCATGAGACAAACACCATGGTCTACAGACAAATACAACCGTCATGAGACAAACACCATGGTCTATAGACAAATACAACCGTCATGAGACAAACACCATGGTCTATAGACAAACACAACCGTCATGAGACAAACACCATGGTCTACAGACAAATACAACCGTCATGAGACAAACACCATGGTCTATAGACAAATACAACCGTCATGAGACAAACACCATGGTCTACAGACAAATACAACCGTCATGAGACAAACACCATGGTCTATAGACAAACACAACCGTCATGAGACAAACACCATGGTCTACAGACAAATACAACCGTCATGAGACAAACACCATGGTCTATAGACAAACACAACCGTCATGAGACAAACACCATGGTCTATAGACAAACACAACCGTCATGAGACAAACACCATGGTCTATAGACAAATACAACCGTCATGAGACAAACACCATGGTCTATAGACAAATACAACTGTCATGAGACAAACACCATGGTCTATAGACAAACACAACCGTCATGAGACAAACACCATGGTCTATAGACAAACACAACCGTCATGAGACAAACACCATGGTCTATAGACAAACACAACCGTCATGAGACAAACACCATGGTCTATAGACAAACACAACTGTTATGAGACAAACACCATGGTCTATAGACAAACACAACTGTTATGAGACAAACACCATGGTCTATAGACAAATACAACTGTCATGAGACAAACACCATGGTCTATAGACAAACACAACCGTCATGAGACAAACACCATGGTCTATAGACAAACACAACCGTCATGAGACAAACACCATGGTCTATAGACAAACACAACTGTTATGAGACAAACACCATGGTCTATAGACAAACACAACTGTTATGAGACAAACACCATGGTCTATAGACAAATACAACTGTCATGAGACAAACACCATGGTCTATAGACAAATACAACTGTCATGAGACAAACACCATGGTCTACAGACAAATATAATCAACGAGCGCTAAACACGATTGTCAGGCGACAAACGCGGTGGTCAGGGATGAGACACACAGCAGGTGAGCAGAGTCAGGGTCAGCCTACCTGGCGCGGTGCGCGAGTACCTGCCAGACTGGTCTGTGACGAAGAAGCTGCCGTCACGTGATCTGCTCCACCTTGGCCACGCCCACCATCAGGTCCTCGCTGACGGGGCGGAAGAGCGTTTTGTCGGCACTGCGCCACTCCTCCGTGTCGAAGACGCCGCTGCCCTTGTGGATGGTGAAGAAGTGGCGACTGATCACTGCAACGGCGATAACAACGTCAACCTCTCGCATCGATATGGTCGTCATGGTCAAGCAGTGAGAGAGAGAGAGGCAGATGTCATACTGCAAAAGTGTGTACCATACCGCTGATATCTAAAGTCATCTACAACCCGTGTCGGTACCTTACCACTGATGTCATCTACAAGGCGTGTCGGTCCCTACCACTGATGTCATCTACAACCCGTGTCGGTACTATACCGCTGATAAGTCATCTACAAGCCAGCACAAAGAGGGGCACCAAGACCCACACAGCTACAAGCTAGACCTGAGAGTTCTCTCTTGGAAGAATCCTCTGACTGCAGCTCATCTGACATCCGGCGGCGTTTGCATCTTGCGGTAGGCAGCGTCTCCATCAACTCCATACCTGAAACACACAGGTAGGTGTGTATGTCAACATGCCAGGCCAGGCCAGGCCAGCCTGCACAAGCAATGTTTACAGTCAGCACTAGCAGTCTCTACAGTCAGCAGTCGCCGTATTTACAGATAGCAGTAGCAGTCTTCAGTCATTACTAGAAATCTGTACAGTCAGCACTAGCAGTCTTCACGGTGAGCACTAGCAGTCTTCACAGTGAGCACTAGCAATCTTTACAGTCATTGCTAGCAGTCTTCACAATGAGCACTAGCAATCTTTATAGTCATTGCTAGCAGTCTTCACAGTGAGCACTAGCAATCTTTACAGTCATTGCTAGCAGTCTTCACAGTGAGGACTAGCAATCTTTACAGTCATTGCTAGCAGTCTTCACAGTGAGGACTAGCAATCTGTACAGTCAGCACTAGCAGTCTTCACAGTGAGCACTAGCAATCTTTACAGTCATTGCTAGCAGTCTTCACAGTGAGCACTAGCAATCTGTACAGTCAGCACTAGCAGTCTTCACAGTGAGGACTAGCAATCTGTACAGTCAGCACTAGCAGTCTTCACAGTGAGCACTAGCAATCTTTACAGTCATTGCTAGCAGTCTTCACAGTGAGCACTAGCAATCTGTACAGTCATTACTAGCAGTCTTCACAGTGAGCACTAGCAATCTGTACAGTCATTACTAGCAGTCTTCACAGTCAGCACTAGCAATCTGTACAGTCATTACTAGCAGTCTTCACAGTGAGCACTAGCAATCTGTACAGTCATTGCTAGCAGTCTTCACAGTGAGCACTAGCAATCTTTACAGTCATTGCTAGCAGTCTTCACAGTGAGCACTTCAATCTTTACAGTCAGCACTAGCAGTCTTCACAGTGAGCACTAGCAATCTGTACAGTCATTGCTAGCAGTCTTCACAGTGAGCACTAGCAATCTGTAGTCATTACTAGCAGTCTTCACAGTGAGAACTAGCAATCTGTACAGTCATTGCTAGCAGTCTTCACAGTGAGCACTAGCAATCTTTACAGTCATTGCTAGCAGTCTTCACAGTCAGCACTAGCAATCTGTACAGTCATTACTAGCAGTCTTCACAGTCAGCACTAGCAATCTTTACAGTCATTGCTACCAGTCTTCACAGTGAGCACTAGCAATCTGTACAGTCATTGCTACCAGTCTTCACAGTGAGCACTAGCAATCTGTACAGTCATTGCTAGCAGTCTTCACAGTGAGCACTAGCAATCTTTACAGTCATTGCTAGCAGTCTTCACAGTGAGCACTAGCAATCTGTACAGTCATTACTAGCAGTCTTCACAGTGAGCACTAGCAATCTGTACAGTCATTACTAGCAGTCTTCACAGTGAGCACTAGCAATCTGTACAGTCATTGCTAGCAGTCTTCACAGTGAGCACTAGCAATCTGTACAGTCATTGCTAGCAGTCTTCACAGTGAGCACTAGCAATCTGTACAGTCATTGCTAGCAGTCTTCACGGTGAGCACTAGCAATCTGTACAGTCATTGCTAGCAGTCTTCACAGTCAGCACTAGCAGTCTTCACAGTGAGCACTAGCACTCTTTACAGTGAGCACTAGCAATCTTTACAGCCAGCACTTGCAATCTTCACAGTGAGCACTAGCAATCTTTACAGCCAGCACTTGCAATCTTCACAACAGACAGCAGACTAAAGACTTGCATTTGTGCACCACACCGTTTCCTGAACCACAAACTCCCGGCGTAAACAACTGATTGTTGTTTCTCATACAAATACTAATGAAGGCCGGTATAAACAACTGTGATTGTTGTTTGCCATACAAATACTAATGAAGGCTGGTATAAACAACTGTGATTGTTGTTTGCCATACAAATACTAATGAAGGCTGGTATAAACAACTGTGATTGTTGTTTCTCATACAAATACTAATGAAGGCTGGTATAAACAACTGTGATTGTTGTTTCTCATACAAATACTAATGAAGGCTGGTATAAACAACTGTGATTGTTGTTTCTCATACAAATCCTAATGAAGGCCGGTATAAACAACTGTGATTGTTGTTTGCCATACAAATACTAATGAAGGCTGGTATAAACAACTGTGATTGTTGTTTCTCATACAAATACTAATGAAGGCCGGTATAAACAACTGTGATTGTTGTTTGCCATACAAATGCTAATGAAGGCTGGTATAAACAACTGTGATTGTTGTTTGCCATACAAATGCTAATGAAGGCTGGTATAAACAACTGTGATTGTTGTTTGCCATACAAATACTAATGAAGGCTGGTATAAACAACTGTGATTGTTGTTTCCCATACAAATACTAATGAAGGCTGGTATAAACAACTGTGATTGTTGTTTCTCATACAAATACTAGTGAAGGCTGGTATAAACAACTGTGATTGTTGTTTCTCATACAAATACTAATGAAGGCCGGTATAAACAACTGTGATTGTTGTTTCTCATACAAATACTAATGAAGGCTGGTATAAACAACTGTGATTGTTGTTTCTCATACAAATACTAATGAAGGCCGGTATAAACAACTGTGATTGTTGTTTCTCATACAAATACTAATAAAGGCCGGTATAAACAACTGTGATTGTTGTTTGCCATACAAATACTAATGAAGGCTGGTATAAACAACTGTGATTGTTGTTTCTCATACAAATCCTAATGAAGGCCGGTATAAACAACTGTGATTGTTGTTTGCCATACAAATGCTAATGAAGGCTGGTATAAACAACTGTGATTGTTGTTTGCCATACAAATGCTAATGAAGGCTGGTATAAACAACTGTGATTGTTGTTTGCCATACAAATACTAATGAAGGCTGGTATAAACAACTGTGATTGTTGTTTCCCATACAAATACTAATGGAGGCTGGTATAAACAACTGTGATTGTTGTTTCTCATACAAATACTAGTGAAGGCTGGTATAAACAACTGTGATTGTTGTTTCTCATACAAATACTAATGAAGGCCGGTATAAACAACTGTGATTGTTGTTTCTCATACAAATACTAATGAAGGCTGGTATAAACAACTGTGATTGTTGTTTCTCATACAAATACTAATGAAGGCTGGTATAAACAACTGTGATTGTTGTTTCTCATACAAATACTAATAAAGGCCGGTATAAACAACTGTGATTGTTGTTTGCCATACAAATACTAATGAAGGCTGGTATAAACAACTGTGATTGTTGTTTCTCATACAAATCCTAATGAAGGCCGGTATAAACAACTGTGATTGTTGTTTGCCATACAAATGCTAATGAAGGCTGGTATAAACAACTGTGATTGTTGTTTGCCATACAAATGCTAATGAAGGCTGGTATAAACAACTGTGATTGTTGTTTCTCATACAAATACTAATGAAGGCTGGTATAAACAACTGTGATTGTTGTTTCCCATACAAATACTAATGAAGGCTGGTATAAACAACTGTGATTGTTGTTTCTCATACAAATACTAGTGAAGGCTGGTATAAACAACTGTGATTGTTGTTTCTCATACAAATACTAATGAAGGCCGGTATAAACAACTGTGATTGTTGTTTGCCATACAAATACTAATGAAGGCTGGTATAAACAACTGTGATTGTTGTTTGCCATACAAATACTAATGAAGGCTGGTATAAACAACTGTGATTGTTGTTTCTCATACAAATACTAATGAAGGCTGGTATAAACAACTGTGATTGTTGTTTCTCATACAAATACTAATGAAGGCTGGTATAAACAACTGTGATTGTTGTTTCTCATACAAATACTAATGAAGGCCGGTATAAACAACTGTGATTGTTGTTTGCCATACAAATACTAATGAAGGCTGGTATAAACAACTGTGATTGTTGTTTCTCATACAAATACTAATGAAGGCCGGTATAAACAACTGTGATTGTTGTTTCTCATACAAATCCTAATGAAGGCCGGTATAAACAACTGTGATTGTTGTTTGCCATACAAATACTAATGAAGGCTGGTATAAACAACTGTGATTGTTGTTTCTCATACAAATCCTAATGAAGGCCGGTATAAACAACTGTGATTGTTGTTTGCCATACAAATGCTAATGAAGGCTGGTATAAACAACTGTGATTGTTGTTTCTCATACAAATACTAATGAAGGCTGGTATAAACAACTGTGATTGTTGTTTCTTATACAAATACTAATGAAGGCCGGTATATGACAGCCTCTACAGGCGACAGTCACACATCTTGACGACACGTGCCACCAGCAAGTGGGTCAGGGTAAGACAAACAGTCTGCCGGTCATTTACTCCAAACTTGGGGACATGGCAAACTGCAAATAACTCTCACAACTCTTCTCTCTCTCTCTCTCTCTGCCTCTGTTCTCCTCCCCCCTTCTTTCTCTCTCTTTCACACACACACACACACACACACAGGCCGTCTGTATTGCTGCGTGTCTTAGTGGACACAAATGACTCAAGTATCATCACTACATATTCACCACAAACACTGAAGACTGTAGCCACTGATGTTATCGCGGGTCTCTTGTTATTCCGCACATCTGGTGGTGAGGGAGACGACTGCCTTCCACTTCTGCTGCCTTTACGTCTTCTGACTAGTTAGCTATCTCATATGGTGTTTTAGTGTAAGCATCCCCTCACTGACTAGTTAGCTATGTCATATGGTGTTTTAGTGTAAGCATCCCCTCACTGACTAGTTAGCTATGCCATATGGTGTTTTAGTGTAAGCATCCCCTCACTGACTAGTTAGCTATGCCATATGGTGTTTTAGTGTAAGCATCCCCTCACTGACTAGTTAGCTATGCCATATGGTGTTTTAGTGTAAGCATCCCCTCACTGACTAGTTAGCTATGTCATATGGTGTTTTAGTGTTAGCATCCCGTCACTGACTAGTTAGCTATGCCATATGGTGTTTCAGTGTAAGCATCCCCTCACTGACTAGTTAGCTATGCCATATGGTGTTTTAGTGTAAGCATCCCCTCACTGACTAGTTAGCTATGCCATATGGTGTTTTAGTGTAAGCATCCCCTCACTGACTAGTTAGCTATGTCATGTGGTGTTTTAGTGTTAGCATCCCCTCACTGACTAGCTAGCTATGCCATATGGTGTTTCAGTGTAAGCATCCCCTCACTGACTAGCTAGCTATGTCATATGGTGTTTTAGTATAAGCATCCCCTCACTGACTAGCTAGCTATGTCATATGGTGTTTTAGTGTTGGCATCCCCTCACTGACTAGCTAGCTATGTCATATGGTGTTTTAGTGTTAGCATCCCCTCACTGACTAGCTAGCTATGTCATATGGTGTTTTAATGTTAGCATCCCCTCACTGACTAGCTAGCTATGTCATATGGTGTTTTAGTGTAAGCATCCCCTCACTGACTAGTTAGCTATGTCATATGGTGTTTTAGTGTTAGCATCCCCTCACTGACTAGCTAGCTATGTCATGTGGTGTTTTAGTGTTAGCATCCCCTCACTGACTAGCTAGCTATGTCATGTGGTGTTTTAGTGTTAGCATCCCCTCACTGACTAGTTAGCTATGTCATATGGTGTTTTAGTGTTAGCATCCCCTCACTGACTAGCTAGCTATGTCATATGGTGTTTTAGTGTTAGCATCCCCTCACTGACTAGTTAGCTATGTCATATGGTGTTTTAGTGTTAGCATCCCCTCACTGACTAGTTAGCTATGTCATATGGTGTTTTAGTGTTAGCATCCTCTCACTGACTAGTTAGCTATGTCATATGGTGTTTTAGTGTAAGCATCCCCTCACTGACTAGTTAGCTATGTCGAGTGGTATTTCAATGTAATATTTCGATGAGTACTTGGCGCACGATCACCCTAAGTCTAAGTTGCTATAGCTTGGTCACGTGATATTTACAGCCTGCCAACATGGCCTCCACAGCTTAAACCTGGCGACAACATGGCCACATTAGGGGTGGAGTCACAGTAAGGCAGCGGTGTGTGTCCGCGTGCGAGAAGATGTGACAGGTGATCATCAGACATTATTACGACTGGGAAGACGTAACGCCGTGACGTGCAGTAAAAACAAACAGGGTTAGCTCGTGATGTGACAGACCTTCCTGAAGTGAAGTGCCAACAAAGTGACGTACATGTTAGAGTTTGAGTGGCGAGTGTGTAGTGAGTTTACACACAGAATGGCGGTGATGTTAGAGGTAGGTGCTCTGTGTGAGGGAGTAGCTATCATGTCTGTGTACAGAGACAAATGGGAACAAGGCGACAATCCTTTCAAATTGACCAACGGAACAAAACCTTACATCGCGGAATAATGACGGGGCGGTGGGAGGGAACGCTTTACAAACTCGGAATCCACTCAATCCTTTCTAAGCACCAGGTGCCAAATAGAGACACAGCACCAAGCGCCCCCTACACCGGGTCTCTGACGCTGTGAAACCCATGCGGTCGTCTTGCAGCCTCTGCATGCCACTACCTCACATGCTAATGAATACAACTCACCAGAAAGAAAGTGTTGACTGGCACTGTCGGCTGGAGAATAATCTGCTCTCGTCTGCTCCCTTGTTCCTTGGCCCCTGCGGCTGCGCAAACGCCAGCACCAGCACCAACTCCAAGCCTGACCTTACCCCACTCTGAAGAAGCTGAGTCTAGAAAGCTATGACTGGACAACTTCAGGTCAAGGCCAGGCAGACTGCGAGCTGCTGAGTTCGCTTGCTCCACGAGACACAACTGTCGCCCAGAAAGTTTCCTGTCAGGAGTATAAAAGATGTAGTTATTGGGGGATTGGGAAGATTGTGGGTGGGTGGGTGCCTCAGCTGACACACAACACGTGACACGCTACAAGGGGCCTCAAATTCACAACGGAGGCAACTGCTACAGGCGGGTTAAAAGCCGAACATGAAATTTGGATTTGGGGTGGTGGAAGGTGAAGTAATAAAGATGATGCATAAATCACATTAAACAAGCCATGCTGAATAGCCATTCAGCCATCATGCAAGCCTTAACACCCTCCCCCCCCCTCAAACTATTGCCAACGCTTCCATGAAATAAATGTAAAGTTCCCCACTAACGATCCATCTCCTTCGCTAGACAGCCACACACACAGACACATACACATTCACACACACGCACGCACGCACGCACGCACACACACACACACACATAGGGAGTGGTTACAGTATGATTCATGCGCCGTGGAAGTTGTGTAAAAGCGGTGCCGGCCGGCTGAAAAAGGAAGAGATGAGCAAGTGGCCATAATAAGCCTGATGACCACGTGACGCCTAACAAGCCACTACTGACCCCGATCTGAGAAATTAAACACGTCGTCGCTGACCCCGACCAGTGGACGAAGACTGTTGGTCACTTTGACCCCTCTACATCACTTTGCTATTTTAGGCCCTCAGGAAACTACAAGAGACAGCCAGTTCGACCAGGCCAATCGACCACGATCTAAAGACAAGTCGACCACCTTCAAGATCAGATCAAAGACACTGTAATTATATTTAGCATCTTTGATGACATCGTCCACATTAGCTCATAACACGAGAATTTTCTGTGCATCTAATTACAAAAAGTCCATATATAGTCACACTGATAGGCCACCAGCAATGGTTCGGCCATGAGATCCGGGCACGACACTCTTGTCGAAGATACTCCTTCAAGATACCGTGGAAGGAAGTCAGCGCCGACATGGTGAGAGAAAGAACTGGCTAATAAACTTGAAGGAATGGGCTGCTTGTCGTGTGCAGGACCTCATCACCATCGCCCAAGACAGACGTGAGTGGCGGGCCGTGTCATTTGTCGTGTCTATCCATGTTCTTCCTCAACCACCAGTCGTAGGACCAATGAATGAATGAGAGTCGCGTTAATGATCGAGTTGTCCGATATGCATCCCCCACATCAAATACAGTACAACTGACTGACTGTACTGTCTGTACCACGGAGTTACATTATATAATTCCGTGGTCTGTACATAGTGACAGATACTTCGTCACGAAAGACAGCATCGGTCTGCATGCTTTGTAACGTAACTGCGATAACTTTTATCATATAACTTTAGTATTGCTTCACATTTATTATAGATAACATTTTAATTAAGCACATAGCTTAATGGTTTTGTATATTGTTAGCGTGCGACTAACTGAATGAATTTTCAGAGAATATTTACCACCCGCCCCAAGCTCTGCTGCCGTCAGGGGCCGGCGCTCAGGGGAGGCTACTCGCCGTGTCAAGGGACGGAACTCTCCAACACATGGATTGCACGAAGGAGGCACGAGACACAGGAAAACTGCGCTGAGAAGAACTAGAGAATTAATTCAAAGCGTGGACGTCATTTAATGAGCAAAAAGTGTTTAATATATTATTCTTTGTTTCACGTATCTTGTGTTTTATTTTTAACTCCGTAGCATTCAGTTTATAATATCTAGTAGTACAAAAACTTGACATTTGAATTTGACTTGCCTCAGTCACTCGCGGAACTGAAAGTGTTCTCTAGGTTCTAACATTGACACCATAGCTTCCTCAGAAGTATCTTTACTAGCTGAGCCAGCAAGAGAAAGGGGCTTGTATTAACCTGGGTGAAGCATATCAATATACATACATTTTGTATTTTGTCGTGATCTATTTGTATTTTAAGTAAGGGAAAGAATAGTGGATGATGGGACAGTGACTTTTAAGGGTTTGGTCATATCTAGATCACAACATATGGAAATCAAACGTCAACCCTTTCCTTTCGCCGCCTTTTATCTTTCCCCATACAGTCATAGAATAAATACCAACTGCTGCTAAGGGGGCAGGTTTTCAGTCATTGACCCAAGCTAGACTCATGATCAACCTCCTGCTTACCTCATCAACAGTGTCCTAAACATCTTAGC
Organism: Marisa cornuarietis; assembly: GCA_004794655.1. NCBI lineage: Eukaryota > Metazoa > Mollusca > Gastropoda > Architaenioglossa > Ampullariidae > Marisa > Marisa cornuarietis. The sequence goes on along the minus strand of SMMW01000621.1, from coordinate 74,014 downwards.
AGTAGGAGGAGTAGTAGCAAATTTACTATATGTGTGCACAGACACACTGCAAAATAGAGAACCCAGTTTTCTTCTGATAGTCCAGAAGAGATTTTGTTCTAGTAAAATCCATGGAAAGGAATTGGTATGTGCAGGTGTTGAAGATTGTGCATGCATTTGTTCACTTCTGCCCATTCGTGTACATATGCATGCTTCATTCAATACTTGTCTAACATGCTATGCCTGAGAATAATTTTATTTTTTCCTAAACTGTTTTGCAGGTCCACTTCATAAAAATATGGCAGTAGAAGCTATGTGATAAACACTGCTTTAGCACAGTCTTCATTTGAAAAATGGCTCTTTTATTCATTGAAAGTGCAAGTCTGCTGATGGTTTCGAAACTTATTCCGCCCATTCGCATCAGATATGGTAGATCATTCTTGGCAACTATTCCATGCCATCGAATATTTTCCTTGTTACGGCAGGAGCTGTTTGTGCAGAATACACCTTCCTCTAATAAATTCAGATGTGCAAGCTATGCATGTGCAGTTATAAACTATCGTCAACCAGCATTAGTTCCTGACTGTGTTTCCATCTTTGATCACTCCATTAGATGCTTTAGTAGTCAAACTGGGCTGATACATGGACAGCACAAGGTCAGATTCAGAACCAGAAGAGCTTCAGCTTCATCATCAAGAGAACAAGATAAATTATATGCAGGTAGTGATAATTTTCCTGTACAGAAGATAGAGGACAAAGGTTGTTCTGAACATGAGACTGTCCTACAGAAAACAGAGGACAAACACTGTTCTAACCCTGAGGCTTTGGGAAAGACATCAAACTTGTTGACAGCCAGTGCCAGTCCTTTCAATGACAAAGTGGTGCGTGCACATCAGAGTGCTGATAGCTCTGTAACACCTGCAGACCAGGAATCTTCAGATTTAGCAGATCTTTCTTCCCCTAAACCTGTACAGCCATCTTACAACCTGGCTACCTATGTCAAGCAGTCAGAAGTTCTGCAGAAACTGCTGAGCTTTGGTGTTGATCTGTCAGCTGTTGAAAAAATTTCAGAGGCAGCAGACTTCATCATTCAGGCAAAGTGGGAATCCGATATCCAGCCTCGCCTCCTTTTTCTGCATGATATAGGTGTGGCAGATGCTGACCTGGGCCGTGTCTTGACCAAGAATCCCCTGGCTTTAAAAAAAAGCATTGAGGATATGCAGGTACTTGCAAAATGTAACACTGGGCAAGCTTTAAAAGAAGTGAATATGTTTTCCTTATTTTATGCTAGTCTCCCTATTGACAGAAACACTTAAATGAGTGTTTGAATTCTTATAAATTTTCAAGAAAATGACAGATCATCAGCATTTGAATCACATTATTTACATCATCTTTATAAGTACATCACCTTTTGAAATCGGCTTATTGTTACAGTAGTTTTAAATTTGATGGGCTTCAGCTTTTGATTGTGGTCCCCATGTGGCCTTTAGGCTTTACCCACTTATGCAATAATCTCAGTGTTATGCAAAAAATAGCCAGGATGCAGTATCTTAGCTCTTTAGTTAGAGAGGAGGTAAGGCTGAAAATAACTGTAAAAGAAAGTGCTTCAAGCAGAATTTTCTTTTGCTGTGATGAGGCTGAGGCTGTTAGTGGAGGTAGTTGGGGGCCAGTTTTGTAGCCTCAGATTGCAGTTGATTCCAGTACTTTTAGCACTACTGTTTAGAGAGGTTTTTTATTTACGTTAAGTTCACATATATCTTAAAATGTCAGGATTTCTTTTTAAATCAGTGGCACAATTTTCGTCATCTTCAACTATTGTTTATACTTTATAATAATCACTGTGGGATAACAAGTCATTGTCTACACTTGGCCACTAGGTTCTCACATTAGTAACACCATAGCATTATCAGGTCATTGAGGTCAGCGAGTCACACCAGCACAACTCTTGTGGCAGGAGGTGATCAACTATCTCAAGTCTAAGAAGTTTTTACCTGAAGGCATCAGTCACATTGTGTGCCGAGCTCCCCTTGTTCTCTTGATGTCTGTCGCCATGATGGACAGAAAGCTGGGATTCTTGCAGCAGAGCTTTGGCTTGTCAGGTGAGTGAAATCTAATCTGTGTGCACTAATTCATGGGATGCTAACACGTAATGATGTATTGGCATATACGATGTTTGATGTATTGGTATACAATATGATGTATTGGTATACTTACTGGAGCAGATAATGAACATATTCTTGAAAGTTGCATCATGTTATTGATGTCATGTAGACCATACACAGAAAAGATCCTAAAATAAACCTTTTTTATTTAACTTAAACACCTTTTGTATGCAAAAATCTATTCAATAAAATATTTTATTGACATGATTTATTGGGGCAGTCCGGTGGAGCAACGGTTAGCGCCTGTCACCAATACAGTGAAGGTTGGTTGTCCTGGGTTCAGTTCTCGTCTCGGGCACGCTGTTCTTTCTCTGCATGTGACATCTATTTACAGGGCTGGCTGCCTTGCCGTGATATAGCCTTAGTTGCTGGCTCAGCATAAAACACCAATTAAAAAAAAATTGACATGATTTATTTCCAGTTACTCATAACAATGACATTGTAAGTCTGGCAGTGTGGACAGTTTGTGTAAGTTCATCCAAATAACTATTTTCAGGAGACGAAGTGCGTTCTGTAGCAGTAAAAGGTCCAAAACTAATTGTATGGAAACTTCAAAAGTTAAAGGTACATTTTGCAAGTGTATTTTGCTTCTGCTTTCCTTATGATAGCAAGAGAAGTGTGGTGATGGTTTGTAGTACATTATTGTATTCTGTTGTCCTTCCCTGGGATATCATCCCCGATATCTGTCAGCTTCTTTAATTACTTACCATCCCACCAGCCATCTCCATTCTGCAGCAGAAAATTGTATGGTCCCAAACAGTAATCTCCAATCTTGTTGACAATGTTCCTTCAGTTTTGCTGAGAATTTCATCAACACTTTGCAGTTTCCAATCTTGGCTAACAACATATTTCTTTTGTCTGGCTTTGTGCATGTTTGTTGGGTGTGTAACTATGAAACAAGCTGATATAAAAGTTCTTCATTATTGTTATTATTTATTGAGGTAAGATTTTAAGTGAGTATAATTATTGATTACTAGGCCATAGACTTAGGAACATACTCGATGACGTCTTTGAGCAGCAAGTTGACAACCTTATTTTTGACAGAATGACAGGTTATCACTTTATATATAAACACGCCAATAATAAACCATGTATTGAGTCAGTCTGTGTGCTGTACACTTGTGCTGGTGACTGAATGATGCAAACTTATCTGGTTTCTTTGCTTGACTCTACAAAATTGTATGATAAACTGCTACAAACTGTTGTCAAAGATGTCATCCTTGTTAATAGGACACACGTTTCTACATGAAGGAGATGCTTGGTTTCTCCGACATGGACTTAAAGGCCATGCTGCTTGTTGCTCCACGGGTTTTTTTAACAGGTATTGTTTTTCTGACGTCATAATCAAGTAGCATGTTTCCACAGCAGAACTAGGTAACCTCTGATTCTCTTGTATTTAACTTTTTTTTAAAGTCAGCTTTGAATTTCGTGCTAACCAAATTCTAAATATGTTTTTTTTTTCCTCTTGTTGGTAGCATTCAACAGTCGCCCTACTGTTATATATTTCAGACAAGTATCAGATGGGAAAGCGATTCGACTACCTCCACAATGTCATTGGGATTTCCCATGAGCTCATTGTTGCCTGGCCATCGATCTTGCGAACTCGGCTCCATCTGTTGAATGCACGCCACCGTTTCTTGCTGCATGTGGGTCGAGCTCAGTATGACCCCACAAAAGAGAACTATGTTTCACTAAAGGCTCTGGTATCGGGAACAGATCGTCACTTCTGCCACTTGGTGGCTAAGGTCCCCACAGTGGAGTTCAATAACTTTTTGAAGACAATCTAGTTACAGGCTGTTAGTGGTAAATAATGCTTGCGGTCATGCTCTCGTTAGACAAGTGACAGGATGTGGAAGTTTGGTTCTATGAGGCCATATGATAAGAATAAAGGATGCCAACAATCAGAAACAATTTCACATAATGACAGGTTTGTTTAGTCAAATTCACGGCCTAATGGGCTTCAGATTATTTGTGTAGGGACTTTTGTTTTAACTTTAAATCATGAAATTTTTGCAAAGTTTGTCCCTTGTACATATTTTTGAATCAAAGTAAACATATTTCCAAGAATTCCCTGCGTGACCATTTTGATATTGTGATATCTAGAATCACTTCTGCTGTGACAGTTTACGTGTTACTTGTTTGTGTAAAGAATGGTGTCCCTGGTGAAAAATACCCTTTCTTTATAATGATTTACAATTGTTTCCAGGACAGTTCATGAAGGCCACCATGTTTCTGTACACTTTCATGAAAGCTGACCCTAAGTCATGATGATGTGTCATGCTCTAATACCTGAGCAGATGTGGTGCTAGGGAGGTATGGTATATGGACAGCTGGACAGCAGATTCCTGATGGAGTGCTTGTGTTGTTATCTGTGGGAGGTAGCCCTATGACCTTATGGTAATGGAGTAAGGTGTTAGACACCCCACTTATCTCAGATGTCCACTCCACAGATGGGTTTAACTTGGGGAAGTATTTTACAGCTATTGGACCAGCTAGAGTGCATGCATTCAAGTTTGGATGCTGTTGCTCTACCCACTATACCCGTGTGCACATGTAAACATGTGCCATTAAGCAGAAACTGAAGTCACACCTGTGGACACACTTAATACATGAAACTGCATTTCCTCACATGCAGCTACAGTTAATTCTAATTCAGATTCTAGTAGCACTACAATTATGCAAACTGATCCTTTATTCTGCATCCCTCAGTTCTGGCAAAGAATTTAAAAGACTGATAATATATCACCAATAAGACAAATGATTTTTAAATTTGCAGAATATGCCAACCAGTCCAGAAAGACTAAGAGTGAACTAAGCCTCCTCATCTTTCAAGAGAATGCTGCTTTAAGAATAGTCACAAAAAGGTCTTCACCAAAGCTATCCCTGCTCTCATTAGTTTGTGAAAGGCACTCATTACAAACTACATCACTGAAAATGAGGATGCTCATGGTTAATGACGGAACTGAAGATGAGGTGATCAGCCCCCCCCCCCACCCTTACTGGTAACACTTAACCATAAACAGAGTTTGAGTTTGGTGCTGCTCAGTCCTCACAAAAACTGTACACAAGATGCCAGCAACAGGAGTTCTCTTGATAAGCACATAAAGTGGGGAAGGCCCAGCAAAACTGAAGCCAACCAACTGAATATGTTAAGTGGTTAGCAATGATACAGAGTTCAACAGCAGCTCAAATAATATGGTGAATTTCCTCTACAAATCTATATTATAAAAAAAGATATTTGCCTAGCAGACTGAGATTGATAAAGTATCAGTTGCTCAGAATCTATATTTTCATCCAGTAGAGATTATCTAGTGCTCTATGATGCTATCCTAGTCTCCCCTCCTCACCCCAAAAAAGTAAAATTACTCCTTCCACACTTTCCAGTTAATGTAAAATGTACATGATACTATATTCTAAAGTGTGAATACTTTAAATTTTTGGAATATTTCCCCCTTGCAAACAACAAACCTATTTCAACGTAGACCTTCAATTCAATAATGATCATCAGGTCAGAAACTGATTGTTAAAGATATTCCCTTACCCGGACACAAGCAGGAGTTCTTATTTGTTTATGCTAACACTGGGGATATACACGACACATACGGTACCCAAACAATGGTAAGATACAGCTTACAAGATATAACGCTATACAGACAGCAAGTGCTATCCACAGATGGCAGTAGTGTTTGCTGCCAAGAGTTCCAGAATGTCTCGTACATTTGGAAGAACTTCCCAAATCCTTGGCAATGCAGAGACCGGTGTTGTCAATTTTTTAACGCTCATCCACTGGTGTGTGACCATGACAAACGCATCTGGGGCACCAGACAGCATGGCTTCCATGTCAAGTAGCTTGCCTGTTGGCAGCTTACCACTCACCTGATAGCAAAACCACAATAAGACCGTAACATGTCATTTCTTCCTATGTATGTTTAACTGTCCCATTCTCGGTTCATAATGTTCCATCTGCTATGTCTGCATAAACATTTGCATGTGTGCACATGCCTTAGCAAGTATAACTGCAAACCAACATTCATGATATTAAAGCATGTTAACCCTCTTAGTATGATGGACCACGATCGTGGCTTCTGCCAGGGAAGGCAATTTTCTTTACTTTTATTGCTAAGTTCAAGTTTTCTCCTTTCCAAAAATGTATAGGTTTCTTGGTCTAATGTTTATCTCAGAGCAGCAATAATAAAAAGACAAACTTCACCCACTGTCATCTTCGCAGTCTTCAGTTATATAAGTCAGTTATTGTAATGGTATATTTTTATGTTGTACCTGAACAGTATTTTTGAATACGTTTCCTAAAACTAATGCATAAGACAAATCATTTCTCTCAGGAAATGTTATAGCAATAAACCTTACCTGACGTCCAAGGGACATAACTAGCCCAAGCAAGACTGCATAGGCCACCACACTGGAGCCCCTTGTCAGCGGCATGAGGTTGTAGAAGTAGTAGACAAGGGACAAAATGGAACTCAGAATGGGGTCGAGGTCAGAGATTTTCCCCAGCCCTCCCTTCTGAACCTCCTGATGCAGCTGCAGCAGAAAGTGATCCATCTGAGCAGCGTAGGCGTTAGTGCGAGCGGGTGTGCTCGCCAAGCTCAGAGCAAATACAATGCGGCCACCAGGGTCCTCTGTCAAGACTAACACTGTGCCATCCAGCCGATCTTCACTTGTTGCCTGTGATCCGGGAACTGCAACAACTGCTGGAACCTTGAAAAAGAAGTAAAATTCTGTTATGATCAGATACTTATGTCCATGCCAAATTCAGATGTTTGTTATGTTTTTTTTTAGAATACTTTTCAAAATTTCTGTTTTTATCCGGTGCATCTGGAAATTATTGCTTGTGCTAATGCTGTTTAGACCACTGTAGTTATGTGAGGTGTGTGGACAGATCAGAATTTGTACAATGGTCTGAATCATTTCTTGTGTGCAATTGATAAAGTGTGTTCAGTCAGATATGCTGTATCCCAGCAGTAAAATTATTTTATCATCTTGAACATTCCCACAGAACAGGAGCCATCTACGCTCTACACAATTAAGGGATCCTGAGAATACCAGAGCTATGAAACTGCAGGATTTAATAAAAAAAGAAAAGCTCAGACTGCTAGATTGAATAGGGAACTATGTGGATGGCTAGGAACTGCATCCATCTGTACAACTAAACTGTGGGTGAGTTTAGCCAATACAGTCACATCACTGGTTTTTGTGTCAACATGGGATGAGTGTGAAAAAGAACAAATTTTCTATACACATCAAGAGACAGTCTCAAATCTTGGTTACTACAAACTAGTCTCTGGCTAACTCCCAGCCAGTCCCATTCTTCAAATTACATCCCAAAGAAAACATGGAAAGCAAACTGCAATGGTTGCTTCATGTCAGGCACTACCTAGGTGGCTAATAAGGAAAAGACAACCAAATGGCCATAAAATATGAACAACTTATTTGATCGCTAGCCCTTTTGCAATGTGTTTGCACTTGATACTAATTTTCAATTTTAAGTACATTTTTACCCCATCGACCAAATTACAGGGCCATTTGATTCTGAAACAAAGCCCCCAAAATGTATTTAACAACTGTTGTAAGAGATTTTTAAAATATTCTATAACCTACGCACTGTAGTTGCTCATTGTTAATATAGCACTAGTTAAGTCCTAGCAAAGCACAGAATCAAAACACTGGCAAAATCAGTCCAAGTTTCTATCTCACCTGTGTGGAGACCAGAAAACCATGTGGATTTATGCGACGCTTTCGAGCCACAGCTAAAAGATCTTCACAAGTTTTTGCCTTCTGGATGTCAGCTGCCTGACCTGCATATGAGACTGTTCCTTCACCTGAGAAGTGCTCAAGCATTGTGCGGGCAAGCTTGAAGGCCAGGTCAAAGTACTGGTTCAACCTGACATTTATCACTGACCCTCGTATAAATGTGACATCTGCTCTATAACCATCACTTGTGTAATAGTCTGGCAATGAGCTAACCCATAGAACAGCCTGCTCTGGGTCCACCAACTGTCGGTATCTCACAGCTATAGAAAACAGCTCTTTCCACGTGAAAGGCTTTTCTCCTGATCTCCCTGATTTGAAGTTTTTCCACTTGGCTTCGGCAATCTGAGCTATGTGAACAGCTGCAAGACCCATTGCTAAGTTTAGTCGACGATTTGGTAAAAAGCCATCAGATGTCACCTGCATTGACCACCCAACTTTTTCTGCAAAGCACAGCAAGTTTTGCATAGCAGGGTGGGACCAGTTGTGTTCTGTTTCAGCAGCAACATCGTCGATGTCAGGCTGGAGTCCAGGCTGCTCTCTGTATGTGCCATGTGCTTTAAAGGGTACACCCTGCACCCACTGGGAACGCAAATCCTCATCTAAACTCACCTGTAAATTCATACACAGTGCTTAGACAAGTAAGCTGTTCAAACTGCAAGAATCTATGAAACTTTTAATGTGCACTCCTCCCACAATCTGTCTCATGCCAACATTATGTCTAGTGGTAAAATCTGTGTAAACATGTCTCATGCTAACATTATGTCTGGTGGTGATATCTGAATAAATATGACACCAAAATGCATCTGCAAGTGTCACTTGTGCATTGTGGTAATAAGAAAGTTTATTGTTTACATGACTAGAAATGTAAGCCTGTTAAACAAAATGGATAGTGCTGACTAAGTACCACAATTTTTTTTCATGACAGGTGATCATCATTATTTTTAAGATTGGTGTAAGTCTGCTTCTAGTGTTGAGGTTGCTCAGGGTTTATTTTAAACATAAAATCGAACAACATTGGTGGAATCTATGAAAAATAACATTTGAAACACACTGGAATAGATTGTTCTTGATTTTGAAACTTGTTTCAAAAACAGTTACTGTAGTTCACACACCATACTACTGTTAGATTATTCTTGAGAACAAATCTTTAAACTCTGATTCTGGTCTTACACCTGTGTAGTCCACCTGCTTTGAGATTTATACATCCTTTTAACAAGTATACCTTCTACAATCTGTCAACATCTTGTTTTAAAATTTTTAATGTAACAAGCAAAATGGTACTAATGAAAACCATCAACTAATGAAAACTAAACAAAAAGGTAAATAAATTACAGATATGATAACCTTTTTTATATTCACAATTATTTTTTTTATATCTAGAAGTAATTTTAAAGCATACAATTCCATATGTCATTTATGCAATATAACTCTAACAGATTCATATATACCAACCTCAGGCTTAAACTGATCCAGAGAAACATCCAGTGATGCATGCAGGTACCTAGCATATTCCCGCAAATAATGAGCACGAACATGTTCAGGAGAAGATCTGAGTATTGGTAAAGAGTTGACCATGACCTTTGTTATATCTTTAATCCCTGGATAGAAGCTCCCCAGAGCTGTATTGGACAATGCCATTAAGTACCGACACCCAATGTTATCTTTATCAACAGTTAGACAGTGTTGGAGAATAGGTTGTGCAGATGCTGGCTCGCCTGAATGATAAAGCATGGAGCCCTTCAGCTGTAATGCCAATGTGTGGTTGGGACTAATAGCTAGCAACTGGTCAAAACGTGACAGTGCAGCTTTCTGGTTACCAAGCTCACGGAAAGCATGTGCAAGGCTGATGCATGCTTCAGCATGGTTTGGGTCCAACTTTAATACCTCTTTGAACACTTCAATTGCATTGCGCAAACGTCCTCTGTAATACTGGGCCAGACCAAGGTGAAAATATGACAATATGTACGTAGGATTTTTATCTGAGTCTTTTTCTTCCAAGTTTTTCTTGAAGTCTCTCTCAGCATCTGCAAAATTTTCCAGCAACAAATTGATGATGCCTTGATTAAAATACAGACGATTTGTTGGTCGTATTGCTATAGCATTCTTAAGGTCTTCCAACGCATCTTGAAACTGATTGAGAGCGATGTACACTTCAGACCGCCACTCATACCCTTCGGGCCGGGAAGGTTCCTGCTCGATGCAGATGGTGAAGTCGGCAAGAGAGCGTAGTGCATGCTGGGGAGTATCCATACCTTTTCTAGCATAAGCGACTCCTCGTGCATAATAGGCGGCAACAATGCCTGGATCTTCCTTTAAAAGATCGGACAGCTCATGGATGGCCTCATCCAGAAACCCAGCGTTGATGCTGACGATGCTGTGGGCGATGCGATAGTCGATTTCGGGCCTGCCTGTTGCTAATGGCAACAACTTGCGGTTGATGATTTCGTCAGCAAGATCTTCGCGTGAAACATCGTCGAGAATGGGACAGCTCCCTGCCTCATGCGAGCAATGGCCTTCTATCACCCTCGCTTGAGAGCACAGACCGGCAGGCAAGTGCTCCCGTCCTGTCTCACAGGCCATCAGCATTTCGCCGGGTGTCAACACAACGTTGAAGCGAAGAGCGAAGGGAGACCACGACTCTCCGTTGACACTGTTGGCACCTTGCCTGGTCGCACATAGTACATACGCCCCACTCTGGGAGGGTTTCACGCTTTTTAGTTCAAATACCTGTCGGACGCCGTCTTCGTTTTCAATCTGTACATTTGCTACTTCACACACCTGCTCCCCTGTGCAGACCAGGACGAAAACAACCAGCGCCTTGGTCAAGACGATTATCGCCGACACAGACATCATCGCCAGCGTACGGCCATCAGCCTACAGGGACGTCACTCTTGTCAACAGGCAGCAAAGGGAACTAACGCTGTACAGCCACACTAAGCCATTCACACGACATTTTGACGGCTCACAGAAACACATTATTGACATCGTCTCATAAACCAAATGAATAATTCAGCCCAAAATAAAGTGTTGATTAGAAACTGAAAGCGTTAGATCACGTCTTTTGAGTCTATAGAAAGTAGGTCAAGTGTGCCTACCTGCGCAGGTAGGACATGAAGCCTCGCTCTCACCTGTCACCGCCAGACCCGATACTCGCTAACATGGCGCCTGTCAGATGGAAGGTGACAGTGGCATTAGTGCTACTATTTGCCGTGCTGGCATCTGCTCAACAAGGTGAGAATAAATTCCAATTCTTAAACTGATAGTCTTATGTTCAAAGAAGAGACTGAAGGAGATGTAAAACTAGAAGAATGGTAGTATCATCAGATCAGCTTTCACTGTCACGGCTTTAGAACCAGGAAATGACCTAAAAAGAAAAAAGGTTGATTTGTATTAAATTTTAATAATCTCCTGCAAGAACTTTACTTTTTGTCTTATAAAAAGTTTCAAGAAATCACATTTGTGCATGTGCTCCTTTTGTAGATTTAAAAAACCGATTTTCTCGATGCTGGAGATTAATTGTGAGACGACGCAAAACACTAAGCACGGTATAAGAACAAAGTTGGTGGCCAAAGCCACCGTGAAACTGTTTTAAAAGTTATTTAATTGATTGTATTGAAAGAAAACCATAAATAGGAAAATATAGGCCTACATAAGATTTTTCATTTAAGATTTACTATTTGCTCAGTATCACTAATGAGCACTAATTAACATTTCATACACCTTCACATGAAAGTGTGTTCCCTTGCATGTGCGTGCATACACTCTTTCTCTCTCTTTCTCTCTCTCTCTCTCTCACACACACACACACACACACTTTTAACCCTTAACATTATACCTTAAGTAAATTCTGTTTACATAATATACAATTGCATGTTTAAAATTTAAATTTTCTTTTTACTTTAGCATGCGTCATCCCAACTGACTATAAAGGTGATTGGTACTGGATGAACAATGACGGTAGTGATGCTGTGAGCAATGTTAACAATGAGCGGTTTGCAGACATGCGCTGTGTAGAAATCAAGGTTCATTACAACAACTTCAGTAACGTGGAAGGAGTCAACTCGACCATGCTCATGCAAAAAACGTCAGTTGTAGACATATGACATAGATACCATTATCTTGTCCTATCATTATTAAATTAGCATGTGTCATCTCACTGTCTGTGAATAACTACTTGATTTCCATGTAGTTTTTATTTTTCTCTTTAAGAATCTATTATTAGCAGATTTACTTTGGGGATATGGCTGGCTAGATACAGGCACATAGTTTGTTGCTCCATAGGTAAACTGATTATACAGACACACAGACATGTACAAAAATGTAGAGCTGCCTTCTGGTAACTCTTCTGCTCCTCTTAGTGTGGTATTATAGCTTATGGCTAGAGCCTGGTGCAGTATAATTATTATTGTTGTTTTACTCTTATACCATGGAAAACCATCTTTAAGAAACATCACATCTCATAAGCTTGCTCCTTTCGTTATAGCATATGGACGTACGGTTCCTTGTGGGAACACTTTTGCAAAGAAAAAGGGGGTTTCATTGGTCAACTAAATAGCGTTTCTGATTTTAGGACGTGATACTTGATTTTGTGCTAAAAATCTCATAATTGCCAATACAGGATTATTTTGTCCGTATGGTGTTTATAAAGATACAAACTGTGCAGTAAGAATTTTGAACTGTTTACCTGTAGGCTTGTACTGATATTATGCCCTAATGTTTTAAAAAGTTTGACTTTGATCTGTGTGTAAAACAGTGGAAAATCTGATGTACATGTTTTGCCTCCTTTATAGCGCATTTCAGGGTTTCTTCCTTCAGCTTTTTGTTTGTTTCTTTGTTTTTTTGTTTTTTGATTTTTGGAGTGGGTGGGAAGTTGGTTGATGGTTATTTTGTGACTGCAGTTCAGATGTGACAAAATAAGAGCAGGTAATAATCTGTGTACACCTGTGGATTTGTTTTATTAAACTTTTGTTTGCAGAGAAGGTTCCACGTGTTTTATCTGCCTTGACGTTTTGTACAGAACTAAGAATATTCTTCAGGTTAGAAAAAGTGAGTATCATGGTGCTTACAGTATTTTTAAAAAAAGGAAAGGTAGACTACATAATTACATAATACTTATTGTGTTACAGTTTTTCCTCTTTGAGAGAATGGTGAAATTTATGATCTTGATGTGTAAATAGACTTTTATTGTGAGTTAAACTGATTATGCTTTTTGGTTGTTGTTTTTTTTTTTTTAAGGTGACTGCTTCACTTCAAACAGTGGGTTCCAGTCTATGTGCCCTGGTTACCAAAGTCTGCCTACTGTTGATCAGTTGACTACTTATTTTCGTAAGTGGACTTAAAGGCACTTTGATCAAAAAAGAGAAACATGAGATTACTCATTGGTTTATTATAAGGAAACTTCAGCCATGAAAATAAACATTGGGAAAAAACCCTTCATCATTTCAAGATGAAATATGCAGAGAGCTTGTGAAAATGAAACTATAAAGATATTTTTGCTGCAAAATTTTGTCTTTGTAGATAGAAATATACTGAGCACTTGCGATGTGCAAATCATTATAAAAGTAGCATTAAGAAATTGGTGATATTTGTGCATACATTTTGTTTGCTGCTATCAGACTGCCACTATAGTTTGCCTATTTACCAAAATTATGTTATTCATTGTTACTAAAGTCTGTTTCCTCAGTATGAAAAAGTTTCTCGTGCTTTTTTGAGTATTTCTACTTTTTCCTTATGTGGATGTTTGTTGTACACAACTGTCCAGTAGAGTGACAATAAAATCAATAAAATGCTATTTGCAGGCCAAGACCCCCAGCCTATAAACTGTATCACAACATTTGAAGGTGTTTATCAGTTCACTTATGAAGTCAGTTGGGGTGGAGGTGGCATTTGTGACAATCAAGATTCTCAGATCAAAGCCTGCCAGGATCCAGGGTCTGCCTACGTGGATAATGAAGTCTTCTACATGACCTACTCTAGATGTCCTGAAGTGCAGACTTCTTACTCACAGAGTGAGTAGAGATCAGTTGCTGCTTTTGAACTGTATTATAGGGTGGTCTGCTATTGATACATTCCTTTTCTTTAGACAAAGGAGACCATTTTTTTATAATTTTGTTTGAAATATCTGTCAGCTTTGTCAAAAACTCTTTTTTCGTTGTCTCCTGCTCACTGGCTGAGACTGTTAGTAGTTTCCTTTGTACTAAATGTTTCCCTTCAGGTTATAAATAGGAGTGATGTCCCTTTGCCTAACTGGCTGGAAGGGACTAACTCTGTTGTTTTGTCTCATCCTTGGATGTACGTCAAGTTTTGGTTTCTTCTTCTCATCTGTGATGTTTGCTGTGCCGTTTACCTTCGTTATGGATTGTTCTTCAGTTCTTGTGCTCCATCATTTCTTTGTAACAGACATTTTCTTCCACTAGCGGCTTCTGTCTCCTGTTCTTCGCTCTGCCATCTTGCTTTGATTTTTGACTGTACAAGATTCTGCGCCTCCCTCACTGACACTTTTAACTGTTTCTGGCATTGTGGACCATACTGTTTTCCAGTTTTAATTTATGAACCAAATATGTTGCTACATGTTCTGTGGATTAGATTCTGGATGTATGCGCTTCAGCGATGTCGTCTGGTGACAGATGTGTTCTTGTCATCCTGCATCCGTGCTTGTCACTGACTGCTGTCGCCTTCGCTTTTTCAGTGCCCGGACTGTGCTCTGTTCTCATCTGTGTTGCCCTAAAACTTCAATAATCCGATGAACCTTTCTTTTTACTGGCCTACACTTGAAATTCAAGACATTGCATATACTGATCCTTGCTTTGCGTAGATCAACTTCAAAGGATAGTCCGGTGCTGGCGGGAAGGAAGTGGGCATAAATAATGATAAGAACACTGAAACTTACTGTTTTTGAGATCAGCATCCATTATGTTTGTGTGTTTTTCTTCTTAGTAAAGCGCTTTGAGCCTCCCGCTTTAATGGTGGGGAAAAGTGCTATACAAATTAACTTCATTAAAAAAAATATAGGTTTATGTATTTTCCATTTTATATATTATAGTATGGACCAACACAGACAGAATCTTCTCTCCATTAACCCTCTGACAAAAGCTTAAAGGACTGAAGTTGCTCTAAAAATCAGCTCCTTACCTGTTTGTGGTCATGGTTTTTCAGCCAGTTCAAAATAACGCTTCATATCTTTTTCAAATGTGTTTATAATGTGCCAGAAACTGGCCAAAAAATAAAAAAGCATCATGAAATGCAACGGTGACAATGCATGTTTTTATGTGGCATCACTTGTTGGCCAACAGCTGCAGACCAAAGTTGCACCAGTAAAACATGTAAAGAGTCCAGTCCAGTTGAAGTGGCTGGCTTTTCTAGCATCATTCAGATTATAGACGTAGCAGAGACATTCACTTTTGCTGAACAACCTTTCCAGCGTGGTTGGTGGCATGAGCTATGTGCATTATGAGCTGGTGCACAGGAGTCTGCATATCCAAGAGCAGCAAAGCAGGCTTTTTGACGCAAGCAGTGCGCTTTCTTTTCCTCAGTACGAACTGCTTCCAACACTAAAGTAGCGTCTTGCATTGATTTATACTCATTCAATTATTAAATATTAAGTTTGTCAGAAGTAGATGTCATGCAGCAGGTGGTGTGGATGGGTCAAAGTCATGAGGATGTTCTCCCTTTGTGCTGCTCAGCAGTAGAACTCTCTACCACATCACATTCGCCACTCAGCCTCCAAACGCTCTCTTAAAACATATCTTTTTACAAAGTACTATTCCTGACTTGTACCTCATCTTTATGTTGTTCAGTGTCACTATGTGTACCTCACTGTCTATTGGTTGTTATGTTTCTTTCTATCAAATTGTACTGCGCAGAGAGTGCCATCTATCTTATTCGTGATTCTGCGCATTATAAGTTCGCATTATTATTATTATGGTGTGTGATGCATTTGCTGTGATAAGAAGAAATCACTGAGTTGCTTGCTTCTTGTTAATGATGCACATGTCCTTTGTTTTCTTTGCCAGCCATTCGATACCAGTGCATGGGGAGCTGGTTTGCCATGGTCAGTGGTACAGGCTATACCTTTGCAGCCATTGCTGACACTGTACAGAAGGACAGGAGAGAAAAATTCAAGTGTCTGGTAAGTTGAGGCTTGTCCTTAAATCTGTGGTAAAGGCATCAATATACACCTCTGCTATAATTGCTATATAATAATGTATATCACTATATACTAATATATAATCTGTATATAATATATAATAATTACATTATACAATCATAATGTAATAAGATACAATTATATATAATCACCATATAATATGTACTTGCTATATAATAACATGTAATCATTATAATCACTTGCGCCACATTGTTTGTGTTATTTATGCTGACAGTGGTGATGATGCTGACACAAAGGATGATAGCATGTAAAAATATCCGTAAGAGTGAGATATTATGAGATTAGAATATGTGATCCTGGCATGAAGACGAGAATGACTTTGGATAATAAAGAGAGAGGGAAAAGGTGGGGGGAAGAGAGGGAGATGACTTGACACAGGATTATTTTTTTTAAGTGTAATTTTTTAAAAATATCTCATTGCCCTGTTATAATTTTTAAAAATGGAAAAATTGAAAGATCTTGAATCTTAAAAAGAAAACCACATTTTCTAGGATACAGTGTTTCCTTCCGTATAACCATTTGATTTCTAACCAACATAATGACAGAGTGTGCTGTGAAATTTCTGTGAAAGTAGTGCATATATTTTGACTTTGTACCCTTGCTGCAACTGTGAAGTATTGTATTCTGACAGTTGGTCAGCTCAGTTAACTCTACAAACCAAACACTATTTTACCATTTCAGGCCATACTCTTTCCCACTTTTCACTTGTGTTTGGCTGTTTATCCAGTTGCTTTGCAAGTGCAGCGAGCATCTTTGAGATGGAAATGTCCACTTTGCAAAGCTACATCATCATCAGAAAATAGCATGTTTTAGCTTTAGTTAAATTTTTCTGAATGACACTAGAAGGACAAGAAAGAGCAGAAATCCTGATTTCCGTTGAGTGGTGGCTTACGGTATTATTATTGTCCTGATGTCAAAGATCTCATATAGGATATTTCCTGTTCTTGTAGATGACACTGAAAAATCAAAAATCAGCTGACAACACCATCCGCTGGGTCATGTCACGTTTTGCTGAGTGTGGTGCACTGAACAGCTTGTACAATGGTCCTGTTCGTCTTGTTCTGAGACGAAGTAAGAGTAATTTACATTTCTGTTGGAACATTTTGTTTTAAAAGGCATTATAGATTATGAAGAAGATGTGCCTCTTTGCCTTTTAAAAAAGTACAAGAGGATACAGATAAAAGACAAAATTTATAGCTTGGGTTAAATGGAAAAAAAATTATTTTAATATAATTAATGAAATATTGTTGAAGACTTTATTGGTTCTAAGCCAAGAATAAAGTCTGCAGTTGAAAGGAGTTTTTTTTTTTTTTTTTTTAAGGAAAATCATTCTTTGTGAATTCCACTGATAAGCACTATGATGATTTAATGATAGTTCAAGTTCACATTCCAGAAACTGTGATATTTTTGTATTACTGTATTCAGCATTTCTTTAAAATGTGCTACTAACAGTCACAATTTGAATGGTGCTCTTTAACTGGCAGTGTGGCATATGACTTATTCAAATCCTTAAACTCAGATCCTGCATAAATAAAAAGACTTCGAAAGTCAATTTTTTTTCATTAGATAAATGAAAACCTTTTTTTTTTAATCATTGTGTGGTATGGACTGGTTTAGGTGAATGAAGCAGGTTTTACCACGTTGCGATTTTCCTAATTGTTCCTTGCAGTCCCACCACAGACCCCATACATGAACCCACAGTGTAACCTTCCCCGCAATATCTCTGGAGAGTGGTACACACAGGGAATCCAGTTCAAGTCTCAGGTGGTCGTCAATGACACTCACATCAAGTACTTCACTAACAAAAATGAGTTTGAGTATGAAGAAACATACCTGTCCTGTCAACAGATGTTAGGTACTCGCTACCTCATGACAAAGGTTATTGTTGGGAAGTGGTAAGTAAAACAAAGGACAGCTGAATGATTTTGTAACACATGGCATTGTCAAGCAGAACCTTCCTATTTTTATAAAATCTGTTTGTCAATAATAAGCTAGTGAATAAAATGAAATGTAATCTTAAGACCTTTTTAAAGAATCACCTGATTCTTAAGAACAAATCTCCATGCTAACATGTCTATGCTTATACTAGAAGTGAATGCTTATGAGGGTCCATGCAGATGGCACCTGACAGATGTGCAGTGCTACCGTGACTTGTGTTGATAGCTATGTGCTAAATGGTTTTTTTTTCCTATTCCTCCAGTGAAGTGGACTTTGTTTGCTATGACATTGTGCCCCGCCATCATGGGATTGTACGATACAGAGTGGGTTAGTAACCAGTTTTATTTCTATTCTTTTATATATTTAATTTTTTTAATCTGATGGTATCCATTATACTATAGTATAATGTTGTCATAAATGGGTTCTGGATCATTGATTTGATGTTGGTAATGATGGTTCTTTAGCTTGATATGAAGATGAAGGAAACTTGAATGAATGTAAAAATGCAGTCTTACCAAAATCATGAGAAATGAGGGGAAAAAATAAGGTTGTCAGCATCATTCTGGTTGGTTTGTGTCCACTCTGGAAAAGACTGCTGTCACTGACCCTATTCTACATCTTGAGATGCATGATGTTACTTGGATGTAATTGTAAGGCTGACAAGAACGCCCTTCACATTGACCAAAGCATTTGAAATATGAACAGGCAAACCATCACGTTTGACACAAGATGAGCTAGCTCAGGACAACTTCATGACAGCAAAGTTTCGGGAAACATGCAGTTGGATGTCATTTACTTTCAATCGTGATGACTTTGATTGGAAGTATGAAGTTCTTATCTGTGAGTTTCACTTTTTTTTATTGTCTTCTCTTGCCCCGCTCTTATATCCCTTTTATTGTCTTCTTTTAATACTGTTCTCCCCCGTTTACCTCTATTGTGTTATCTTTAACGGCTCTTATCTCTCACCATCCACCTATCTCTCTCAGATTCTCTCTTCCTGTTTCACATTCTTCTGTTATATCTCCATTGTCTACTGGCATTAGGACAACTGTATGGATGTAACCCAGAATATTAATCATTGCTTCACTGAGAGAATGTCAAGATGAATTAGTGAATGGTGCTGCACATCACTTATGGTTGTGACTCAATGATTCAATTGTTTGTTCTCACTAGTGGACCCTCCTTCCCCCGTCATTTGCCCAGTAGCTGGACGATACACATTCGATCAGAATGTGCAGGGCGAGTGGGAAAAATACTCAACACGTATTAGAGGTGTAACAGATAGGCCTCGTAATAAGGTATGAAATCACAGATATTTACATGTTCAGTGACCGTCTCCAATGATCCCATCGATTTGGTGGTGGGGGATGGGGTTTTGTCACTGTGGAAATTTTTCTGTCTCCTCAGCTCTGATATTAGAAAACTGTTGGGCAGGGCTGAGAGGATGGTAACTGTTATTAATAATGTTAAAATTAATTTTATGAACTAAGTGTGAAGTGTATAAGCTTCATGTTAAGTGTGATGATTGGTAGGAATCAGTGCATGTATCTTGCTCTCAACACTTCCTCAAACGATATTGCTCTCATCACTTCATGGGAAGATCTTGCTCTCAACGCTTCCTCAAGCGATATTGCTCTCATCACTTCATGGGAAGATCTTGCTCTCAACGCTTCCTCAAGCAATATTGCTCTCAACACTTCATGGGAAGATATTGCTCTCAACGCTTCCTCAAGCGATATTGCTCTCAACACTTCATGGGAAGATCTTGCTCTCAACACTTCCTCGGAAGATCTTGCTCTCAACACTTCCTCTGGAGATATTGCTCTCAACACTTTGTCACAAGATCCTGAAGAACCATTGAACAAATGCAAGCAAACAAAGGGAAGCCACCATATGCCTGCGAGCATTCAGCTATGTTTTCCCCCTTGCCATCTTGTACCCCTGTATTCCCCACATTGTTGTCGGGATGAGTCTTCAAAAAAAATTAAAGTAAGGTAATATTTCTGTCCGCTAACAGAGCTGATGGGCAGAGTGTTCTATGCCTGCTTTGTTAATTACAGTTGTATTCATTTCGTGGATAGTTATTTAATCATAGTTTTAAATCAAATTTTGTGAGAATAATTGATACCCAGCACAAAAATTGATAGCGCGGTGGCTATTTTTCGTATGCAGTGTAATACATTTTTAAATAAGCTTGAAGTAACACAGAAGACTGATTATGACAAACTGTCCTGTGGGATACATCCTTAATTGGCTGATGATGTTGTGCTTATACTTAGATTGACTGTCGCTTGACAATATCCGAGCTGAAGTCCTGCAGTCAAGATCGTTCACGTATTGAAATTGATGCTGAGTACTGTGAGTCTGTAGACTACCGTGGACGACCCATTGGAGAGTATGGTGGGTAGCCCCTTAAAGGGAGAATTTTTGACAACATCTGAGTGATCAAAAGATGAATGACTGGTTTGTTTAATCTGAAGACACATTAAAATTGATGACAGCTTCACTGACAGATGAACCCTGGAGGGACATATCACTGCAAATCTCATAGCAAAACATATGCTGAAGCTAGACCCATACTTTTATCTGACAGCATCATCAAAGATTATTGGCTTGCACCAAAAATAAGGCATCATTAAGTTCCCTAAATTGATTGATGGGGCAGGTGTGTTAACAGCGATATAGGGTTTACAACTAATGTAACAGAAGAAGCATGAGAACATATTGCAGTGCAGTAACATTTACAGAGGTTGATGATGAGGAATTATGGCTATTTATACAGATGAGCCTGACCATTATTTGACGTGTGTGGGCTACTGGATGGAAGACATGAAATCCTACCTTATCACGTATGATGAAGAAGATGCAGTGTCCAAGTACCGCTGCTGGGTATGTCATTTGCTGTCAGAGATGAGAATGATGCATTTTTTGTGCCTTATCCAAGATTTTTAATATGCTACAGCATCTGAACCTCATCATTAAATCAGTTTGATTCAGGCAGTAATTTCATACATTTCTGACATTTTAGGCCATGAAATTTTTTTGTTGTGCCAACAAATTACTACAAACTGCTGCTAGATAAACAATTTATTGAATGACTCAGTCAGGGGGCAACAGTTCAGGCTGTAAGCAGTTCTCAGGCTGACTGCTGTGATATAAATTTGTGAGTCAAACATCATATTTCTGCTGCTTGCATGTCTGCTTGATATGTATGCTTATGTGCATGTGTGCAGGTATATGAGCGTATCAGCTGGACAGAGCTCAGTCTATCACGGTCCCAGACAGCTCGCTGTCAACGCAATCAAAAGGCTGTTTCCTACCTGATGGAGGGCACTGGACTTCAGATGGTCCTGCATGAGAACGAGAGACTTTGTGAGTACCAAATGTTGCAATTGTGATTTATGTGGAAGAAATGCACAGATCCTTGCATTGCAGTTTCCTGTTGCTGTGTCACTTTAATTACTAGACAAAGCTGACAGGGGGAATAGGAATGTAAGGTAAACATCCTGGTTTGTGTTTGAAACTTTAGTTCCATTGCTTAGAAGCTAGAAATACAAGAATGGAAAGCAGCAGACTTGAAACAAAATCATTAATCATGGTTCACCTGTGCAGTCCTTGTGATTTTCTTGTTTTTCAGTTGATGACTGTCCCCAGCGATTTGACCCTGGCATTGACCCCTACAGCAAGCCAACTGTCATCTACGTACTGAGCTCTGCCCCCTTCCATCTTCCTGTTGGTTTGTTGAATGCTGTGCTGTGCATTCTAGTGTCTCTGTTTTTGAGATTGTAATTCACATGAACGTATTGATGCATGGGCTGCAGAAGTTATGGCTGTAGAGTCAAACAGGGGACCAACATTTAAGAACCAGATACATATCTGCTTGTAGAATGTTAATGTTTGAGACTTGCAGGATGTAAACTTTGAATCTCACCTTGATTCAGGGTTTGTTAGTTTTTAAAATTTCACCAATGAGAAGCAGAAGTATAAAGGACGTGTTAAAGAGAGCCAGCTAGTGCGCTACATGTGCCTCTGCTGAACTTTTCCGTGTAAACAGCTGGAAAGAAGGGCTGTCCATCCAGCATAGCATCTACTCAGTGTAAATAGTTTTGTTCATTTGTCTGTGTATGAATGCTTGTGTGGATGCATTTGGTTCATAAAATGTGTGTGAGTGTGTGTGTGTGTGGCTGTGCGCACGTGTGAGCATAATGCACACAGGTATAAGAGACTAGTGTAGTCAAGATGCTGTGCTATTTTTGTCACGTTTTGTTGTAGGTATTTTACATTTCTCTTCTAATAATTTTTTTGTATCATTGTAAGACTGCCTCTGCCACTGCAAGAGGAAAAGCTGAATTTTATTTTTAGACTAACATTAAAATGGATGGTTTCAAAATGATTTCACAGTGATGTATCAAAACATATCACAATGTAAATATTGTTAATATTTCCATTATTATAAGGCTAAGTTTAAAAAGAGTTTATATGTTTTATATGTGTAATAAGCAAAGTCCATTTGGCTATCACTCCTGACTCTGTAACTCCTGGAAGATTTTGTGCCAGCTCACTAAACAGCGTTGCCAGATTTAAACAAGAAAATACAGAGATTAGTGTGTGCAAGTGCACGTAGATTTTGGCAAGAGAGAGGCTGCCTTGAAAATTGGAGAGACAGCATAAATGTCTAAAGATCGCAGTATTGTTACCATGCCTTAAATTGGTCACAACATTATCATCCTCTGGATCTTCTTGTACATCTTATCATCAGATCTTTTAGAATAACATTAGAATGGATTTTTTCTGGGTTCTGCTCTTCGTTGAAGTTTGCTGAACATTAGGTCTCTCCAGTTTTAGATGTTGCCTTGACATCTCTATCCACAAACACATGTTCACTGTTGTATATGAACTGATAGTTGGCTAGATATGGTTTGCCATGGTTACTGCAAAGCAGTTGGTTGGCATTTTCTGGTCTTGGCAGTGACCTGCCTAGATACCCATAACCTTTTAAGCTCATCTATATATCATCAAGTCTTCAACTGGTAGGGTTCAGGATATCCCTTATGAATTCACTGTGCATTCCACACTGCAATCAGAGACATTGATCAGGGTTACCTATTCCGCAGATTCTAGTTCAGATCAGGAATGAGCTGCTGTTGGCAAGTCTGTTTCTGTACTGTGACATGGGTTCATAAGAATACACTTGTGCTGTGGCGTACATTGTTTAAAGGCATCTTGCACAGATGGACTTGTTCTTAATAATAATAATAGGATTTGTTTACTACATTTGCCCACACAAAGTCAAGCTCAGTATGTTTCACAAAAGACCAGGGGCAGTGGGGAAAGAGTAGTTGACAACATACATGCACTGGTTAGCAATACAAGAACATGAACGCAGAGATAAGAGTGTGTGTGGGGGGGAGAAAGAACAACACATTATATCTGGACTGCTGGTAGTTTGCTGAGACCAACACATAGCCTTTCATGAAGTTGTAGGCTGTGAGGTCTTGGCAAGCCATTTGACAGCTAATATCTAGAACCACACTTGTAATGTTTTTTTTAGGTCTTGTTCTAATAATAATGTCATTTCTAATAATGGGTGTTGTGGCAGTGCAGGACAGTTCACCTAACCACTAAAACCCTGTGTCTTGTCATAGCAGGGTTATGTTCAAAGTGCCTTTACAAACATATCAGCTGAACTTTTTCTAGATTCCAGCATTTTTTAAGACCAGTGATATTTCTTAGAACTACAGTGTGCATTTTTAGATCTGGCATCCTCCTATCATTCCATGTATTGTATCATTCCTTGCTATGATCAAATTTGACCAGTGTACCAAAATTTATTAAAATTCTTTTTCTATAAATTAGAAGGCATCAGCTATGTAAGATGTTCCATTGTACAGTAAAGTATGACTGTCACTGATCCAGAACAAATGTCTGCAGCTTGTGCTTCCTACCATGCATACATGCACACACACACACATATCGGTGGTGTAGGAACCAGGGTGCAAAGGAGGCAGGCCACACCCCCTCAAAAAGATGTGAGGGACAAGAATGTGAACGTCAGCACGGAGTTTACTCCCCAAAACTGAACATTTTCGTATGTCACTGCATATATATACACCCACACACACATTCCTATCATGCATATATGCATATGTCAATGTTGCTGAAAAACTACTGAGAGTTGTGAAACCGAGCTCAGATTCGAGTTGAAGCCCATCATTCCTGGATACAGATATGAGCTCACCTTAATGAAACTTGTATTATATGCTGTTATCAATACTTGAAGTTTCACCCCTTCGCTTAGAAATTCTATATACTGGAATTTGTACCCCTTGGTCATGTGTGTGTATGTGAATAAAACTTGTTCATATATACAGTTACAGGAAAATAAAATTTTATATTCCAAATAACATTCATTGTGAGATAATTATGTATAGTTCTCAGTATTATGAGTATCCCTCATGTTCCAGGAGAAAAGGGGAGAAACAGTCACAAGAAAGTCACTGGACAGGAGACCAATTTTATATTCTTGTCCTTTTGGTTCCAGGATCCTCTATCATACTCATGTCACAGTTTTTGTCTCCCCTGAGGTGGTTTCATTGACAGCAGACCTCACTCCTGTAAGAAAGAGAGAGATTAAAGATGCATAGGCAGATGTGTGAGGAGCATACTGTGGTTTTGAAGTAACAGCTACTTGCATGTCCAATGATCCTACACTTAAAGGTGGCGGTGTATTAATATTAATTGATTTATATAGCACTAACCCTAACCAACCAAAGGCAGGCTCACAGTAGTTTACAAAAATCACAATAACTATAAAGCACTTTGCTCGACCATCGAAAAAGGCTTAAGGTGCTATATAAACGCATAAAAAAGTTGATAAGTAGGAGCAACATTCTAAGATGTTTTACCAAAAGCAAAAATATTGGTAATGCAACTTTCTATACACAAAATCTCAGCCTCTCTTGCACAGACATAAATATAGCAAACAGTAAGAAGCAGAATGCAGCACAAAGATAAATTATGTGGATTGTTCCATAAAGATAAAAAACCAATTGTCATTAAGCAAGATGTCACTGTTTTCACACCATAAGATGTGGCTCACAGCTAGGGCTGTCCTTTATTTCATCTGCAAGAACCAACTGTTCCATTACAAGGTAATTAGAGACTCAGAGACACATTTCGATGATAACAATTCACACGAAAATACACAAAAATTTACAAAGCTGTGTCAAGACTAAGTAGCAATATAATATGGTGTCGCCATATTGGTGTTAACAAAAAAAAAATCAAGGTGAGTCGTTCTTGGTTACTGGTGGACCCTACTGCATATTGCGGGGGGGGGGGGGAATATTTGTACATAATTACATGGATGCGAAAATCCTCCTGAATCTTCAGTAAGACTTCTAACAGTTTTTAGGAAAATCTGTTACTTTAGTCCCAAAATTTAAAAAACCCGAACCTTGAAACAAGCGAAAAACTCGCGGGAAAATGAGCGTTAACCCTTAGTGTTCATTACAGGTCGCCACTTGGGCTGACAATGGCTGGCTGCTACAATCAAGGTGGGTAAGAGAAGGTGGGGGTGGGGGCAGCTGCAATAAGTCTTGTTTAGTGACGGCAGCTGGTCATACATTCCGGGGTTGGGTACAGGGTGGAGTGATGTGACGTAACGGTGCGCCGTGTAGCAGGTAGACAGGGTGGCCTAGCTGTGGTTGTTGTCCGCTAGTCGCCTTTAGTAACAGCGGGGCGTCACTCCACGGCGGAAGTAGTACTCAGGCAGGTGTTTATCGCCTGTGTGTAATCACTTGCTAACACAGGCCGGCCCGTCATTCTGACAACAAGCTTGCGAGTGCCATCTCTGAACCTGCTGATGTCACTGAGTGCGAAAGACACGCGCGATGGAGGGAGGGTGACAACAGCAGGACGCGCGGGACGCTGACAGCCACGAACCTTCAGTACTCGCACCCCCCCACCCCCCACTAACCACCCAACGCACATCATGTAGGCAACCAGTGGGTCAACTAAAGTGTAGACACGAATGTCCACGTCCTCAGCCTGTAACTTGTTGCCCCCGGTAGTAACAACTATTTTCAGTCACTTTATTGGGTGACACCTGCCTACCAGGGGCGGCCCTCTATGCGAGACATCTCCACCCTTTCCAGGTGTTTGCAAGGCGCCTGTCAAAAGGCAGCGCGTGCACTGTAGCCACAGATAACATCGCGCAGTGATTTTTATTTAGTCTGCGGGCTGAGTCAATGCGGGTGTGCTACAGGCGCTTATACGTTGACTACCTACACAAGCCGCATGCCAGCGGCACACCTCACCTGTACAGGCTTGTTGACGTCACTTCCTACCTGGCCGCCATTTTCCACCTGGACTTGATCAGAGAAGGAGGTGGAGCCAACAGACGCCACCAAGAAATCGTCTCACCTGTTGGTGTTGTCATCATCTGGTCCCTGGTGGCCTCCCCCTTCTCCCGGATAAGACACACACGGTCCTTGTACCATGCATAAAATATTCAGCAAAAAGAAACAGAACAGCGAGAACATCGCCAAACATGCGAGTGGCGGGGAGGCGACACGCCCAAACGACACCACGGCCTCCACCAACGAGGTGAACGGAGGGTCGAAGAACAGTCGAAGTTCCGAAGCACCAGCACCCTCCCAGCCACCACGCCCCCGCCTGGTGTTCCACTGTCAGCAGGCTCATGGCAGCCCCACTGGAATCATATCCGGCTTCACTAATGTCAAGGAACTGTACCAAAAAATCGCCGACTGCTACGACATTCCTGTGGAAGAAGTAAGTCACCTCTTGATGTTCTTTAATCAGCCGCGGTAGCAGGTAGACAGCTTCACACACAAGGTCGACACAGACACAGACAGACCTGTGGAAGCTAGTTTAAGCCTGGGTTTATACATGTGTGGATGGATGATACTATACCCTGTCTCTAATCACAACAATGACGCCCAAACAACTTTAGGAATGGACTACCAGGCTTTTATCAGCAGCATGAAGCCTTGACTGCTAGTTAAAGCCTGAGTTTTATACATGTGTAGATGGATGATACTATACCCTGTGTAACACTCACAGGTCTCTAATCACAACAATGACACCAAAACAACTTCAAGAATGGACTGGCGCCTGGCTTTTTTCAGCAGCATGAAGCTGAAAAATAAGGAGCAGAGGAAATAATGGTGTGGAGCATACTTTTCAGTAACATGTTTCACATTTTAGTGGCAATCAGATTACAAATAAAACTGGAGGAGACAAAAAGACACAGTTGCTTGGTGTTCATGGCTGTAGATATCCGACTCAGCTCCCACAACCAATATTTCACTAATATTTTAGAAAGTATCCCTGTGCCTGGTGGTCAGGATGCTGACTTTAAAAGGTGATTGTGTTTGCAAGTTGTTTGAAATAAGCCTTGTAAACAAATTGTAAAAACAAAGACAAGTTTGCTACCAACTTTAGCTAACAGCACAAGAAGAGAGGGTAGATACAGATAAGCAGAGATAACAGGATGTAATGGCTGTCTGACAGCTTTTTGAAAATGAACAATACAAAGGCTGAGATTACTTATATGGTTTAGATAACAGATGCTTATCCAAAATTCTGCTTCAAAATTCCCCCCCCCCCAACACACACACATACACAATGATAAGAACCAAATAAGTATACTGTTGAGATTTATGTGTTTTCTCTGTTCAGGCCAGCAGCCATTTACAAAACTGTAAAGATTGATAAACTGTAGTCTGTAGAAAAGTTTTTCATTCAACATAAGAAGTTTGTTAAAGATGACTACAAAAGTGATAACTAATAATGATAACAACAACTAATAATACTAACAAGTACAAAAAGTTTAGATATATGAAATGATTAAAACCAAGCAGCTGCTAAGAATAATTCTGATTTATATTTGCCACTGATAAGTCATCCTTAGTTTTTCGTTAGTGTTACTGTGCTAGTTATCTGCTTCTGTGATGGGACTCGAGTGACATAGTTTAACAATAACATCTCCCTCTATTGAAACATCAGAAAGTTCCAGTAAAATCCCATGACACAGATTATTAAAAGAGACAGTAGAACTTTTTCTAAAAAGTCTTCACAACAACATACTTTGCCAAGTAATGAGTATGTGGTTATTGAAAATGACTCTAAAGAATGCTCCCCATATAATAATTAAAATAATTTTATTTTTATTTATTTTTTTATTTAATATTATTTTTGTTGACTAATGCTTAATGCAGCTATCTTGACACTAAATTGTAGTTTATGTTACACTTTCAGCATCTAAGATAGCTGCATTACCAGGCAGTCTTGTTGGTCCTGTCTTTTTTATTAGAACAGCAGAAAATTATGTAACATAGACTCTTTCTGGAAGTTAAAATTTAAGTTTATAATTTTAAAATCTATTTTAAAATCTGTATCACTAATGAAGCTGGTGTTTTTCATTTTCTGTCAACTACTGAGCCTTAAAAAGTGGTTGACACTAATTTAAAGTGAAACTAGACACCCACTGCATTGCTGAGGACTGGTCAATAATGTTAGTGGTGAACAGTGCCTGTCCAGTACAGTAGCAGCTGCCAGTCTGTGGAGTGCTTGTAACAACCTTTCTTTGTCATGCCTGGTATAATCAAGATCCTGCTTTGCGAGGACAGGTTAAGGATAGGGGGATGTAGGTAGTTCTGGGTGGAGTATATCATGAGCTTGGCAATTGCTTTTGTATCCAGCAGATTGTATCCAGTTGCCCTTACTCTGGTTTTTTTTCATGTACTTTTGGCCAAATTTTTTGGAAAGCTATGCAGGACTAGTTTTTAGAATGAAGTGTTACCCACTGGCTGGAGTATTATTGATTGAATGAAACATAGATGAAGCACTTGCAGTAACAAAGTCAAGGTGGAACTAGAAAGTTGGGAAGGCATTGAGACACAATACAATACATGTACTTTGTTTCTGAGAATGAAATATATTTAGGCCTCTGTTTCCAAAATTACTTCATTCCTGAAAATGATGGTCTGGTGCACTAACCATTAATAACTTGATGGTCTTGATGTAGACATAATTTCTCAAAATGGATTCTCAGGCACGATATTTGCTGTATTCTGTTTAATATTTGATATGTAAAGGGATTTAACATGCAGAGATGAATGTGCTGGGGAAAAAAATCTACTTTGTAATGCGTAGAACCCAGTGGGCCAGCAGTTGTTTGTGAACAGCAGGCAGAGTAATAAGTGGCCTGATATTTACCTTGAAGGTCAGATGACCAGGTCTCATGCCTGACTGCAATGAACTGCAAGCAATGTGGTGCATTGCATTTACACAATAAGGAGATTTGCATTCCTGGGCTGGTTGAGAGACAGAGATTGAACGAGTGAGATGAAAAATTCGACATGCTGCAGCTCTTGTTAGCAGCCTGCGCCCACTGCTGCATAAAGACTGGCAATTTGTCAGTGTGATAAGCTACAACTACTCCCACCCACACACAAATCCGGACAAGAGTGTTCATATTCCACATCCATTGAATGCACATCTGCACAGATACCTGTATTGAAATCTCACTTTATCAAACATGAGAGCATTCTAGGTACATGTGATATTAAATATTTCTAGTACTAGAGAAGCTTATTGGGCCAGTAGCACAGTATGCACTATGAATATGTCAGGGATAGAAATTGTTCTGCCGTTCAAAGACTGCATGTTTGGGGTCTATACGGGCAGCTGCAAAACTTTCAGATCAACTCCATTCCATCTGTGTAAGGAAGCACTGGTTATTTAACCCCACAAGAAAGGAATTAGCAGTAAACATTGAGGTAGCGGCACAGCAGATAATGAACTCCAAAATCTGTGTGCACCGTGATAAGGCATCATGTGGACCGTGCACTCTTATCTAGAGACCTAGGGGTAGTGGCTAGTAGCACAGGAAGACTACCAGAGGATGGGTGGGATCTTGTAGTTTTGAGGACACCTTGTCTGTGGCATTTGTTAGATATTGTAATTGGTCCATGGGTAGATAATGAAGGTATACCTGCAGGCCTGTGGACATAGCCAGGAGTACAGACACATAATAATAATAATGTGAACTTATAACTTGCAACATCATGACCAAGATACATTGCACTCTCTGCGCAGACCAATAATGATAAATCAAAGATAAGAGAGAGTGGAGGGTGAGATATGTATAGACACACTGAACAACATAAAGATGAGGTACAAGAGTAGAAGGTAAAGCAGTGGATGAAGGTATGAAGGGATGTAGGTACTGTAAACAGTGTGAGATGGAGTCATTACATGATGGTTTAGATGACAGACAGTATTGACAGGGAGTTCAGAATAGTAATTCAGGGATAGTACTTTGTGAACAGATATGTTTTCAGAGAGAGTTTGAATGTAGCCTTGTAGTCCGAGTGGTGAATGTGATGTGGCAGAGAGTTCCACTGCTCAGCAGCACAGAGGGAGGATGTCCGTTGTCCGTATGTGACTGTGTGTGTGGGAGGGAGGGAGGGAAAGATTGTGGAGTCTGATGAGAAGCAAAGGTTTCAGGCAGGGGTGTGGTTAGACAAGATTTCAGTAAAGTAGTGGGGTGGGGGGACGGGGGGACCTTGAAAGAATCCACAGCATAAAGTTGAGAGCTTGTAGTCTATTGTAGCTTTAATTGGTAGCCAATGAAGAGAGTGAAGAAGTGGTGTGATGTTCACATTTGCCAGTCCAGAAAACGAGACGAGCAGCTGAGCTGTGGACTTTGTGAAGCTTATCAATGGGGTACTGTGGACAGCCAGAGAGAAGAGAGTTGCAGTAGTCTAGTTTAGACAGAACAAATGATCAGATGAGAATTTTGGTGATTGAGATGGACAGAGTATGGCTAATGGAGCTGATCTTCTGGAGCTCATAGTCAGCAGAACGACCGATGTGAGAAACATGTTTGTCAAAAGACATGTCAGCAGACATTATGTAACAAAAGGAACATTGGTATCGCCTACCTGAACAGAGACAGGCAGTGAAGGGTCAACTGGCTCTCCTCTTTGAAACAAATAAAAGCTTCTGTTTTTTTTTTTACATTTAGTTTTAACTTGTTGTGGGTCCTCCATAGTCTAATATCAGAAATACAATCTTGATAGCAGTGTGTGCCTGAGGAGAACAGCGGATGTACAGATGAGTGTCATCACCAATGGATTGATTGGATATGAACATACACTTGCACAGACACATGAACATACAAAACAGAGGCTTTATAAATTGAAGCACATGCAAGTAGCTAAATGTATGTTCTTAAAGACACACCCTACCACAATGACACACCTCTTCAAATTAGGTACAAGAGCAGCAGAATTTCATGCTATGATATATTTTCTCATTAAGATGGGTGTGGTTGAGAAGATAAGCTGGGCATAGAGTGTGGAAGATGTGGGAGGACAGTTACATAATGTATTGCATAATGATCAGAGATAAGCTGGGCATAGAGTGCAAAGGATGGTTGAGGACAGTTAAGTAATGTATCACATAATAATCAGATCAGAAGCACAGAGCAGCATGTGTGTGTACATAAATGGGATGTAACTTGTCTTACACTCTAACAACATACTGTCATGGAATCCTCATGTCCGGTTCACAGTAACTGGAAATGTTTCTGTGACAACCATTATCTGTGTGCTAACCATTCCTGAAACATTGCCTGTCTCCAAGGATTTATTGCTGTGCAGTAAAAGTAAATCCGCATCTCTTATCCTATGTTCTTTCTGTTGTTTGTTCAGATTTTATTCTGCACGCTCAACACCCACAAGGCAGACATGAACAAGCTGCTGGGTGGCCAGATTGGTCTTGAGGACTTCATCTTTGCACACATCAAGGGTCGACCCAAGGAGGTGGAGGTGACCAAATCAGAGGATGCACTTGGCCTGACCATCACGGACAATGGCGCTGGCTACGCGTTTATCAAGCGCATTAAGGAGGGGAGTATTATGGACAACGTACCTTTCATTTCTGTTGGCGACCATATAGAAAAGATTGATGGTGAGTCGCTGATTGGCTGCCGACACTTTGAAGTTGCCAAGAAGCTGAAGGAAATACCCAAGGGAGCAACATTTGTTTTGCGAGTGGTGGAGCCTCTCAAGTCAGGCTTTTGTAAGTACCTGCTTCTCAAACTCATCCGGCATGATGCTAGGGCTTTAGTGTAAAGTAGCAGAGATGATCATATCACCCCTGCTCTCTAACAGGACAGTTTATATATATATATGCACTGACTCACACACACACACACAGTTGGTTAGAACTGTAAAATAAGAGAGATTATCATGTCACCCCTGCTGTCCAACAAGACAGTTTATATATATATATACACACACACAGAGAGACTTAGAACTGTTTTGTAACAGAGATGATAACATCATTCGCTGTATGACAGGATAGTTTCACCTCTCAGCTGCAGATGCTGTCCCCCCATATAGCACCCCCCTTCATCTACAACTCTTTCAGTGGTCTCACATCTGTGAGTGATGTCCCTTTACCTAGAGGGTGACTTCTGTCCATCTCTTTCTTGCCTGTAGATCTGCATCATGCTTTGTGTCTAATGCTGCTCTGAGCTTCCGTTACTTCACTTACTATCTTCTGAATTGTTTTTGTGCCTGCCCCACATCACTTCTTTTGTGGAGCACTTCATTGACTAGCTCTCTCTACTGCAACATCTGCATCATCTTGCCCACTGCTTAGCACTTGCACTTGTGTGTCAGCAGCTCTCTGATCTCATTTGTGCAATTGCTCCATAAATTGTGAATTGTATTGGCTGTTGATGTACCTGCTGTGCTGCTTATTGTTTTGAGAACTGCAGTTGACAGTCATGGGCTCTGCACTCTCACATCTCTCCTTTGAAATGTGCTTTACCAACTTGTGAGTGTTGATCTGTGCATAGTGTAATATACTTTGAGACGTGCATTATCCACTTGTGAGTCACGAGTTTGTGCATAGTGTAATGGCTGTGTATATTCTGCCAGCTCCATGCACTACCTCAAACTCACTTGTTCAGCTTGCACCATCAGGTAGTCCCTTTTTCGGTTTTGTGTGCAAGTTTTATTTTTGTCTTGTGTTTAGGGCCGTTGATGTGTTTCTGCCCATTTGTTTGCTGACAGTCCTTATGTGTGTGATAAGAATTGTGTGTGTGTGTTTTTGTGTTACACCTTCTGTAGAGTGTGTTGAGGCTTCTGTTAAGTAGAGAAATTTACTACATAAATTCCCCAAATTGTTATAAGCTGACCCCCCACCTTCAGATTTTCTTTCATGGATTGTGGATCTGGCACCTGTACATCAGGTTTCATCCACTTGAAGATGAAGCAGTTTAATGGTGGCTACAGCAGGAGGAGACAAGTACTTCAGACATTACTTGATGTAGACAACAGTATACAGTTGCTGCACATTCAGTAGTTTGTCATTTCTGTGCACACTCACACAGGCCAGTGTTTCTATGACTGCAGTACATGTATTCCTCACACAAATCATTCATCTCCAGTAAAATGAAACATATTTAAACAGATTGTTTGCTGACATGTTTGGTCTCTATCTGTATGTGTGTTATGTGAGTTGTTTTTTTTCTTCCTTTGTTTACTAGTCTTTCTTTTGAAAATTTTATTAAAGTATCTTCAGTTGAGTAGGGAAACACACTGTATAAATTCCCATTAGTATTAAGAGATAGTTATCTGTCACACTGCTCCAGTTAAAGGACTAATTTACATCACATTCAGAAACTGAAGATTCACAAAAAGTGAGCCACAGATTAGTTTATTTTCTTAAATGTTATTGAGTCCATCTCTAAAAGCTGCATCTTCAAGTGGTCATGCTGGGCACAGTTTGGATTTGTGTTAAGTACTTTACATCACCTGGGACTGTGCATATTTTCTAAAGCATGTTTTCGCACAGTTGAGAAAGAGGCAGATAATGGCTATACAAGGAAAATACATATTAAGAGATAAGAGAATTCAGTGCAATACATTGTGTTGAATACAAAGTACATTTTCCCTTGTGCAGCGTTCCCTGCTATGTACATAAAGGTGGGTCATCTTGCACTAAGGGCCCTGTTCAGCTTTTACAAACCTGTGGTATATTTTAAACATCCAGTCTCTTTTGATGGTCAGTGAAAGTCTGGGTAATGGAGGGTTTGCAATGAGGCCTCACAGACAGAGTGGTTCAGTAGCTTCATAGAGAGGCGGAGGGTTTGTAGGAATAGCTTTATAGAGAGGTGAAGGGTTTGTAGGAAGAGTCTCATACTCAATGATGGGTCTGCTGGAACAGTCTTAGAATTATGGAAGGAGGAAGAGGGGTTTACAGGTTTACAGATAGATGGACAGGTAAATGGGGAAATAGAGAAGAGGTTGACAGCTTCACAGACAGGTGGTGAGGTAAATGGGGAGAGAGAAGAGAGGGTGGTGTGAGTCACCTGCTTTCTAGGCCATCTGTCCACATCCCATGCACTTCACCTTTGCAAATACAGAATCCTACAATTTGCTGTTGTGGGTGTGACAAGACCTAGAGGATTTCAAATATCACTTTACATGCAAAATAATTTTAATTTTAATTGATTTGTGTTTTGTGCAAACCCCTAATACCACCAACTGTCAGCTGTTTGTAAGAGTTCCTAGTAATCTGGACCATCAGCAGGATCTGGTGTTGATGGTGGCAAATTGTTTGAGAGTCTCAGTACAGTGCAGCCACATTGCCTGAGAAACAACTGTCAGTGTGTGGACTGGGCTGGCAGTGTTCTACAGTGTGGGGAGAATGCTTTTGGATTTTGTTGTTAGTGCATTTCATGGAGAAAAGTTGTTTGTAAATGTCTCATTCTTGTTTCTATCGACGTGTACTGAAGAAACACTGTTTGTGAATCTTATTTTCGTCTTTGTATTCACACATGCTGATGCAGTCAATCACAAGAAATACTAACTTGGAAGCACGTCTAATGTATTTTAACCATGACTATAAATGAATAAAATCTGCCATTTGTGACATTTGAATATACACAAGGGAAAGCAGGTCTCTCTCTCTCTCTCTCTGGGTGTATTCAACACCTGCTGTGTGGGTGCAAATAGTGCTGTGCATGCACCTGATGAGCTCAGTGTGGAAAAGAAATTCTCAGACAACTTCAGGTGTTAAATAAGTGACAATCTTCAAGGAACCCTGCACCTTGCTTCCACTAATGATGTAGAAGTGTGTGAAAACTCTAATGTTAACTGAGAATTGACTGTTTAAGTCCAGGTGTCCTTTTACTAAAGGGAGCAATTGCTTGTCCTTATTGTCAAAGGTTTCCCCATATGACACTGTAAACTGTGGTGCTGCTGTTCAGGAAGTCCATGTTCCTGGTTTTATGCATAACTGGAAGGCTGAATATCGAGTGTTTTCCTAGTGTGGACATGGTGGTTGTGAAGGCTGAACGAGGATATCTGAATGTCACAGACTGCAACACCTGTAGCGTGTGGAACAGCAAACCTTATATAATAGGTTCTGCTTTTGCTGACACGTAGGTTGGTTTATTTAGTAGGAAAGTGCTTCCACCTTGAGGTGATTTCACACTATGGCAGGTGAAGAGTGGGGGGGGGGGAATCAGAGTACCCAGGGGAGAATTAGCAATGCTTAGCCCTGTGAACAGGTATCATATACAGAGTGTCCTGAAACGAGATCTGAACCCAGAGCTTCTCACAGCAACAGTGACAAGCGAGTGTTTCAACTACCACCAGGCGCCACTTGCTGACAATGAAGATGTAGTATAGCCAAAAGAACCCAAGCTATGACGTGAAGTGTGTGGTGTTTCTCATGTCTTGGCTTGCTAACCCTAAGGAAATTCAAGCCTTATTACAGGATCATTGCATCGTGCCTTTGAAGAGATGTATGATTTGTTTGCCTCAAAAAGAGTTAGTACTGCAGTGATGTTTGAGTGTGGATGTTGGTCAAAGTGGTTAATGATGCAGAAGACAAGACCAGTGGAACTGGAGTGGTCAGCACAACTTGATTTCATCTGCCACCCACCCTTGAGCTGCTGTCTTTTTGTGTTGAAGACAAACACAGTGGCCAGTGTTCAAGCAAAGCCTTCCTGGACAACATTTGTCTGTCTTGAGCATCTCTAGTATTTTCCCCTGAAGTACAGGCATCTTTTGCTCTTCTGTGGCCCAGGCCAGTCCAGATAGTTGATCGTAAAGATTTCCTCAGCTAACTTTAACATGGTAGCCTTGAACTGATGACCTGCTCTCTCTTCTCCCAGTTAGTCAGCAGTGCATGTGCATCTGTGTATGTGCGTGCGTACTTGCATGCATGAATACATACAAATGTATACGGGTTCTTCTGGATGCTTATGCACACACACACACACACAGACACACACAGAATTTGACTTGCAAAACAAAGGCATGGATTCTGTTAATACTAAGACCTGATTAGTGTCGAGTGGTGTGGCTAGCCAATTAAAGAACTTCAAGAGGATTTAAAAGGTCTGAGTTAGGGCTTCATGTGAGTTAGAGAAAGTGTGTAAGAATAGGTCAAGCGTGGTGTCAGCACCCAGATTAATGGCAGGTGGGCCACCACAAAAGACAACTTATTTTTGTTCGGGTGAAGAAATGTAGACTGGAGACGGACATCCATTCAGGAACAACAGTAGGAGGAGAGGCACCGTTTTGTGATGCGATTACAGTTGGCTCTTTATATTCACGGGGGTTAGGGGCACAGGACCTGTCCAGAATGTGGGAAATCTGCAAATAATATTAGGCCTCCAAAGATCTTAACTCTTAATATTGTTGACCATATTTAACATACAAAAAGTAAAGCAGTACATTGTCTGTGATATAAAAGAGTAATAATATATAAATTTAATGCATTTATTAACTTTTTTAGTTTTCTTCACAGTTTCTAGGCTGTATGCATCATCTGTGATTTTCCACAGTAGGCTGCAATATTCTTACCCTAAATTCCTATTTAAGTATTAACGGTAAACCCATGTATAATTGTCACAGACACTCGCGTTCACATAACGCCTGGACATTTGCGCATTCTTTCACAAAGAACTCTGCCTCTTTTTCACGCCTGTATACATTAAATCAGCAAAACATTGTAAAATAATTAAAAGAAATTATATGGTACAACAAAATCTAATTCTTAATATGCATTCTGAAAATTACTAATTACTGAACCACTCTAATTAATAAATATTCTAATAAAAGTACTTGTTTAAAGTCCAGCACACAGTCTTGTATCACTGTTCACTCTTGAAAATGTTCTTTATTCCAGTCACAGCATGAACACTGATGATTCACAGAATTCCAAAGAAAATAACTACATATGTTCTACACACACAAATAAACCAAACCACAGACGATTCCACTCGGGGACAAACGTTACAACACAAAACTCTGCGCTGCCTCTCGGGCTAGACGTCATTTACAAAATGGTGCTGCCTCTGGGGACGAGCCACCCAACCTTCAAACACATACGCTGCCTCTCGGGGCCAGACGTTTTCACAAAATGGTGCTGTTTCCACAACATACTACAGGACAAAATCACACAACTAACTCACAAAACAACAATCACATAAAAACTCTTCAAGCATTCCATGGCATCTGCCAGGCCCTGTAGACTTCACGGCCCATCACCCGGCCCTCGTAGACTTCACGGCCCATCACCCGGCCCTCGTAGACTTTACGGCCCATCACCGGCCCCAGTCTTTTTAGCTTCAGAAACTAGCTGATTATTATGGCTGTGAGACAGTTTGTCAGAATACCTATTGTGTTTATAATCCCTTGTTGTTTTCCTTCACAGCAAACATCGGGCCCTCCAGTGGCAAAAAGGGGAGTGGCAAAATGGGAACAGGAAAAGAAACTTTGCGGTTACGCTCCAAGGGGCCGGCGACTGTGGAGATTGTGAGTACATATTGAACAGATTCTTGAATGAGGCACAAACATGTCTTAAGTTCTGACTGTGTAGTTTCACTCACCTTTTCTCGTGGTAAATAGTTCATCCAAACTTACTTATTCCAACATGAGATAACCCCGTCCCCTTTGTTTTGCCACATACAAGCTTTCAGTTATTGACCTTTTCACCTGTACACAGATAAGGTCAAAATCTTAATATCCACACATAAATAGAGATATATAAACATAGAATAGTAGTTGTACATCAATATACTCATCTTTGTCAGGGCAATAGCCATTTGTAGAACTGGAATCTTATTCATATTCATGTTCTACAGTGATAGTTTTGATCTGATATGTGCGTGTGTTTGTGTGTGTGTGTGTGTGTGAGAGAGAGAGAGAGAGAATTTTGATGTTTCTGGCCTGTATGTTGTGATTGGAAGGTGTTTATTTGCTCATATTTTGCAAAGTAAAGTTTTGAAATGAACTAAATGAAACCTACAAAGTATATTTTAAAAACTGATGAATTGTTTGTAATGATACTCTTGAAAATTTATGACCCTGGGTGGAGAATACCCTTTAAAACATATCTGTGAATAGTTTTTATGAAATATCTTT
Organism: Marisa cornuarietis; assembly: GCA_004794655.1. Lineage (NCBI taxonomy): Eukaryota > Metazoa > Mollusca > Gastropoda > Architaenioglossa > Ampullariidae > Marisa > Marisa cornuarietis. Next base: position 35,516 of record SMMW01000621.1, on the reverse strand, counting down.
ACACGAGAGTATACAAAGTATACAAAGAAGACCACTTTGGGTTTTTCACCCACTCTAGGTTTGTGTGTCAGTGATTTGGTAGAAATTTGAATGAGATGTGGTTTCGTGATGATGTAGCAGATGTAGCAAAAGCATCATTTCCATTGCTGTTTCATGTTGTATCATTGTAGGTACATCTTTTGTCACATCATTTAGGAAGGTGTTTGGTTGCCACCATAGTGAGAAGGCTGCTGTTACTACTGTGTAGACTGTGTGATGTTACTAACAAGCACTGACAGTGACTGTGTAGACTGTGTGATGTTACTAACAAGCACTGACAGTGACTGTGTAGACTGTGTGATGTTACTAACAAGCACTAACACCGACATTGTGTAGACTGTGTGATGTTACTAACAAGCACTGACAGTGACTGTGTAGACTGTGTGATGTTACTAACAAGCACTGACAGTGACTGTGTAGACTGTGTGATGTTACTAACAAGCACTAACACCGACATTGTGTAGACTGTGTGATGTTACTAACAAGCACTGACAGTGACTGTGTAGACTGTGTGATGTTACTAACAAGCACTAACACCGACATTGTGTAGACTGTGTGATGTTACTAACAAGCACTGACAGTGACTGTGTAGACTGTGTGATGTTACTAACAAGCACTGACAGTGACTGTGTAGACTGTGTGATGTTACTAACAAGCACTAACACCGACATTGTGTAGACTGTGTGATGTTACTAACAAGCACTGACAGTGACTGTGTAGACTGTGTGATGTTACTAACAAGCACTAACACCGACATTGTGTAGACTGTGTGATGTTACTAACAAGCACTGACAGTGACTGTGTAGACTGTGTGATGTTACTAACAAGCACTGACAGTGACTGTGTAGACTGTGTGATGTTACTAACAAGCACTGACAGTGACTGTGTAGACTGTGTGATGTTACTAACAAGCACTGACAGTGACTGTGTAGACTGTGTGATGTTACTAACAAGCACTAACACCGACATTGTGTAGACTGTGTGATGTTACTAACAAGCACTGACAGTGACTGTGTAGACTGTGTGATGTTACTAACAAGCACTAACACCGACATTGTGTAGACTGTGTGATGTTACTAACAAGCACTGACAGTGACTGTGTAGACTGTGTGATGTTACTAACAAGCACTAACACCGACATTGTGTAGACTGTGTGATGTTACTAACAAGCACTGACAGTGACTGTGTAGACTGTGTGATGTTACTAACAAGCACTGACAGTGACTGTGTAGACTGTGTGATGTTACTAACAAGCACTAACACCGACATTGTGTAGACTGTGTGATGTTACTAACAAGCACTGACAGTGACTGTGTAGACTGTGTGATGTTACTAACAAGCACTAACACCGACATTGTGTAGACTGTGTGATGTTACTAACAAGCACTGACAGTGACTGTGTAGACTGTGTGATGTTACTAACAAGCACTGACAGTGACTGTGTAGACTGTGTGATGTTACTAACAAGCACTAACACCGACATTGTGTAGACTGTGTGATGTTACTAACAAGCACTGACAGTGACTGTGTAGACTGTGTGATGTTACTAACAAGCACTAACACCGACATTGTGTAGACTGTGTGATGTTACTAACAAGCACCGACAGTGACTGTGTAGACTGTGTGATGTTACTAACAAGCACTGACAGTGACTGTGTAGACTGTGTGATGTTACTAACAAGCACTGACAGTGACTGTGTAGACTGTGTGATGTTACTAACAAGCACTGACAGTGACTGTGTAGACTGTGTGATGTTACTAACAAGCACTAACACCGACATTGTGTAGACTGTGTGATGTTACTAACAAGCACTGACAGTGACTGTGTAGACTGTGTGATGTTACTAACAAGCACTAACACCGACATTGTGTAGACTGTGTGATGTTACTAACAAGCACTGACAGTGACTGTGTAGACTGTGTGATGTTACTAACAAGCACTGACAGTGACTGTGTAGACTGTGTGATGTTACTAACAAGCACTGACAGTGACTGTGTAGACTGTGTGATGTTACTAACAAGCACCGACAGTGACTGTGTAGACTGTGTGATGTTACTAACAAGCACTGACAGTGACTGTGTAGACTGTGTGATGTTACTAACAAGCACTGACAGTGACTGTGTAGACTGTGTGATGTTACTAACAAGCACTGACAGTGACTGTGTAGACTGTGTGATGTTACTAACAAGCACTAACACCGACATTGTGTAGACTGTGTGATGTTACTAACAAGCACTGACAGTGACTGTGTAGACTGTGTGATGTTACTAACAAGCACTGACAGTGACTGTGTAGACTGTGTGATGTTACTAACAAGCACTGACAGTGACTGTGTAGACTGTGTGATGTTACTAACAAGCACTGACAGTGACTGTGTAGACTGTGTGATGTTACTAACAAGCACTAACACCGACATTGTGTAGACTGTGTGATGTTACTAACAAGCACTGACAGTGACTGTGTAGACTGTGTGATGTTACTAACAAGCACTAACACCGACATTGTGTAGACTGTGTGATGTTACTAACAAGCACTGACAGTGACTGTGTAGACTGTGTGATGTTACTAACAAGCACTGACAGTGACTGTGTAGACTGTGTGATGTTACTAACAAGCACTGACAGTGACTGTGTAGACTGTGTGATGTTACTAACAAGCACTGACAGTGACTGTGTAGACTGTGTGATGTTACTAACAAGCACTAACACCGACATTGTGTAGACTGTGTGATGTTACTAACAAGCACTGACAGTGACTGTGTAGACTGTGTGATGTTACTAACAAGCACTAACACCGACATTGTGTAGACTGTGTGATGTTACTAACAAGCACTGACAGTGACTGTGTAGACTGTGTGATGTTACTAACAAGCACTGACAGTGACTGTGTAGACTGTGTGATGTTACTAACAAGCACTAACACCGACATTGTGTAGACTGTGTGATGTTACTAACAAGCACTGACAGTGACTGTGTAGACTGTGTGATGTTACTAACAAGCACTGACAGTGACTGTGTAGACTGTGTGATGTTACTAACAAGCACTGACAGTGACTGTGTAGACTGTGTGATGTTACTAACAAGCACTGACAGTGACATTGTGTAGACTGTGTGATGTTACTAACAAGCACTGACAGTGACTGTGTAGACTGTGTGATGTTACTAACAAGCACTAACACCGACATTGTGTAGACTGTGTGATGTTACTAACAAGCACTGACAGTGACTGTGTAGACTGTGTGATGTTACTAACAAGCACTGACAGTGACTGTGTAGACTGTGTGATGTTACTAACAAGCACTGACAGTGACTGTGTAGACTGTGTGATGTTACTAACAAGCACTGACAGTGACTGTGTAGACTGTGTGATGTTACTAACAAGCACTGACAGTGACTGTGTAGACTGTGTGATGTTACTAACAAGCACTGACAGTGACTGTGTAGACTGTGTGATGTTACTAACAAGCACTGACAGTGACTGTGTAGACTGTGTGATGTTACTAACAAACACAATCCACTGACATAAACTCGATGAAAATCATCAGATATGATAGAAAGTAGTAACCGTGTGACTCAATCTGTCTGTCCAGCCTGATGATGTGGTCAACGTCGCTGTTGAGAAAATTAATGGCTTGTTGGAGAGCTTCATGGGCATCAATGATACAGAGCTGGGTAGGTCTCCTGGCAGCTTGTCTGTGCAGCAAGCTTCTTGTATAACTGTCAGTAACTGTAACTGAATCGTCTGTTTAGTTGTGTGTGGGATCTACAATGTACAGGTGTTGTTGCATATATTATTGTTAACTCAGTCAGTTTTACACTGTTTAAGTAAAAAGTCTACTTGTGTGTGTTGCTCAGAGTTGTTAAATAATTATTAAAAGTATTATTTCATTAATGGGTTATATACATGAGTTTTGTGTAGCACTTTTGCTGGCTTGTTTTTTTTTCGTTCAACTGTCTAAATATTAGAATTTTTGTAAAAGGGTCCAAATTGTGTTTGAGCATGATCTTTAAATGACTGTGGAGTGGAACTAATACAATAGCATTGTTTATCTCAAAGGCAAATTCTGACTCCCAGAAAACCCACACAGACGCTGATATAAGAGAAAATCCGAATGAGAGACACATGGTGTCATCTTGTTATATTTCCTGTGACTTGTTGTGTACAGTCCTTGCATCTTCTTAGCTTGCTGAGGTCATAATGGCATCATGTAGCAGACATTTGTGACCCCAGTTATGTTACTTTGGCCTTCAGAAGAATAGTTGTGGGCTTTTTCTTCATGTTGGCCTCAACACTTATTTCTTTTGCAGCACAAACCATCTGGGAAATCGGAAGCAGATCGGAAAACCCACATGAATTCACCGTTGGCATGGACGAGTCTGATCTCAAAGAGTTTGGCTTCACGGACGACTTCATTTTTGACCTATGGGGTGCCATCAGTGATGCCAAGAGTGGTCGACTCAAGAAAGTTCAAGAGTTTACGGAGCAGTTTTAGCGTTGGACTGTCAGCATTTGCTGTCATGTCAGCAGCCTGAAGACTATGGCTTGAGGCTGGCAGTGTAGCTGACAGTAGCAGATCTATTTACCTGCAGAGTTTGGTTTGTTTAATATTTTTCATAGCCCACCAAACAACAACCTAAGTTGCAGGAAACACAGAGCTGTCCTGCTGATAGTGTGTCTCTGTCCTGCGTTGGACGGTACGTCTCTGTCCTGTTGATGATGCGTCTCTGTCCTGCGTTGGGACAGTACATCTCTATGCTCTCTTTGATTGCTTTGTTTTTTGCTGGAAATAAATGTTCAGGTTTTTAAAATTACTTTTTAATCTGGCAAAGTGTACAATCTAGACTCATAATTCAATCATATCTTATTTTTGCAAACTGTTTCTTTTAAGCGATGACTTATTAACAGCCTCATTGTCAAGAGTTGTCTCTGTTTGAAGAAAAGGATGTTGAGAGGGTATGATATTGGTGTTGTGATATTTCACTGTATCTGCTGTGCAGACCAGTGCTTTATTCTAGAAAACACTCTTTGGTATTAAGTGCTAGAATTTGGGCTGTATGCCGGGCAAAGTTGTTTCTGAATCTTGTTTTGAGCAAGGAGGCAGTAGTTACTGGACTAATGTTCATAAACATGGGCATGTGGTGTAGTGTGTGTTGAATAATTCATTTTAAATCCAAGAAATGCTACACATTCTGAAATTATCCCAACAAATTTACTTGGCTGAAAAATTAGTTGTTTGATGAACTTGGTGAAGTTTGTAATTCTAGAATGAAATGGCTTGACTTGACTTTAGTATTGGTTGATTTGGATTTTTTTCCAGAAACTGAATAGGCCAAAGAATGGTAAGTTCATGTAATATTTCTATGTTAATACTTGAATGTAAACTAAAGATTTCTATAATATGTAGAGAATACTAAATACTACATTGTTATTGCTTGTCTATATTTTCCGTTTGATGCCACACTTTCCAGGGGTGTGCCAAGTCCTAAGGAGTAGTTATCTCTAAAATCACTTGTTAATGATTGTGTTTTATTTTGTGATTTTTCTTTTTAAATTTCCAAACTCAGCTTCCCTTGTAATTTATTTTAAATGTACCTGTTTCAGATGTTAGTAATTAGAATGACATTGTCAGCATTGCTTGTGCTTAATGTGTGGTGCTGTGTATCTTTTGGAAAATGTCAGGTATCGACATTTCTTCAGTGAACTTGCCTTGGTTTTTTTGGGTTTTTTGTGGAATTTTGGAATGCCTGTCCCTTCCCATATACAGGTCTGAAGTTTTTTGGATAGGATAAAACAACATGACAGTTTTCCTTCAGGAATGTTTAATTGTAATATTACAAGAAAGTTTTGTTTACATGCCTTTTCTTGGCATTCAAGGAAAGTAGAGAAAGGGAGGAATGTACCATTACACCCGAATACCCTGAATAACTTGAAGGCTGGGGCAACAGCAGGCTGGTGAAGGAGGAGAGAGAGAGAGTAGTGGATGTTTTCTGTTTGCTTTTGGAGTTGATCTGCCACAACTCTTCCCTGCTTTACTCATTGCATGTAACTTGCACCACACACACCCACCAGATAGATCCCTGTGGATCAGGAGTGGCTGATACAAGACCCATTTATTGCAGTGACATCAACATCTGTAGGCTTTGTACAGAGCTCTTGCTTGTATCAACTACCCACCTCTCTTGCTTTTACTTGTGCCTGCACAAGCACTTTGTCACCACACACACACACACACACACACATCTGCATGCAAGGAGTTTTTCAACATTATAAACATGTTTGAAATGCATAGATTTTGCATTAAGTGTTATCTCAAGTTAAAGTTGAAAATCTAGCTATAAAGTAAGAAACAAGGCACAACCAAAACACTTTCAGAATTAGGTTTATTTTGTATTTGATGTCACTCTTTCTGTGTATAGGGTATGTTGACTGGGGCTGAGTAGTTTTACAATAGCTCCACATTTAGCTTTACTTCTGTTTTTCCTGTTGGTAAGACTTCTTTCCTTCATGTAGCTGATCTTATTATTGTTGATGAGGATTTCAGACCGTCTTTTTTTGAGAGAAATGTTTGGAAGCCAATAACCTCCCCCAAACAATATATTTATATATATGTATATGATTTGTGCACAAAGAGACTTATACATGACCTTTAGGAAGTTATGGAAAGTTATAATAACTTTGTCTATTTAGCCCCAATCTGCCTAAGCAGAAATGATTAAATTATCAGGCTGCTTATTGCAAACTTGTAAAACCCTTTTGTGGCTCTTTACCTGCTTGTCCTGAATGTTGAAAGAGAACTCTTTCCCCTCACAATGTCAGGACTGAATTTACCAAGCAGAATGAATGTTAACCCAGAAAAAGCCTGTGTTGTCATGGCAATGCATGGTTGGGACCACTGTGACTACAATGAGGAAAAGCCAGACATGAAAGTGGAGATAGGGCAGCTTGGCTGTCCACATGCACTTGGTGGCACTTTCACTGTCTTCATGTTTGAGCTAGTGCTGACATGCACTTTGTGCTACTGTTGTTGTCGTCATCTTTAAGGTAGCGGCGTAGCGCTATCACCGTCATCCTTCAAAGGAGCAGATGTTTTCAGGTGTTGGTATTCCTTGCAAAATGCTGTACCACAGTGTCTTTTTGTATTTTAGGTAAACATCTCATAATTTGTGAAAAACGATCAAGTGTTGAATTCTTTTTCCTGACTGAGGAAAAAAATCATTAATTGTACGCTAACCATAAATTTGTCCTGAAAAAAAAGAGAGATAGAGTTTGTGAATGTGTCTAAGTGAGAAGGTGTGTGGGTTTTTTTTCAAAGTATGTTCATGTGAGAGAGAGACTATTAATAATGAGTTTACTCCCCTGAATATATTTCCAAAAGAGGGGGCTTTTTTCTTGCTGCTGGAGTGATATTGATGAGGAGTTCAGTTGTTTCTGATTTTACCAAATCAGAATAGTTACATATTGATTGTTATACTAGAATCAGAATAGTTACATATTGATTGTTATAAGAGAGATATTTTGGTTGGCTTTTCCTGTTTTATAGTTAGTTTTTGACAAAGAGTCGCAAAATCAAAATATATGCTTAGGAGAACGGATCAGAAGGCACTACTGACATAAGCAAATGGCTATCTGCAGTAAGATTACAGGGACATTCTTCAAGACTGTTTTGTCTTTATATAAACTATTTAAACATTCTAAATGTTTCTGTAATTACCTCGTATGATTGTTGACAGAAATGCACAACCAAACATCACATATCAGTCAAAAGGGCATCAGTCATCACAACACAGTGTAGTAGTATTGGCCATCACATCGCAGCATCATACCACTCTAGGATGTCATCTGTCACACAGTCTAGTGGCATCAGCCATCATGCCTCAGTCTAGTGAAATAGGCCCTCACCACAGTGCAGCAGACCGATAATTTACTGCAGCTGTGAGACCCTCAGTAGGACAGAGCCTGCAGCTTAAAGATTTTGTCTAGGGTCTCTTTCAGAATCCCAGATACTAATTCTTTTCATTCATCCCCTTGTTTTGTAAGTGTTGAGTTACGTGCCAGTGAGTAGCCCAGAGACGTACGCACTGGTACTTTTCTGTGTTGATCTGTGAAACTTAGTCTTGTTTTGCCAGGCGACAGAAGACGTGGTCCAGAGCCCTTCCATTGTGATACTAAGTGTTCAGCAATGCATCTTTCATCCTTTCAGCATCTTTGATCAGTGATATTCTTGACGTAGAAATATCTGCATCCTTGTCTCTTGATCTGATCTACAGAAGACATTCCTTGTCCAGTGTTTTTGTGATACTGTTGTTTGATGCATCTTCATTGGGTCCTTCGAGTGTTTTTAATACTGGACAGTCAAACGGTTGTTTTGTATTGTTTATACGCATTCCAGTTCTTTATTCAATCCAGCCATGAGATGGCCGTTAGTTGCCTACTTGTTGAAAATCACCCAGAACTTTTTCACTTCTTGTTCTGCTCACCACAAAGCAGGGTGTCTGTTTTAGTTCCTCACGTTTTGGTGGCCTTGTCAACCTTACGAGTGTCTACAGTTTCACCAGAGATTATACACTTTGCAGTCTGTCAGCTCGTCAACTGCAAATCATGTTAATAGTGCTGTGCATTTTGTCATTTGAGTCCAGAAAATCATATCAAAAGGTTGAATTTTGCACTTTTGTCAACTTGAGTACAGAATTTTGTATAAGATTGTAAATGGCTTTCGGACGTGTTTGAATGGGATTCCAAAAACATATTTTGCTTCAGGTTTTGTGAAAGTTTAAAGATTTGGTTTTGAAGGTATTTATATGAATTGCAGGTTATTTAAATCACTTGTTTATTGTCATGGTGTCAACAAAGTGCTACAAGCGATAAAGTTTATTATTTTGTCCACAGTATCAATTAATGTGTCATTTGTCTTGGTTATCAAGTTAAAACTTCTAGTTTGAGATAAGCAAAATATAACCGGCAAGATTTTCAGACAAATATTTTGTGTAATTACACAGACTTTGGTGTGTTATTTCAGTGAGTAGAAATCAGTCTCTTTTACGGTGTTGTATTTTTCAAGATGTGTCAGATTTGAGATCTATGAGTGACTGAAAGATAATGAAAGTTTTATGAAAAAGTTTGGTGTCTCAGATCATTTTGAGTTAATAGCCTGTGTCTGTGCATGGAAGGTAAAACATGTATGCTTGTGTGTGTGTGTGTGTGTGCATGCACATGCATATATGAAGACAAGTTTATCAATGCAGTCTTGTTTCTTGAATAAGTCATTTCTTTAAATATTCTAACAGATAGGTAGCAGGTACGTGCATGTTCTCACGTTCAAGAACATTAGTTGCACTTTGCACAAAACTCCACATTAATTTGATAAAATTGATAAAGTTAAAGGTGCAATTTGCTGCTTTCATTCAGAAAGACATGTCAGGCACTGCTACCCAACTCAGTCCATTTTATGTCTAGTGAAACATTAAATCGCTCTAGTTATATGCTTTAAAAAAGCCATCTGACTGGCAGTCCAATGTTTACTATGTAGGGTGGGGAGGTGAACATGCACATTGGATCTGTCTCTGCATTACATCACTCCCACCTCTAGAAAAACACAGTTTACATTTGTCTAGACTAACAGGAGTCCTGTAGCAAAATGTTAGGTAACACTAATCCATGTGGTAAAAGGCAGATGTGTACTTTCACCTAAATTCGTTTTATTACATCATCAGTTTACAAATCAGAGATGGACAAATCCATGCAGAAATCAACAAACCACGAAAACAAAATCAGTCTAAGGGAGACAATTCAAAACGATAGCTACACTCAACAAAAGCTGAATTATTCCTCGAAAAAAACGAAAAAGCTGTGAAACAAAACAGTTGCAGGTGAGGTTGTATTTGTCACAAATGTCTGATGTAAGATGTTATATGCAGAATAATTTTAAAGCTAGATGTTAGAATGATACCCTCTCAAGATATTAGTATTCAAGCAAGTCGTTATTACAGTAATCGTTAACAACAGACATGTTTCAAGATGTAGAATGGGTTAACAACAAACCATGTTTCACGCGAGATGCTAGATGTTATGTGTAGAATCAGTTCCAAGAAAGGTGTCTGAGGCTTAATGAACATCAACACTGTAGATATTTTCAAGCAACACTTGAGGGGGAATACTTGTAAAGGGAGGTAACAGACAAATTGCATAATGGGGTGAGCAGTTGTTTCTCTTTAGTTGAAACCCGTTTTTTGTTTTTAATGTATACAATATTGTGTGTGTGTGTGTGTGTTGTCATGTGTCCTTCCAGATGTGATTCTTCAACCACACACTGCTTCTTGTCCTCTCCCTCACTCACACATGCTTCTCCCCTCACACACACACTGCTGGTTGTCTTCTCTCTCTTTCTCTCACACACACACACCTCCCCCTCACACACACACACTGCTGCTTGTACTTTCTCACACACACACACACACACACACCTACCCCTCACACACACACACACACACACACAATGCTGCTTGTCTTCTCTCTCTCTCTTTCACACACACATGCCTCTCCCCTCACACACACACACACTTCTGGTTGTCTTCTCTCTCTCTTTCACACACACACATGCATGCCTCTCCCTTAACACACACACACACACGCTTCTGGTTGTCTTCTCTCTCTCTCTCTCACACACACCTTCCCCTCACACACACACTGCTGCTTTTCTCTCTCTCACACACACCTCACACTCACACTCACACATACACTGCTGCTTGTACTCTTTCTCACACACACACACACCTCCCCCTTACACACACACACACACACTGCTGCTTGTTTTCTCCCTCTCTCTCTCTCACTCACACACACACACACACACCGTTGCTTGTCCTCTCTCTCACACAGACGTCTCCCAGTTACACAGATAACCACACACTGTTATTTGTACTCTCTCTCTCTCAAACACACACCTCTACTGCTTGTCTTCTCTCTCTCTCTCTCACATACAGACACACTGCTGCTTGTCCTCTCTCTCTCTCACACACACACACTGTTGCTTGTCTTCTCTGTCACACACACACTACTGCTTGTCTTCTCTCTCTCTCACATACAGACACACTGCTGCTTGTCCTCTCTCTCTCACACACACACACACACCTCCCCCTCACACAGACACACTGCTGCTTCTCCTCTCTCTCTCTCACACACATGCACCTCCCCCTCACACACACATACACTGCTGTTTGTACTCTCTCACACACGTCTCCCCCTCACACTCACACACACACACACACACTGCTGCTTGTCCTCTCTCTCTATCACACACACACCTCCCCTTCCCACACACACACACACTGCTGCTTGTCCTCTCTCTCTATCACACACACCCCCTCCCCTTCCCACACACACACACACACACTGTTGTTTGTCCTCTCTCTATCACACACACCCTCCCTCTTCCTAACACACACACACACACCAAGTTGCTGTCCCTCTCTACTCCACACCCCCCCTCCCCTTCCCACACACACACACACACTGCTGCTTGTCCTCTCTCTCTATCACACACACCCCTCCCCTTCCCCCCCCCACACACACACCTCCCCCTCACACAGACACTCACACTGCTGCTTCTCCTCTCTCTCACACACATGCACCTCCCCCTCACACACATATACACTGCTGTTTGTACTCTCACACACACATGTCTCCCCCTCACACTCACACACACACACACACTGCTGCTTGTCCTCTCTCTCTATCACACACACCCCCCCCTTCCCACACACACACACACTGCTGCTTGTCCTTCTCTCTATCACACAAACCCCTCCCTTCTCCACACACACACACCGCTGTTTGTCCCTTCTCTCTACTCTGCCAATACACCTCCCCTTCCCCACACACACACCTGCTGCTTGTCCCTCTCTCTCATAACACCCCTCCCTCCGACACACACACACACACACACTGCTGCTTTGTCCCTCTATCACACACACCCCTCCCCTTCCCATACCACACCACACTGTTTGTCCCTCCTCCATCACACACACCCCTCCCTCCCCACACACACACTGCTTGTCCTCTCCCATCTCACACACACCCCTCTCCACACACCACACTCGCTGCTCTTGTCCCCTCTCATCACACACACCCCTCCCCCCTCTTTCCACACACACACTGCTGCTTGTCCCTTCCTATCATCACACACCCCTCCCCCTCACACACACACACTGCTGCTTGTCCTCTCTCTCTATCACACACACCCCTCCCCTTTCCACACACACACACTGCTGCTTGTCCTCTCTCTCAATCACACACACCCCTCCCCTTTCCACACACACACTGCTGCTTGTCCTCTCTCTCTATCACACACACCCCTCCCCTTTCTACACACACACACTGCTGCTTGTCCTCTCTCTCTATCACACACACCCCTCCCCTTTCCACACACACACACACACTGCTGCTTGTCCTCTCTCTCTATCACACACACCCCTCCCCTCACACACACACACACACCCACACTGCAACTTTCTCTCTCTCTCTCTCTCTCACACACACACACACACGCACCGGTTCCTGTCCTCTGGGTTCCGTTTCTTTCTTTCGTCTTCTCGCTCCTTGGTGCTCACATCGATCCCACCATTGCGGAGGGCCTGGGAGGCGCCAGACATCTCACTGGACACTGGTTAGTCCTGGGGAGGGGGGATGTTCTTCCTGCCATCCTGGCCAACCCCTCATCTCTCTTGTCCCCCCCCCCCTCGCCCCAAACCTGTCTGCTGTCGCTTTGCACCCTGGCAAATAAGTCATTTTCCGACTCACCTGCATGCGTGTGGTTGTGTGTGTGTGTGTGTGGTGATCAGTGGAGCTAGGGATGCCGTTAGTTGTCATACAGTTTGTGTGACGTCTGCTACACACAACAGTTCCTTCCCTTGTCTCTTGTATTCCCTCCACACAGTTCTCCTCACACTGTCTGCCGATGTAACCCTGTGACCTCTCGCTTTTACATCGTTGGTTCATAAATCTCTCTGACGGAGGGGGGAGGGTAGGGGGTGGCGCACAGCCTAGAAGACAAGTGTCGTTAGATAAGAGTGAGCTGAGCTGAGTTTGTCGTCTCTCTGATGATGAGACCGATGATAGTGGGTAGCGAGGCAAGTAGCGAAGTTACCTGCACACAGACATGTTTGTCTCATCTCACAGGTCTTGCCTCTCTTTCTTTGGGGCGGGGAGCTGCGGTGTCTGTCTCTCCACATCCCTGAGACTTGCCTGGGGTCTGGGGCCAGACTGGCACTAAGACATCGAGTCTTCAGACGATCACTGAGACAACAATAACATGTTAGACAACTACTTAGATACCAACACCAAGGTCCTTAGACACCGAGATACCTACTCGGGTTAGAGCAGCTTAGACAACGAGTAAGATACCCACTGACTCTTCACAGCTTAGACAACGAGTAAGATACCCACTGACTCTTCACAGCTTAGACAACGAGTAAGATACCCACTGACTCTTCACAGCTTAGACAACGAGTAAGATACCCACCGACTCCTCGCAGCTTAGACAACGAGTAAGATACACCAAGCTAGTTAGACTGAATGAACATTATACAGTTGTATTATATACACCACTGGATGAACATTGTTGGATGTACACAGTATATAATACACCTCACTGAATGAACATTGTTGGATGTACACAGTTGTATTATACACACTTCACTGGATGAACATTGTTGGATGTACACAGTATATAATACACCTCACTGGATGAACATTGTTGGATGTACACAGTATATAATACACCTCACTGAATGAACATTGTTGGATTACACAGTTGTATTATATACCTCACTGAATGAACATTGTTGGATTACACAGTATATAATACACACTTCACTGGATGAACATTGTTGGATGTACACAGTATATAATACACCTCACTGAATGAACATTGTTGGATTACACAGTTGTATTATATACCTCACTGAATGAACATTGTTGGATTACACAGTATATAATACACACTTCACTGGATGAACATTGTTGGATGTACACAGTATATAATACACCTCACTGAATGAACATTGTTGGATTACACAGTTGTATTATATACCTCACTGAATGAACATTGTTGGATTACACAGTTGTATTATATACACCTCACTGAATGAACATTGTTGGATTACACAGTTGTATTATACACCTCACTGAATGAACATTGTTGAAATTTTGTATTTCCCGAGTCCTGTACCCATTCTTTGTGTTCTCTCAACTTTATTGTGATTGGCTTGGTTTTATTTTGATTTTTTTTTAGCAACATAGTTCCGATAGGGATTCGATCCGTCGGACACCTCATTCCCTCCCGGTGTGTGTTTTTAAATCTTTTGTTTGAATGGGACTTCAACCTTACTCTCACCCCCTGCTCCCATCTTTTGTTTTTCTAGCCATTCTGCTCTCGCAGGGCTTCGATGTGACTTGTGTGTCATCTAGCAAAACACTTGCTGCTCATGCCGTACATCAAGAAACCGCCCGGCAGCAAGCAAAGGGGCATCCCCCCGCCTGCACGCGCTGGGTAACGGTAAACAGCGCAGACACTGGTGTGGAGAGGGCCTGGGGGGTGGGGGGAGGGCCGAGAGGAGGTGCACGAGGGCTCGACTAAAATGGACGTCAGCACCACCAACATCGCGCGACGGACAAGTCTGCGGACACCAGCAACTCGGGCATCGCGCGCCGCCATTTTGCTGACGTCAGCCGCCGCCAGAGCCGGAAGAGAAGCAGCGCGCGTGAGCCAGCAGCCTCATCAGCCGCCACAGGAGCGCGTGCGAGCGCAAGGCGAAGGGTGGCAGGAGGGCGCGCGTACAGGCTGCCGCCAGCTAACATGGCAAAAGCGATCTCTGGCCAACTCCGAGTAAGCGAGCAAACGGAAGGAAGGCAAGTATCCTCCCTCCCCACCCCACCCCCACCCCACACACCTTCTCGCTGTCTCCGCCACCGCCGGGTACCGCACGCCAGTCCCGTCCCGTGTCCGTGGTAGAAGCACATCACAAGCTCCGCCAGGCGATAGGTAAGGTGTGTGGCTCACTTGTACAACTTTCTCGTCTCGCGAGCTTTTGTTGTTTTTTTTTTTTGCAACTTTCAGTCACGTGACTAAACATGCCGCTTGGCTGGCCTGGTGTGCAGTGGAGCGGGGGGCTGGGCGGCGCCATGGACGTGCAAAAGTGTTGTTGCAGCCTGTGCCGGGACGCTGCTGTTGCAGTGGGGGGCTAGTAGGGAGGCACAACAACACCAACATTTGGTTATTAGCCATCTTCACCTTCCCTTGCCACCTCGTCGCCTGCCTGCACTTCCGGTTGGAGGCTCAGCCGCGGAAGACGAAACTGCACACAACTCACCCTCCTGTGGACACCCACTGGTGGACTTGCTGAGGGGCCTGACCAGACCTTTTGTCCACGTTGCGAGGTTTTTGCTGACCTCTGGTAGTTGTGGATTTCGTGTCCCAGCAAAAAAAAAGCTCGACATCTTCCCCCCCTTCACCTGGGCCCGTGGTGACATGATAACCTTTGTCCCAATTACCCACCGCTGGCCATGACAGTTGTGACCTGCAGTGAGTCGTGTCACCGCTTCTTGCCATGACCACCAGTAACAGCACGGCGGCGGTGTCGCTGTACCTGCTGACGGTGCTCCACGAGTGTTTACGTCGCCAAGACAACGTGTCGGCCATGGCGGCAGGAGTCACGCCCCCTGACCCGGAGTCCGAGTCAACGGCGGGGAGTGAGGGAGCGCTGAAGGAGGGGGAGCAGGACACGGACACGGGGGCCGTCATGTACATCGCTGCCGTCCTTGTCTTCTACTCGCTGGGTATCGTCGTCATGATCATCAAGTACCTCAAGACGGAGCGCAAGGAGATCGAAGAGGAGATGATGCTGGAGAACTTCTTCAAGGGCATCCCCTCCAAGCGCATCGAACACGAACGCGAGGCCGTACACCGGGTGGCCATCCGGGCCTTCCACACTCTCACCTCCAACGCTGCCCAAAACGAACAACTGCGGATTGCGGCGGCGGCGGCGGCGGCGGCGGCAACGGCTGATGCGGGGTCCGACTCCAACGCCAGGGACCCGCGCCACCAGGGGTCAGTGCCTGACGACTCGGATGACAGCAGCGGGGTGGAGGACCCCTCTGACGTCATACGGCGCGAGAGGTTGAAATATCTACCCCGGGTGTCTCTGATGTTCCGGGAATCTCGTTCGCTCTGCGATCGGCGGAGACAGGACAGTGCACGGAGCATGCGCGGGCGGTCGCCTCAAGTGGACCAATCAGAAAGCGCCACTCAAAGCTCCGTTGCGCCGTCTTGCGGTCAGCCACTTGCAGGTCATGAGGTCGGCGGGGGCCGCGGTGGCACCGAGGGGGAGGTGAGCTGGGAGTCTGTCGATAGCCATGGCAACTGCAGGATGTCGTGCGGCACGACGGCGGTGAGGGAGTCGGGGCGGTCCGCCCGGCGCTGCAAGAGAGACTCGCTGCGGATGTTGAGGACCAGCGGCCCGCCGCAGTGCAGCGCCACCACATTCAACGATGACCAGGAGTCGGGCTTCGGCAGTGGCACGCCGGACGAGGGTGGGGCCTCCCCTCGCCTGGAGGCCCGTGGGGTCAGCAGGGTCAAGGACACAAACGAGGCCTTGCCGGACAGTTCGCATCACGTGCAGCCAGAGTCTAATGTCAGCTGCGCTCAGAGTCTTGGCTTGGTGCGGCGTCTCCTGGAGTCCGACGTCTGATGTCAGGATGGCGGCCACAGTGCTGCACGTGCGGGCGACGAGCATGAAGGTTCGACATTCTGTTTCTCTCCCTCCCTCCCTCCCTCCCTCCCTCCCTCCCTCGACAAAGCAATGTACTCTCTCTGTTAGAGTATAAATGCACGAGAGTCAAACAGATGTATTTCTGGATTGGAGCAGAATGTAAATGTTCATTGTGACATGTTGATTTCTTTATTGTGATTTGCTTTGTTAACATCATGCTTGAACCTCCCCCATGTCATGATGATGATAAAGTCAATGACATCAAGTGTCAACAAGTTTTTATCTCTCTCTCTTTCACTCACTCTTTGTCTGTTATGCATCCTTGCATCCTGTATACCTCCCTGTGTACAACCTCTCAGTTATTCATTTCTGTTTTATCCCCTCCTCTCTCACCCCCTCTTCCAAAAGAGCATCCTCTGTTGGTTACTTTTTATCCGCCTTATTTATCCATCATTTATCCATCCGTAGCCACCCGTACATTAATTCTCCCTGACACAGACAGGCCAACAAGAACAGTCACTGAGCGTCTTAACTTATCTCCCTTCTCTATACAGCTGGCTCAGCGGTGCCATCAGCGCCGCCATCTTCCCAAGCGCTGGAAAGCTTCATCTTCTCGTCTGCATCATTCAACGGTTGCTGAGGACGGGGTGGGCGGCACTGATCAAAGAGTGACCTCTGACTCGACTAAAAGGTCGCATTCTGACCCCGCTACGCGCTGTGTGCGTCTGAGAAATGTGGTTGTGACATCTAACATCACCGAGAGCCTGACAAACGGGCTTTAGTCGTGACTCACAGCTGTGACATCCAGTATCACTGAGAGACTAATAGTGTGACTCGCAGCTGTGACATCCAGTATCACTGAGAGACTGACAAACGGAATTTAGTGTGTATCACAGCTGTGACGTCCAACATTACTGAGAGTTGAGTCGCTGTGACTCACAGCTGTGACGTCCAACATTACTGAGAGTTGAGTCGCTGTGACTCACAGCTGTGACGTCCAACATTACTGAGAGTTGAGTCGCTGTGACTCACAGCTGTGACGGCCAGCATCGTTAAAGGACTACCAAATGTGGTTTAGAGTGACCCTCAGCTGTGACACCGTTGCTGTGGAAGACATGAAGAACTGTGGAGCTGTGCCGTCGATGACATCAGTCTCCTCATCCTGTAATGAGGGTCTGCTGGACGTCTGCGTGTTGGTCAGAGACCATTCCGAGACACTTCTTACCCCCCCCCCCGTGATACACGACACCACAGTCAGCGTACACTGAGCTTAGGGTAGTGGCAATCACCATAGCAGTTCTCGGCATTACCTCCTGTAGTTCTGGATGTAACACACCCCTGACTGCGATAACCACAGCCGGACATTATTGGATGAGCACTTTGCCCAGCTGTCAAGTCCTATCAGTAAACAGGTTCAGTACAAGAGCACCATTGTACGACCAGGGCTAGAGCAAGAGCATCAGTGTGTGTGTGTGTGTGTGTACCATTGTACGACCAGGGCTAGAGCAAGAGCATCAGTGTGTGTGTGTGTGTGTGTGTACCATTGTACGACCAGGGCTAGAGCAAGAGCATCAGTGTGTGTGTGTGTGTGTGTACCATTGTACGACCAGGGCTAGAGCAAGAGCATCAGTGTGTGTGTGTGTGTGTGTCATTGTACGACCAGGGCTAGAGCAAGAGCATCAGTGTGTGTGTGTGTGTGTACCATTGTACGACCAGGGCTAGAGCAAGAGCATCAGTGTGTGTGTGTCATTGTACGACCAGGGCTAGAGCAAGAGCATCAGTGTGTGTGTGTGTGTGTGTGTGTGTGTCATTGTACGACCAGGGCTAGAGCAAGAGCATCAGTGTGTGTGTGTGTGTGTACCATTGTACGACCAGGGCTAGAGCAAGAGCATCAGTGTGTGTGTGTGTGTGTACCATTGTACGACCAGGGCTAGAGCAAGAGCATCAGTGTGTGTGTGTGTGTGTGTCATTGTACGACCAGGGCTAGAGCAAGAGCATCAGTGTGTGTGTGTGTGTGTGTGTACCATTGTACGACCAGGGCTAGAGCAAGAGCATCAGTGTGTGTGTGTGTGTCATTGTACGACCAGGGCTAGAGCAAGAGCATCAGTGTGTGTGTGTGTGTGTGTGTGTGTGTCATTGTACGACCAGGGCTAGAGCAAGAGCATCAGTGTGTGTGTGTGTGTGTGTCATTGTACGACCAGGGCTAGAGCAAGAGCATCAGTGTGTGTGTGTGTGTGTGTGTACCATTGTACGACCAGGGCTAGAGCAAGAGCATCAGTGTGTGTGTGTGTGTCATTGTACGACCAGGGCTAGAGCAAGAGCATCAGTGTGTGTGTGTGTGTGTCATTGTACGACCAGGGCTAGAGCAAGAGCATCAGTGTGTGTGTGTGTGTGTCATTGTACGACCAGGGCTAGAGCAAGAGCATCAGTGTGTGTGTGTGTGTGTGTGTACCATTGTACGACCAGGGCTAGAGCAAGAGCATCAGTGTGTGTGTGTGCACCATTGTACGACCAGGGCTAGAGCAAGAGCATCAGTGTGTGTGTGTGTACCATTGTACGACCAGGGCTAGAGCAAGAGCATCAGTGTGTGTGTGTGTGTGCACCATGGCTGCCCCTCCCTCTTCCTCCCCTTCACCTCAGTATTGTCAAGGGTCAAAGCCTGGCCTGGGAGCCGGCCGCTCGATAAATTTCGCGACTCAAGTCTGTCGGGTGCACTGGAGCTTCGCGGAGCACGAACATGGGGATTGCCTGTCAGCAGTGAAAATAGCAAACACTCATCTAGCCTCCTCTTCCTCACACCTAGTGACCGCCAGAGGTGTGAAATGGTGCAGCCAGCCATGTGACTAGTTATTGACTGAGTAAAGGTGTGAAGTGGTGCAGCCAGCCATGTGACTAGTTATTGACTGAGTAAAGGTGTGAAGTGGTGCAGCCAGCCATGTGACTAGTTATTGACTGAGTAAAGGTGTGAAGTGGTGCAGACAACCATGTGACTAGTTATTGACTGAGTAAAGGTGTGAAGTGGTGCAGCGGTCACTGCTCACTGACAACGGTCGCCACACTCGTGGTACAGCAGCCCTGTACCTGTGGCCCTGGTACTAGTGGAGCTGTGACTGACTAACGGAATTCTCTGGAATCTAAAGGAAGAATGGACGGACGACATGTCTTCCCTGAGGAAAATGCTGGTGTTGCTTGACTGGCCTCATCGTGTACCTCTGAGGTATCGCGGGGTAACCACCAAGAGGTTATGGAGGACATGCATCGCAAAGACTTCCAACCACAAACAAACCAATCGTCACTATCGTCATTATCGTCATTATCGTCACTACTCTCGCTCTCGTCACTCGTATCAGGAGCTTCAGCAACAACAGCGACGACAGACAAGTTACAGCTCTTGTCGAGCGCGCGCATGTGTGTCTTTAAGAGAGAGAGAGAGTGTGTGTGAGAGAGAGAGAGTGTGTGTGAGACGGAGAACATGTGTGTGAACGTGTGGCTGCAAACACAAGTTGTGTTGTTATTGTTAATATTAATAATAATAATAATGGAAGCTGCTGTTGAATCATGCCTAGCCTGGCCAGACTGCGGTGCTTGTGACGACACAAGTTGTTGTCACGAGCCAGGTGTGCATTGCCAGGTGTGAAGGCAGGTAGCAGGTGCTCCCCGTGCCTGACAACACACCACGGACTCTGTCATCTTCTGTCAACCACGTGACTTGATGATACCCTGCTGTCAAAAAGGCCTGAAGTGTACAGTGTGCACTCAGCCCTCGTCAGACACGACACTTGAATACCAGGCCCGCGGCCTCTCTTGTGCACCGAGAGGGTTAATGGCTTCGTCTTGACAGTCAAGTAAAGTACAGGTTAATGAGGCTTTCTGCTGATAATGTGTCCGCCTCCATTTTACATCTGTATTCTTGAATACTTCATATTTACAACCTTCACTACTGGTAGATAGACATTTCACATTTGATATTTGATATTTAATATGTAATATGTAATATTTGATATGTGATATGTGGTATTTAATATTTGACATGTGATATGTGGTAGAGAAACAGTTTATGTGTCTTTGCTACCAGTAGAGAAACATTTGCCATGACATGTTGAACACACAGTAGGAGAACTCTCCACACATTGGACTAACACCTAGCAACATGTGTGAGGCACATTGATACTAACACATATCACACTGATGTTTAGCACACTGACCGCTACACAGCACTAACACGTAATTAATATCAACATGTAACACACTGATGTTTAGCACACTGACCGCTACACAGCACTAACATGTAAGATCAACATGTAACACTAACATGTAATATCAACATGTATCACACTGATGTTTAGCTCACTGACACACACCACACTGATGTTTAGCTCAGTGACACATACCACACTGATGTTTAGCTCACTGACACATACCACACTGATGTTTAGCTCACTGACACATACCACACTCATGTTTAGCTCACTGACACATACCACACTGATGTTTAGCTCACTGATGTTTAGCTCACTGACACATACCACACTCATGTTTAGCTCACTGACACATACCACACTGATGTTTAGCTCACTGACACATACCACACTGATGTTTAGCTCACTGACACATACCACACTCATGTTTAGCTCACTGACACATACCACACTGATGTTTAGCTCACTGACACATACCACACTCATGTTTAGCTCACTGACACATACCACACTGATGTTTAGCTCACTGACACATACCACACTCATGTTTAGCTCACTGACACATACCACACTGATGTTTAGCTCACTGACACATACCACACTCATGTTTAGCTCACTGACACATACCACACTCATGTTTAGCTCACTGACACATACCACACTCATGTTTAGCTCACTGACACATACCACACTCATGTTTAGCTCACTGACACATACCACACTCATGTTTAGCTCACTGACACATACCACACTGATGTTTAGCTCACTGACACATACCACACTCATGTTTAGCTCACTGACACATACCACACTCATGTTTAGCTCACTGACACATACCACACTCATGTTTAGCTCACTGACACATACCACACTCATGTTTAGCTCACTGACACATACCACACTCATGTTTAGCTCACTGACACATACCACACTCATGTTTAGCTCACTGACACATACCACACTGATGTTTAGCTCACTGACACATACCACACTGATGTTTAGCTCACTGACACATACCACACTGATGTTTAGCTCACTGACACATACCACACTGATGTTTAGCTCACTGACACATACCACACTGATGTTTAGCTCACTGACACATACCACACTCATGTTTAGCTCACTGACACATACCACACTCATGTTTAGCTCACTGACACATACCACACTCATGTTTAGCTCACTGACACATACCACACTCATGTTTAGCTCACTGACACATACCACACTCATGTTTAGCTCACTGACACATACCACACTCATGTTTAGCTCACTGACACATACCACACTCATGTTTAGCTCACTGACACATACCACACTCATGTTTAGCTCACTGACACATACCACACTGATGTTGAAGCAATTGATGGACGTTGAACACTTTGATGTTAACTACGCTAACATTTAACCCTCGTGGCTGATGTTTAACACCTGGGCTAACATTTAACCCTCGTGGCTGATGTTTAACACCTGGGCTAACATTTAACCCCCGTGGCTGATGGTTAACACCTGGGCTAACATTTAACCCTCGTGGCTGATGTTTAACACCTGGGCTAACATTTAACCCTCGTGGCTGATGTTTAACACCTGGGCTAACAGTTAACCCCCGTGGCTGATGTTTAACACCTGGGCTAGGGTGTAACACCTGGCTAGTCAAGCTGTGTATAGTAATTAAGCGTCTTCCAAGTAGTGAACAGACACTTTTGTTGTTGTTGTTGTTGTTTACTTACTAATGCTGATGTGCACCAAGGAGACTGGTGCGGTCACGTGATGAGACTACGTTGTGCCCATACTCTATGCATCCTGTTGTCCTGTCCAACCGCCGTTAGTCTAGTAGAGTGAGTCTCTCTCTCCTCATGTGTGCGCTCATGCACGTGCGTATGTAGGTGCCTTTGTCAGTGGGTGAAGGTGAGAGGGCGCAGGCGTTGTCGTGCATGTTTGTGCACGTAAGTGTGCGTGTATGTGTGTGTGTGTGTGTGTGTGTGTGTGTGCTAGACGCATGTCTTGTGTTGCGGGCGTGAGAGTGTGTGAGTGTAGGTAAGTGTGTGTCAGTGTGAATGTGTGTGTGCGCGCGCGCTGGTTTAGGTGTCGCGCGGGAGATAGTGTGTGTGTGTGTGTGTTAGTGTGAGATAGTGTGTGTGTTAGTGTGATATAGTGTGAGATAGTGTGTGTGTGTGTGTTAGTGTGAGATAGTGTGTGTTAGTGTGAGATAGTGTGTGTGAGTGTGTGTTAGTGTGAGATAGTGTGTGTGTTAGTGTGAGATAGTGTGAGTGTGAGATAGTGTGTGTGTGTTAGTGTGAGATAGTGTGTGTGTGAGTGTGAGATAGTGTGTGTGTGAGTGTGAGATGGTGTGAGATAGTGTGTGTGTGTGTTAGTGTGAGATAGTGTGTGTGTGAGTGTGAGATAGTGTGAGATAGTGTGTGTGTGTTAGTGTGAGATAGTGTGTGTGTGTTAGTGTGAGATAGTGTGTGTGTTAGTGTGAGATGGTGTGAGATAGTGTGTGTGTTAGTGTGATATAGTGTGTGTGTTAGTGTGAGATAGTGTGTGTGTGTTAGTGTGGGATAGTGTGTGTGTTAATGTGAGATAGTGTGTGTGTGTGTTAGTGTGATATAGTGTGTGTGAGATAGTGTGTGTGTTAGTGTGAGATAGTGTGTGTGTGTTAGTGTTGGATAGTGTGTGTGTTAGTGTGAGATAGTGTGTGTGTTAGTGTGATATAGTGTGTGTGTTAGTGTGAGATAGTGTGTGTGTGTTAGTGTGAGATAGTGTGTGTGTTAGTGTGAGATAGTGTGTGTGTGTGTGTTAGTGTGATATAGTGTGTGTGAGATGGTGTGAGATAGTGTGTGTTAGTGTGAGATAGTGTGTGTGTGTTAGTGTGAGATAGTGTGTGTGTTAGTGTGAGATAGTGTGTGTGTGTTAGTGTGAGATAGTGTGTGTGAGATAGTGTGAGATAGTGTGTGTGTTAGTGTGAGATAGTGTGTGTGTGTTAGTGTTGGATAGTGTGTGTGTTAGTGTGAGATAGTGTGTGTGTTAGTGTGAGATAGTGTGTGTGTGAGATAGTGTGTGTGTGTGTGTGTTAGTGTGAGATAGTGTGTGTGTGTTAGTGTGAGATAGTGTGTGTGTGTGTTAGTGTGAGATGGTGTGAGATAGTATGTGTGTTAGTGTGAGATAGTGTGTGTGTTAGTGTGAGATAGTGTGTGTGTGTGTTAGTGTGAGAAAGTGTGAGATAGTGTGTGTGTTAGTGTGAGATAGTGTGTGTGTTAGTGTGAGATAGTGTGTGTGTGTGAGTGTGAGAGAGAGTGTGTGTGAGTGTGAGATGGTGTGAGATAGTGTGTGTGAGTGTGATATAGTGTGTGTGTGTTAGTGTGAGATAGTGTGTGTGTGTTAGTGTGAGATAGTGTGTGTGTGTTAGTGTGAGATAGTGTGTGTGTTAGTGTGAGATAGTGTGTGTGTGTTAGTGTGAGATAGTGTGTGTGTGTTAGTGTGAGATAGTGTGTGTTTTAGTGTGAGATAGTGTGTGTGTGTGTTAGTGTGAGATAGTGTGTGTGAGATAGTGTGAGATAGTGTGTGTGTTAGTGTGAGATAGTGTGTGTGTGTTAGTGTTGGATAGTGTGTGTGTTAGTGTGAGATAGTGTGTGTGTGTTAGTGTGAGATAGTGTGTGTGTTAGTGTGAGATAGTGTGTGTGTGTTAGTGTGAGATAGTGTGTGTGTGAGATAGTGTGAGATAGTGTGTGTGTGTTAGTGTGAGATAGTGTGTGTGTGTGTTAGTGTGAGATAGTGTGTGTGTGTGTTAGTGTGAGATAGTGTGTGTGTGTTAGTGTGATATAGTGTGTGTGTGTTAGTGTGAGATGGTGTGTGTGTGTTAGTGTGAGATGGTGTGAGATAGTATGTGTGTTAGTGTGAGATAGTGTGTGTGTTAGTGTGAGAGATAGTGTGTGTGTGTGTGTTAGTGTGAGATAGGTGTGTGTGTGTGTTAGTGTGATATAGTGTGTGTGTGTAGTGTGAGATAGTGTGTGTGTGTGTTGAGTGTGAGATGGTGTGAGATAGTATGTGTGTTAGTGTTAGATAGTGTGTGTGTTAGTGTGAGATAGTGTGTGTGTTAGTGTGAGATAGTGTGAGATAGTGTGTGTGTTAGTGTGAGATAGTGTGTGTGTGTTAGTGTGAGATAGTGTGTGTGTTAGTGTGAGATAGTGTGTGTGTGTTAGTGTGAGATAGTGTGTGTGTGTGTGTTAGTGTGAGATAGTGTGTGTGTGTGTTAGTGTGAGATAGTGTGTGTGTGTTAGTGTGAGATAGTGTGTGTGTGTGTGTTAGTGTGAGATAGTGTGTGTGTGTTAGTGTGAGATAGTGTGTGTGTGTGTTAGTGTGAGATAGTGTGTGTGTGTTAGTGTGAGACAGTGTGTGTGTGTGTGAGTGAGAGAGAGTGTGTGTGAGACTGTGTCCTATGACAAAACAAGATGTTTGCACAAAAGATGATGATTGGGCTCCTGTGATAGTTTCCCCTCAACATGTCATCAGCATGAATAAGGCTGAGTACACGAGCACCTAATACAATACACGTGTTGAGTGCACTAACAGTGGTCATGAGCTCAGTGCACGAGTACTCATGTTAGTGCGTTAGTACTGTCTATGTACTCAGTACACGAGCACCTAATACAATACACGTGCTGACTGCACTAACAGTGGTCATGAGCGCAGTGCACGAGTACTCATGTTAGTGCGTTAGTACTGTCTGTGTACTGAGTACACGAGCACCTAATGCTATACACGTGTTGAGTGCACTAACAGTGGTCATGAGCTCAGTGCACGAGCACCTAATACTATACACGTGTTGAGTGCACTAACAGTGGTCATGAGCTCAGTGCACGAGCACCTAATACAATACACGTGTTGACTGCACTAACAGTGGTCATGAGCTCAGTGCACGAGCACCTAATACAATACACGTGTTGAGTGCACTAACAGTGGTCATGAGCTCAGTGCACGAGCACCTAATACTATACACGTGTTGAGTGCACTAACAGTGGTCATGAGCTCAGTGCACGAGCACCTAATACAATACACGTGTTGAGTGCACTAACAGTGGTCATGAGCGCAGTGCACGAGTACTCATGTTAGTGCGTTAGTACTGTCTATGTACTCAGTGCACGAGCACCTAATACAATACACGTGCTGACTGCACTAACAGTGGTCATGAGCTCAGTGCACGAGTACTCATGTTAGTGCGTTAGTACTGTCTGTGTACTGAGTACACGAGCACCTAATACTATACACGTGTTGACTGCACTAACAGTGGTCATGAGCTCAGTGCACGAGTACTCATGTTAGTGCGTTAGTACTGTCTGTGTACTGAGTACACGAGCACCTAATACAATACACGTGCTGACTGCACTAACAGTGGTCATGAGCTCAGTGCACGAGCACCTACATGCTGTTTCTTTATTTACCTGTCACGTGGTCAACTTTCCGCTTGTAAGAAAATATGTGACAATGACTATTTCTCATTCCATTTGTCAGTCATAAAGATGGAGGCTGTAACTTAATGTCACGTGTTTGAGATCTGGTCAGTGTGACGTCACGCCGTGTTACTGTTCACAGTGTTGTCCTACACCAAGCTACGGTGTAGCTTTATTGTAACATACAACCTGTGACTGAGTAACATCATTCAGTGACTGACTCACAGACACACATACCTGCTCACAGAAACACATACCTGCTCACAGACAGACATACTTGGTCACAGACACACATACCTGCTCACAGACACACAAACCTGCTCACAGACACACACACCTACTCACAGACACACATACAGGCTCACAGACACCTACTCACAGACACACATACCTGCTCACAGACACACAAACCTACTCACAGACACACATACAGGCTCACAGACACACATACCTACTCACAGACACACATACAGGCTCACAGAAACACATACCTGCTCACAGACAGACATACTTGGTCACAGACACACATACCTGCTCACAGACACACAAACCTGCTCACAGACACACACACCTACTCACAGACACACATACAGGCTCACAGACACACAAACCTACTCACAGACACACATACAGGCTCACAGACACACAAACCTACTCACAGACACACATACAGGCTCACAGACACACAAACCTACTCACAGACACACATACAGGCTCACAGACACACAAACCTACTCACAGACACACATACAGGCTCACAGACACACAAACCTACTCACAGACACACATACAGGCTCACAGACACACAAACCTACTCACAGACACACATACAGGCTCACAGACACACAAACCTACTCACAGACACACATACAGGCTCACAGACACACAAACCTACTCACAGACACACATACAGGCTCACAGACACACAAACCTACTCACAGACACACATACAGGCTCACAGACACACAAACCTACTCACAGACACACATACAGGCTCACAGACACACAAACCTACTCACAGACACACATACAGGCTCACAGACACACAAACCTACTCACAGACACACATACTGGCTCACAGACACACAAACCTACTCACAGACACACATACAGGCTCACAGACACACAAACCTACTCACAGACACACATACAGGCTCACAGACACACAAACCTACTCACAGACACACATACAGGCTCACAGACACACAAACCTACTCACAGACACACATACAGGCTCACAGACACACATACCTACTCACAGACACACTTAGCGGCTGACAGACGCAGATAACATTGCTAGAGGGGTATGTCGGTATGTCGGTATGTCGGTAGACAGGGCGGCACAAAGTTAAGAAGTATTTCACAAGCAGCTTGAAGTGTATCAGTCACACAGTCACACCTGTAGCACACCACCTGTTGTCACCTGCAAGAGACTGCAGGGCAAGAACTATGGCTGTCATCAGAAGATTGAAGACACAGACACACTGCAAGGCAGTGGCACACACACACACACACAGATTATTGCTGCTCACCAATGTGTGATATGCACGGTGTCGTCACGTGCACACAATCAACATAATGCACTGCGACCTCCATGACCCCCACTTTGCGGGTGTAGTGTCACAAGATGGCCGATGTAATCAGCGACACGATTGTCACAAGCTTCACCTGCTCACTGATCTCGACCTTGCAGGCTGCAGCAACACGTGGACAGTCAAGAAGCTCAGCTTGTATGGCAGTAACGGGTGTCCACAGGTGTCGCCACTGCCATGCTCCACCATCTGCCCCTCCCTCACTACATCATATCAGCGGGAGGTGGGCATCAAATGACTGCCCCCCTGGTGCCCCCCCCCAGTTGGTCTCCCCTCCCATCATGTCGGGGGCAGGCGAGTTTCAGTGCTCATTCGTTCTGTTTGATATCCCGCGCCATCCGCCCCCCCCCCTCATCAATTCCTGGAATATTTGGATATTTGGGAGAGAGAGAGAGGGAAGCACTCGGCTGTGGGGTTGAGTAGTCCAGGAAGTGGCCTGCAGGCGGCGCGCTGATCGGCAGCTTTTGTTGCTTTGGAAGATGGAATGGGAAAGCAGCGGGCAGACTCCATGATACATTGATATTCCTGGCAACATCCGCTTGTAAATCGACATCGTCAGCACGTGCATTGAAACAACAGTCTACACAGAACGAACAGAGGGAACACGTGATGAGGACAAGCTGCCTGGAGACAGAGACTGTCCTCCCTTCACTGGCACCAGCAGGTGGCGTCAGGGTATCAGCGTATCGTCGGCACCATATTGGTTCCTGGGTCATCAGTCAGATACACAGACACACAGACCCTCACTGATGGTACATGTCTGGTTCAGCGTGATGTCACAGTCACTGATGGTACATGTCTGGTTCAGCGTGATGTCACAGTCACTGATGGTACATGTCTGGTTCAGCGTGATGTCACAGTCAATGATGGTACATGTCTGGTTCAGCGTGATGTCACAGTCAATGATGGTACATGTCTGGCTCAGCGTGATGTCACAGTCACTGATGGTACATGTCTGGTTCAGCGTGATGTCACAGTCACTGATGGTACATGTCTGGTTCAGCGTGATGTCACAGTCACTGATGGTACATGTCTGGTTCAGCGTGATGTCACCGTCACTGATGGTACATGTCTGGTTCAGCGTGATGTCACAGTCACTGATGGTACATGTCTGGTTCAGCGTGATGTCACAGTCACTGATGGTACATGTCTGGTTCAGCGTGATTACACAGTCACTGATGGTACATGTCTGGTTCAGCGTGATGTCACCCTCACTGATGGTACATGTCTGGTTCAGCGTGATGTCACAGTCACTGATGGTACATGTCTGGTTCAGTGTGATGTCACCCTCACTGATGGTACATGTCTGGTTCAGTATGATGTCACAGTCACTGATGGTACATGTCTGGTTCAGCGTGATGTCACAATCACTGATGGTACATGTCTGGTTCAGCGTGATGTCACAGTCACTGATGGTACATGTCTGGTTCAGCGTGATGTCACAATCACTGATGGTACATGTCTGGTTCAGTGTGATGTCACAGTCACTGATGGTACATGTCTGGTACAACATGTCACAGTCAGTAGATGATGTACAGACTCGTCATGTCACAAGTGCAAGGTGACGTATAGATTTGTTCTGTTTGTATTACATATTACTCCTGTCCTCTCACGTGGCTAATGCAAGAAAAAGAGAGAGATGGAGAAAGTTTCTGCAACAAAGTTTTAAAACCCGACGAAAACTTTAGCCCCCCGGCACAAAACTTTAGCCCGTAACCCCCCGGCACACAACGTAACCCCCCGGCACACAACGTAACCCCCCGGCACACAACGTAACCCCCCGGCACAAACTTAAATGCCGGTAAAATTTTAAGCCTCCGTGCAAAGCTTAAATCCCGGCAAAAACTGAACTGCCGCCGAGAGAATGGTATTGAAAAGGGAGGGAAGAGTGAGAACTGTTGTACACGTGATGTCACGTTCCAGACAACAGCAGTAACTCACACACACACTCACACACACACACACACACACACACTATTAACAATGTACGGCCATTTTGGTAGCCATAAGCCGGTGGAAATCGCTTCATTTTCTTTTGAAGGCCTTACAGTCGTACAGACTCTGGTGACAACACCGAGATGCTGTTTCTCCATCATGGCGGCGCCTGTGAGATTTTCTCCAAACATTTGACACGTGCAGACGACAAGAAGCCATTTTCAGCAAAACAAACTGCGCGTGTAACGCCGTCTGCATCAGCCACATGGCCGCCATCAAGCCTATCAGCCGCCATCACGAGCAGGAAGTTGTGCTCAAACTGTCTGGAGAGAGAGAGACAGAGACGGTGAGAGCCGCACCCTGCAGTCTCATACCCTGAGTCAGCACCGTGCACGTGAGGCAGGCCAGGGGGCAGTCATCTGCAGGATGAGACATGCACCATCTTGGGGTACCGTGCACCCTCAAGTCTCGACTTGTCTTTCTCACACCCTACCCTCGGAAAGGACCTTCAGTAGATTGGTTTTCAACCACAGGTACCACATACCACAGGTACCACAGGTTCCACATACCACATGTACCACATACCACAGGACCCACCGAGAGCAGGTCCGATGACAGGTGCGATAAACATTCAAAGAAAGAGACTAGAGAGAGAAAACCATGAACAAGGGAGACAACACACAGGCCAGCATCTAGCACCGGAGACCAGAAGGCTGGTGCTGTGAAATCTGATTTCCACAGGTGTTTGGTGACAGTAAAGCAGGTGAGTACAGTGTACATCAACAACGATGTCAACAGCTGTGAGTACTTGGCAGTCTGTAAGTGTTTGGTGAGTATGTGATTGACGATGTCAACAGCTGTGAGTACTTGGCAGTCTGTAAGTGTTTGGTGAGTATGTGATTGACGATGTCAACAGCTGTGAGTACTTGGCAGCCTGTAAGTGTTTAGTGAGTATGTGATTGACGATGTCAACAGCTGTGAGTACTTGGCAGTCTGTAAGTGTTTGGTGAGTATGTGATTGACGATGTCAACAGCTGTGAGTACTTGGCAGTCTGTAAGTGTTTGGTGAGTATGTGATTGACGATGTCAACAGCTGTGAGTACTTGGCAGCCTGTAAGTGTTTGGTGAGTATGTGATTGACGATGTCAACAGCTGTGAGTACTTGGCAGTCTGTAAGTGTTTGGTGAGTATGTGATTGACGATGTCAACAGCTGTGAGTACTTGGCAGTCTGTAAGTGTTTGGTGAGTATGTGATTGACGATGTCAACAGCTGTGAGTACTTGGCAGTCTGTAAGTGTTTGGTGAGTATGTGATTGACGATGTCAACAGCTGTGAGTACTTGGCAGTCTGTAAGTGTTTGGTGAGTATGTGATTGACGATGTCAACAGCTGTGAGTACTTGGCAGTCTGTAAGTGTTTGGTGAGTATGTGATTAATGATGTCAACAGCTGTGAGTACTTGGCAGTCTGTAAGTGTTTAGTGAGTATGTGATTGACGATGTCAACAGCTGTGAGTACTTGGCAGTCTGTAAGTGTTTGGTGAGTATGTGATTAATGATGTCAACAGCTGTGAGTACTTGGCAGTCTGTAAGTGTTTAGTGAGTATGTGATTGACGATGTCAACAGCTGTGAGTACTTGGCAGCCTGTAAGTGTTTAGTGAGTATGTGATTGACGATGTCAACAGCTGTGAGTACTTGGCAGCCTGTAAGTGTTTAGTGAGTATGTACTTGATGATGTCAACAGCTGAGTACTTGGCAGCCTGTAAGTGTTTGGTGAGTATGTGCTCACGTCCTTGCTTGCGAGAGGTGAGTGAGCATGTACACGGAGGCTGCACTCCTCTACCTTTGTCAAAACAAAAATGGCCGAGCAACAATTCACACGTAATGTCTAAACAACAAGGGAAAGAAGAAACGATGATTTGAGCCGAATGAGGGTGATGAGGTGATGAGGGTGATGAGGGCGGAAGTGTTGTGCAACAGTGCCCCCAGTGACCGGAGGGGAGGAGACTGCCAGGTCACCGCCACTTAGCTGACAACTACTGCCACGACAGTCTGGCCCTCGATGTTGCTGCAGCAGGGGACGGCTGTGTTGGTAGATGATGATGGTGAGACTTGAGGATGAAACTCCAACCTTGTACAATATTGCCGCCGACGGCTGCATGAATGGGAGTCTGACATATGGTGTATCCTTACCTACCTACCTACCTACCTAACTACCTACCTACCTACCCACCCACCGACCTACCTACCTACCTTACTACCTACCTACCTACCTACCTACCCACCCACCGACCTACCTACCTACCCACACACACACCTACCTACCTACCTAACTAACTGGCTCTTCCCAAGGACCGGACAATCAGGAGCCTGGTAACCTAGCAACGTGAACACCAGTGGAACCCATGCTGACCACTACACCCGCGGTTCTCAACCTGGGGGGCGCAAGCTGCTGAAAAGGGGCCGCAAAGGCGGTCATTTTCTCATATCTCATAAAGGTATTAGTGGCTAAGGGGGGCGCGCGGACGTACCTTTATTCGTCTGGGGGGGCGTCACAAGTAAAAGGTTGAGAAACGCTGCCCTACACTGACCCACTCCATTATGTAAGTCACCAGGGATTGTTACTTGATTCAACAGAGTGACTCAATATAGCACCGGACATGACGCCTCTCGGGTAGATTGCATGTTTGTTTACATCTTACACCGGACATGACGCCTCTCGGGTAGATTGCATGTTTGTTTACATCTTACACCGGACATGACGCCTCTCGGGTAGATTGCATGTTTGTTTACATCTTACACCGGACATGACGCCTCTCGGGTAGATTGCATGTTTGTTTACATCTTACACCGGACATGACGCCTCTCGGGTAGATTGCATGTTTGTTTACATCTTACACCGGACATGACGCTCTCGGGTAGATTGCATGTTTGTTTACATCTTACACCGGACATGACGCCTCTCGGGTAGATTGCATGTTTGTTTACATCTTACACCGGACATGACGCCTCTCGGGTAGATTGCATGTTTGTTTACATCTTACACCGGACATGACGCCTCTCGGGTAGATTGCATGTTTGTTTACATCTTACACCGGACATGACGCCTCTCGGGTAGATTGCATGTTTGTTTACATCTTACACCGGACATGACGCCTCTCGGGTAGATTGCATGTTTGTTTACATCTTACACCGGACATGACGCCTCTCGGGTAGATTGCATGTTTGTTTACATCTTACACCGGACATGACGCCTCTCGGGTAGATTGCATGTTTGTTTACATCTTACACCGGACATGACGCCTCTCGGGTAGATTGCATGTTTGTTTACATCTTACACCGGACATGACGCCTCTCGGGTAGATTGCATGTTTGTTTACATCTTACACCGGACATGACGCCTCTCGGGTAGATTGCATGTTTGTTTACATCTTACACCGGACATGACGCCTCTCGGGTAGATTGCATGTTTGTTTACATCTTACACCGGACATGACGCCTCTCGGGTAGATTGCATGTTTGTTTACATCTTACACCGGACATGACGCCTCTCGGGTAGATTGCATGTTTGTTTACATCTTACACCGGACATGACGCCTCTCGGGTAGATTGCATGTTTGTTTACATGTTACACCAGACATGACGCCTCTCGGGTAGATTGCATGTTTGTTTACATGTTACACCAGACATGACGCCTCTCGGGTAGATTGCATGTTGACGCCTCTCGGGTAGATTGCATGTTTGTTTACATCTTACACCGGACATGACGCCTCTCGGGTAGATTGCATGTTTGTTTACATGTTACACCAGACATGACGCCTCTCGGGTAGATTGCATGTTTGTTTACATGTTACACCAGACATGACGCCTCTCGGGTAGATTGCATGTTTGTTTACATGTTACACCAGACATGACGTCTCTCGGGTAGATTGCATGTTTGTTTACATCTTACACCAGACATGACGCCTCTCGGGTAGATTGCATGTTTGTTTACATGTTACACCAGACATGACGCCTCTCGGGTAGATTGCATGTTTGTTTACATCTTACACCGGACATGACGCCTCTCGGGTAGATTGCATGTTTGTTTACATGTTACACCAGACATGACGCCTCTCGGGTAGATTGCATGTTTGTTTACATGTTACACCAGACATGACGCCTCTCGGGTAGATTGCATGTTTGTTTACATGTTACACCAGACATGACGTCTCTCGGGTAGATTGCATGTTTGTTTACATGTTACACCAGACATGACGCCTCTCGGGTAGATTGCATGTTTGTTTACATGTTACACCAGACATGACGCCTCTCGGGTAGATTGCTGGCACGGCGTTAAACACAAACAACGAACCAACTCGGGTAGATTGCATGTTTGTTTACGTAAACAATTTCTGGAATGCACTGCGCGTCACGTCATGACGTATTACGGTGTGAGTCGTCACAATCACGTGACTTGCACGTGACTGCCCTAAGATGGTGGCCAGAGATCTCGTACTAAGAATAACTCACTACAACCAGTAAGTAACAGCAGCCTTTATGTGAGTCGCGAAACATTAGCGAGCCACCCGAGTTAAAGACGACAGCTCCACGACAGATATCCACATCATTGTCACCACAGCAACAGCACCAACGGCCAGGGTGGACAGGGTGTGGCGCAGCCATCACATCAGGGTTGCTACCAGACGCCATCTGTACAAGTCCCTCGTGGTACCCGCCCTACTTGACGGGTGCTAAACGTGGACTCTGCTCGCGGGGAGGCGGAGGAGAATCCATTCGAGAACAAAGTACCCGAGGAGGCTGCTTCGGATCTCGTAAAGAAATTCTGTAGGAAACCTGGTGGCCACACTCAAGTGACGAAACTGGTCTGCTTTGGTCATGTGACCCGGCACCACATTTTGTCGACGACTGTCCTGGTGCCTTGGATGGTGGTCGACAACTGCGGTGGCCAGAGGATGAACTGACTTACGAAGGTGAAGGCGAGGACTGGTCGTCATGTACACGACACAGACTTCAGTGGCGGGTCTGTCCATGTGCTCCTCACTCCCTCTCTCCCTCCCTCCCTCCCTCCCGACGACTGGTACCCGTCAAGGGATGAATGACTGAATGGCTGACTACACTGTGCTCCCGACGACTGAGTTCTAAATCTTGCCGTCTGGCGGCGCGGCTGTCGACTGAGAAGGGAGGAGAGATGAGGACAAGCACTAAGCACATTTAGTTGTGGTCACTGTGTGATGTGGAGATGTGGGGATGTGTGAAGTGGAGATGCTAACATCTTGAAATGTTGAGATCTTGAGATGTTACCCGGAATTTGATGTTTGCAGAACAACAGAAATTTCTGGATGTACTTTCTCCAGAGGAGACCGTGTTGTGTAGCAAAGTGCTTCATGTCTCTCTCTCTAGAGTTTGTTGCAGTGGTCTCAGCCAGAGACTGAGAGACTGAGAGACTGAGAGAGAATCTTTGAGTTTGGAAGTTGTATTATTAAATGTGGCGAAACAATGTGACGGGCCTTCGTGGCTGATGACAGACTGTGGA